>OZ036002.1:6028142-6383142 GCA_964035015.1 Corallium rubrum
CTAGAATAGGGTAATCAAATTCATCATCTTCCTCCACTATTCGGCTGCAAAAAAAAGTAGGGACAAAGTACTGTATATGCATCCATATATTTTTAATATATTTTTAAAGCACATTTTTTGGACATAAAAAGTAACCATTGTAACCAGCATTCTTTTTGGCAAGGCAGAACATATACATGTATGTATGTGCAGTAAAAAACAATAAATAGAATTTTGTATGTTCTTACTCGTGTTCTTTGGTGTACTCTCTGATAACGCCAGGATCAGCAATTCCTTTTAAAGTTTTCGAAGGAAGTGGATCAAAATCTTGTTTATTCAGTTTAGAGATCGCAGCCTTGTAAGTCTCCTCGTCGCAACTTATAATGTTCGGATAGTTCATCATGAGACGAGCAGCCATGTTGACTTTACTGCCAATCACTAAGAATCGAGGAGAAGCAGATACGAATGAAACGAATCAGAAAGGGAAAAATAAGAAAAAGCAAAAAAATAAAGGAAATAGAAGAAAATTAAGAAAGAGAAAGATCAGAAGAAAGACGAGAATGGAGAGAAAAATAAAACAAAAACAAGAATAATATAAAAAATAAAAGAAAATGGGAAAAAAATTAAAATGAAAAAATAAGAGCAAAAACGCAAGAAAAAAGAAGAGGAGATGAGACAAGAAGAGATGGTAGTAGAAAATAAGAAAGAGGAGGAAAAGGTGGGAGGGAGGAGGGAACTGATATCAAAGAGTAAAGTCCTACCAGTGTATTCATGTCTATCCATGTGACCAACAACCCCACAGAATGCTCTACCAGTAGTTATACCAATTGACTCATTTCTAAAATAGACACAACAATTTCTATTACTATACATAGCATAGGCAACCCTAGCTCTTGATCTGAATAATACAAATGGCTCAGCTGTTGGACAATATCACCAGCGGTCAGTTTGGGGACTCATCATCATCGTCATCGTCATCATCATTATCATCATCATCATCATCATCATCATCATCATCATCATCATCATCATCATCATCATCATCATCCTACCCTAGTGCATTGAGTTAAATATATTCAATGACTCACGTAATTTCCAGGATTGTGCGCAACGTTTCCAGGATTCTATAGCCAGCAATTACAGCACGTGCTGGATCATCGTCATGTTTGTCACCTGGCAACCCAAAAATCACGACAAACGTACAACCCTGAACAAAAGAATAAGAAAACGACGAGTAGAGTATTTTCTTTCTTTTTTGGCAAAGTTTTCAACTTGACAGGCGTTTCTTTGTCATCTCATGCATACATTGTATATTATGTATATAGAATGTGAGATGAGAATGAAAAAAGTAAAGCGTTGGCAAGGCTATTCAGCATTGTTCATAAATGTCAAACCGTAGATAGCATTCACGAGATGTTTCTAACCTTGTCAAAAGAAAAAACTTTGTTCAAGTTCCCTGCAAAAAAATTGTAAAAAATATGTTAATAAGTGTAAGTGTAACCACAGTTATATAAACTTATTAAGATGGTCTAAGGGGGGAGGGGGGGAGGTACCTTTGAGTCGTCTGACAGTTTCATAAATTACTTCATATGCCTTCTGAACAGCTTTAGCAGAGTCAAAAACATTATGTGGTAAAGCCATGTTAATAAAGAGTACTGAAACCTGGCGCATCTCAGATGACCATTCTAAATCTTGATGATGATCAATCTAAAAAACATGAGACATACACGCGTAAAAATCTCGCAAGTTGTTACAGCATTGTTGCCTGAACAATGCTGTAACAACTTGCAACAATGCTGTAACAACTTGTTGACATATGTGAACAACATTGATAAATGAACAACATTGTTCATCAGTTTCAACAAGTTGTTACTGCTTGATGAAACAACAACCGTTGTTCATGCATGTTCTAACAACCAAAGAACGTGTTGATACATCAACCATGTTCACCATTGTTGTAACATTGTTGTTCATCGTTGTTGCTTCGTCATGCTGTTACAACATGTTGTATCATGTGCGAACAACGTTGTTGGCTATAAAAAAATGTTGGAACAACTTGTTCATGGCTGTTGATTTATCCGTGAACAAGTTGTCGAACCATAAGTGAACAACTTGCTGACAACTTGTTCACGGCGAGCAGCACAACATTGTTCACGCCTGTTGACAACCGTGAACAAGTTGTGCGTTTTTACGTGTGTATTTGTAAGCACATAGTTAAATAGCAACAATATCCGAAGTTTAAGATGTCCGAAGTTTTGTCGAGAGCCAATGAAATGTCTTAATGCTATATCCATACAGTTCCGAAGCGGAAATGTCTATTCCAATGACATACTGTATTCTACCTTAGATAAGACTGGTCTGGGAACATAGGCTCTCAAGTCATCCACCTCTTGATCACTTAACTTGCTATACATTAGAAGTCTAGCATCTAATAAAGAAAAGACGTTGCATGTTTATCAAGAAAATGGCGCCACAGCAGCTGGAAAATAAAATATCAAATTTAAGTGGAGAACGTCGAGCAATGAGAAACAAGCGTAACAATTACAGTTATTTGCGACATATATTTTTAACCAAAATGTTCGGAAGTCCGTTGAGAACTATAGCCAATGAACTTGCGAAGTTCGGAACAAACTTCCAAACATGCATTTTGGTGACAAATATGTTGCAATGGCTGTAGATATAAACTATTTCCTTCTCTCACCTGGATCATAGCTCATTAAGCCTGCAATTCCTGAAGACACTCGTACTTTGTCTGCAATTACTTCGTTACGACCTTTTCGAGTGTTGCAAAAAATCTTCGGAGCTTTCCAATAAGGAAAATATTTTTCAAAGAAATTTCCTAAATGAGGTCCAAGTGCTCGTTTAGCTATGGTTGGTGACGCCATACGCATGGAATGTGCGGTTAACAGACCAGTCATTGAAGCGACGAAGAGGGATATATTCGTTAGAGCAGCTGCTGGTATCACATTGGGATGTTTTACTCCTAAAACCTAACAAAAGACAATACTAATGTATCCTTTTATCCTACATTGGGAACAAGTTATAAATAACAAAACACTACAGTGGTTGCAGCACAAAATTTCAGATTTCGACAATCACCACCAGCTCAAAATTTCAAATATCGATCATCACCATCATCATCATGATCACCATCATGATCATCACCACCACCACCACCACCACCACCATCATCATCATCACCAATCATCATCATCATGATCATCATCACCAATCATCATCATCATCATGATCATCACCAATCATCATCATCATGATCATCATCACCAATCATCATCATCATGATCATCATCACCACCACCACCACCACCATCATCATCACCACCACCAACACCACCACCACCACCACCACCACCATCATCATCATCACCACCACCACCATTATCATCATCACCACCACCACCACCACCACCATCATCACCGTCATCATCATCATCATCATCATGTTCACAGTTGGCAGCACACCATTGTTTACGGTTGGGATGTGCAGCAGAACGGTTTTCACGGTTGGCAGAACAACGTTTTTCGCGGCTTTTCGCGACTGTGAACAAGTTGTGCGTCTTTTCGCCCGTAAGATCTACAGTATATAATCCTAAGTTTAAGTTTTCATTATATCATAATTAAATGTAAACCTTATGATGATGCCCATCTTCAACCAGTTCATGTATGAACAATCCTTGTTCACAATAGTCCCACGCTGACTGAGACAAAACGACAGAACCGGGTTCAGCCCATTTCTCTGCAGCATTCGCGTCTTCAATAGCTGGCCCAGACATATCAAACTGTTTACTTTCTTCTACTCCAACAAATGTGATATAAACCAGTCCAACAGCAACAGCCGTCTTAACACGAAGCAAGACTCCAACTTCAGTCATGTAATTATCGCATTCTTCTTGGATAGATAAACTGCACATTGTTGCACTGTTGACAAGAGGAGTGATATTAGATTCACAATCTTCTGTCTTCCACATTGCGAATAAAGCATCACCTACAAGATAGGAAAGAACCAAACACGGAGACGAAATTATGTTATTGCGTCCGAATAGTGGCCTAGTACTCTGGGAGCCAGTAGAAATAACTAGGCCATCACCAAAAAGAGGTTTAGGTCGGAAAGAAGTCATGGGTAATTGCTTTGTACGTTGGGATTTAGAAAGTAATTGAGTTATATAGACGTACCGGCAAACTTTAGTACATCACCTCCATTTCTTAAAATGCCTGACAAAAGAAATCAAAGTGAACGCAATTTCACATAAATCACCACCACCATAAAAAAAAATACACAGATAACATTTTTCTTCCAGTCCCCTCACCTTCCACTATCTTTCCTAAATATGCATTTAAAGTTGAGCTCAGTTGATCCGTGCCGCACGTCACGCTACCACTATCAGATAAACTACTGTACTTTTCACACAAAGAAGTAAATCCTACAAAAAGGAACAATGTTATGATGAATATCGGAAATTGCCCCGTTTCAAAAGTTGTTTGTTTGTTTGTTTGTTTGTTTGTTTAGTTGTTTATTTTAGTTGTTTGTTTGTTTAGTTGTTTGTTTGTTTAGTTGTTTGTTTGTTTGTTTGCTTGTTTGTTTGTTTGTTCGTCTTTGTTCATTTGTTTGTTCGTCTGTTTGTTTGTTTGTTTGTTTGTTTGTTTGTTTGTTTGTTTGTTTGTTTGCTTGTTTGTTTGTTTGTTTGTTCATTTGTTTGTTCATTTGTTTGTTTGTTTGTTTGTTTGTTCGTCTGTTTGTTTGTTTGTTTGTTTGTTTTGTTTGTTTGATTGTTCATTTGTTTGTTTGTTTGTTTGTTTGTTTGTTTGTTTGTTTGTTTGTTTGTTTGTTTGTTTGTTTGTTTGTTTGTTTGTTTGTTTGTTTGTTTGTTTCTTCAATCACTCACCAGATATATCAGCAAAAAGGCAAACTCCAGTGAACTGTTCAACGTAAGGAATCTGTTTTTTGTGATCACATTTAATAACAACATCAGGAACATGTGTCAATAATTGTTGTATTGCAACTGTATCCCGGGCAACTTCAACTTCTTCTTCACCTTTCGTTTCATTTTCTTCCAATTCTGAACCTATCAAAAGTTTACCATCTATTACGTTCAACTGCAAGTATAAAATTTCTTTAAAAGCGCAAAAAATATAAACATATTTGAGAAAATGAACTTACCGAACGGATCAGATAATGGTTTGATGTCCTCCATTTAATGTTACCAACGAATTCTCGTCGTCAAGCTAATCGGTCAAAACCTATTGTTTAATTAACAGTGACGTCATAAACAAAAATATTTCGTCACAAAACCTCTTTGCTTGCGCTAGGCACCATTCCTCCGCGCGGTCAGGCTCGTCCAATCATCAAATGCTACCAACTGTGTTTGTACCGACGTGACAGGAAAAAAAACAATTGAGAAAATGTAGTACTTCTTTAAGATCAGGGAGTAATTAATGTTGTATATAAGCAATCAATTAGTACACATCAACGGTTGTTCTTCGTCAAAATGTGAAACTTTGGAATCACGCACGCGCAAAACAAAAAATAAGGAAAACTTTAGCAATCTTGGCAAAAAATCTGTGAAAATCAGAATAAATCTAGTATACTAACAAGTTAACATGAATTGTTCATTCCTATCCACAAAAAACTACCCCACAAGTCTTCCAACTCAAACCAGACTGTTGTTTAATGTAAGACTCCTATATGCGGTCATACGACCGACTCTTTAGTTCCCTTATTTCGGTCCTAGCATTTCTTCAGGTTTTACATACGAGTCAAATTCTTCTGCAGTGAGATATTCTAACGCAATGGCGGCGTGTTTCAATGTTGTTCCTTCCTTGTGAGCTTTCTTCGCGATCTTGGCTGCCTTGTCGTAACCAATATAAGGATTGAGTGCTGTAACAAGCATCAGAGACTCGTGGAGAAGTTGGTCGATTTTTTCACGGTTTGCTACAATCCCATTCACACAGTTGTCGGTAAATGCTGAACACGCGTCACCAAGGAGACGAGTTGATTGTAGCACGTTTCGAATCATCATTGGTTTAAATACATTTAATTCGAAATGACCGTTACTTCCACCAACACTGACAGCGACTTGATTACCCATAACTTGAGCTGCAACCATTGTAATGGCTTCACACTGCGTTGGGTTGACTTTACCTTTAGAGGAGAAAAACATACAATACTGAACAAAAAACAAAAAATAAACCACACAGAACAACCAACAATCAATCAACCACCACCAACAGCAAACCAACCAACCAACCAATCAATCAATCAACCAACCAACCAACCAACCAACCAATCAACCAACCAACCAACCAACCAACCAAGCCACTATGTGACGTCTTGATTTTAATTGATATTGAAATATCATATCAAAAAAGGATTATTCGGATGCGTTTACAGCTTTTTCTGAAGCCGTCAAATCGAAACGTTTTGTGGCAGCACAAACCTGGCATAATACTGCTTCCTGGTTCATTCTCTGGCAAAGATAACTCTCCCAGACCACATCTTGGGCCTGAGCCAAGAAAACGAATATCGTTGGCTATCTTCATCAGACTGCAAGCTACCACATTAAGAGCTCCATGTAATTCAATCATGGCGTCATGAGCGGCTAATGCTTCAAATTTATTGGGTGCACTGCAAAAGGAACAAGTATTTATTGTCAGATAATGAATGTCGTAATAATCATGATACTTTATTAATATTGCATGGCCATACTGACATAGTATAAATAAACAGTACATGAGTAATGTACCTGGCAAACGACAGTGATGTTAATTCAGCAATAGTTGCTGCCATTTTCTCAGCAAAACCGATCTTTGTGTTCAGGCCAGTCCCAACAGCTGTCCCACCAATAGCAAGTTGATAGACTCTTGGCAGAGTGTTAAGAACACGTTCTTTGCCATATTTCACCTGCGTGGCATAACCAGAGAACTCCTGACCAAGACTTAATGGAGTCGCATCCTGACAAAGAAACGTCAGAAGTTGGCGAAGAAACAAGTGCATACTGAGAGGTGTGGTAGATAGGGTAAAATACGACAGACAGTGTACTGTTCATGTGAAATGTGGCAGTTTGCAAAAGAATATTGTAAATAAAGTAAGAAATACCTTGCACAAGAGGAACAATGTGGCAGTTTGTGGAGAAATGACTTATATGTTGTAAATGATGTATATAATCTTATTGCTGTAAATTACAACGTAACTATCATCACTGGCAGTACCTGTGTATGTGTGCGACCAATTTTAATAATATCTTTAAATTCTTCAGCTTTTTTTCCCAAGGCTTGGTGAATTTTATCAAGGCCTGGGAGAAGTCGTTGATGTACTTCAATAGCAGCTGCAATATGCATGGCCGTTGGGAAGGTGTCATTGGAACTCTAAATCAAATGAATGAAGTATGGTCGAACAACCACAAACACCAACATCCAGTTCACAGTAATTTTTGCTAGTTATAAATACAGATTTGGCCAGCAGCCTGTGCCTCTCTCCTTACAACAATTTTTGCTACACTTCACTCCTCTGTGCATCCTCTCTTTTCAAGCCATGCTCTCTTGCGTCCCTCTCCACCACCTCACCACGCATTGTATATTGTCATCAGTCTTCTTCTCTCACCCTCCACATCATGTACAACATGCCTTTCTTCACAGTTCACATGTGCCAGCCATCTCAATCAGTTCCACTTCAAATTACATCACTTACACGCATGTCAGATACAATGCAATCCCCATTCTCTCCTGACAATCCCCAATAATGCCATCCCCATCTGTCTCTACCAGTATCACTCTGCCACACATTGATGGCCCACGTCACATTTCCACATACATTATACTGTACACTATCACACTCAGGGCCAGACTAGGGTTGCACAGGGCCTGCAGCATGTTTCCAGCATGGACCCCTTGACCCCCCCCCCCCCCCCAAAGTCCCAAGCCCTGGGGCCAATGCTTTCTAGAAAGTAAGCGCAGAACAAAACATTGTGCAATCAGAAAGCACAGGTCCTCCAAAAGTGCAGGGGCCACAGCATATGCTGCTTTTGCCATATATGGTTAATCTACCACTGATCACACTCCTCACACACACACACTACCCCTTCCAGTGCAGCACTAGACATGATGGTCTCGCAATTCTTATGATTTAAACATTCACAAATCTTTTGATTTTAACTGTCATGAATAATACCTGACTTTTATTGACATGATCATTAGGATGCACTGGACTTTTACTTCCTAATTTCCCACTCATCATTTCAATAGCTCTGTTACTAATCACTTCATTGACATTCATATTGGATTGAGTGCCAGAACCAGTTTGCCAAACAACCAAGGGAAAATGATCATCTAACTTGCCTGAAATAACCTGCAGAAGAAAAAACAAAAAAAACACCATTAAAAATAAATATATAAAATATATATTATTATGTACCATATATATAGTACTGTACAAGGTTAAAATGTTTTTGTTTTTGTTTTGTTTTTCAAAACAAGGGCTATTAAACGTTTTTAACTTTTTTTAAAAATACCATCAGCATACTACCTCATCAGCAGCCTTGCTTATATGTTCTGCTATGTTTGAGTCCATTCCATATTCTTTATTCACTATTGCAGCTGCTTTCTTTAAATATCCAAAAGCATGGATAACAGGAAGCTACAAGGAAACATATACACTCAGTATTTACATGCATTTCAATTAAGATACCCTCAATCAAATATATACTCCTACCCAACTCAACTGAAGTAAATGTCCCCACAATATTTACGGCTTTTTTACGCAACTAACTCCTAAAAGTCACTGAACATGCTCTTTGGTAAAACTAATGATAGTGAAACTAAAAGTAGCTGAACATGCTCTATGGTAAAAATATGATAGAATGGTAAAAATATTGGTCCTTTTTCTGACGCTAGCAACTACATAAGATAGAGTAAAATAGCAAACGGGGCAGTTTTGAATGGTCTGGTGGGGATTGGGAACTGATCACCTTATATTTGAGCCATGTAAATATTGAGGTACCAATCAACTATCAATTAGTGCTTACTGGCATTCTCTCAGACTGCAGGTCTCCAATGGGAAAATTCTGAATAGATCTTGCTGTTTGTGCACCATAATATTTATCTGAAGGAACTTCAATCTCACCAAAGCTGTCCGTTTCTATTCTGGATGCCTACAAATAAATGGAATTAATGCATAGACCTCTGTCCAATGGGGTGGTTGCATGCAAGAGGCCACCAGGGGACTTTCTTTCGGCACCCCCTGTGGCAATGGTTATTTACATAGAAGAACAATTAACACAATTGCCATGGCCAAAAAAATGAATAGTGCAACTAATCATTTAATGATTAACTAGTTGAGTGTAATTTATTTATTATGGTCACATGACCAAATTTATACACTGTACAGTCCTTTAATAAATAATCATTTTGCAAGCTTTTTTTTAATATCTAAATATTGTCAAATATTCTAGAAACTGGACATTAAAATACAGAAAACTGAGCACCACACTTGCAATATAGATATTGCAAGTCAAAACACACGTTGTTGGAAAAAGATTTAAATAAAGTCTTACCATAGTCCTTATTAAAAACACGTTTTCTCTTAACGACAGCCTCGGGAAAGATCTAAGTTTATAAGAATGACACAAACTGTTTCTTAGCCAATTCACAGCACCTACAAAAGCCATAGATTTAAATAAATATTATGCAAAATACCAAATAATGAACCAAGCAAGAATCTGTAACGCAGGCGCTTATGATAACACAGCGGTTTCTCACTCAAAGCCACGCCCACATAGCCACACCTTCACTCAGCCCCCTCATGCATCTTCATCCCCAGTGCCCCTCTCTAAGTTTCTTTTAAATTAAATATATGTACTTACCAAATGTGTATTCAACTGCTAAAACGTCTCCAAATATTTCTTGTTCTATCCCTCACTAATGTCACCTTTTTACAACTTACTTTTTAATTCATGCAAGTATAATTTGATTACATTAATTTCTAAATTATAATTTTGAAATTTTTAAAGATTTATGAAACCATAATTAGCATATATTAAACCTTGCAATAATTATGCGCATAATTCTTCATAATTAAACAGACAGCATAGCTAATTCATTGCAAACATGCAATAAATTGTTAATAATGATGCATATTTAAATAGTCACATTTTGACTGTTTTAAGAATATTTGTACATATTTTTAATGTTTCTTCAAATTTAAGTAATTTTTTAAAATAAATAAATTTTAAATAATTGCCAACTCTTTAAATCAAGTACAATTGCTAATTTTTTTAAAACAATATATCAGTGGGAATGGTCTTAATATTTTTGAGTGTTAACTGAAATTTATTTTTTCCAAACAACACTGGTACTTTTTTCTTATTCTGAGCTGGCAGGTCACAAAGAATGCATACTGGAACATCTCCATCAGGATGGTATGAAAGACGTCTTTGCTCTTTTCCACTTCCAAAAGTCTGCAATATTAAAAAAAATTGAAAAATAATAACTTCTGTCTTATTCATTCTGACCAATTATTTTAAAGCTTTATACCTTAGCTGAAGTACATGTTTCTGGCGTAACATCTCTGTTGAAATCTGCAAGTTTTTCACTGCATTCTAAAGGGAGAGGCTTTGAGAGAGAAAATGTCATCATTAACATGCACTTCAGATAAATTGTACACCATGTTGAGCACCCACAGAATAGCCTAACAGCTCTACCACAGAAATGGAAACAAACAATGTACTTTACCTCAAAGTCTAGAAGCTTATCTGTATCAACACTGTCTTGTAATGATGACATGTCACACTAGAAAGAGGAAAGAGTGAACGATTTACTAAATTTAATTAACTCTACCAGTACTAGATGTTCCCAAAACGAAAACGAAAACAAGAATTTAAGGACACTGTAGTTGATGTAATGTGTCATGCAGTACCTCAAACAGTGCATGTTTTTTATTTGGGTCAGGAGAACTTGTTCTTGGACATTCAACAGCAGTGCTTTGCATTTGTGGTGTCTTAAATTCAAATAAAAACAAACTCAATTTCAAAGTACATACAGTCTGTCATACTGATTGACTTCTTTGCTTTTCTTTCTTTCTTTACAAATGCACACAGTATCATAACATTACACACCCTTTTCACCAAAAATAAAAGTAGTCTGATATCCGTGAGAAATGTCAACAAACATCTATCCAATTAACAAACCTTCAATATACTTCGCCTGGGAGGATTTCTACCAGGGTCAATTTTGGACATCTGCTTATTTTCACCAGTCATGGTAAATTTGACTTTTTTTAAAGATTTGCCAGATGATGGTGGCTAAAACAAAGCAAAATACATTACATGTACATGTATATTAATAACACCAGTGAATTAACATTAGGTTTGAACATTTTGCAACTCAACATTTCTTTGTATGTCACTGCTTTAGAATTATGCAAAGTACAGGCTGTACTGACCAAATATACCTGTCTTTCTGGAGTTTGTTCATTGTAATAGCTAGATATTGTTCTCTGTTCCTCATCACCTCAGAAAATAAATTTATTTAATGGTATTATAATCAAAAAAGGTCATATCTGTCTAGCCTGTGAATACAGCTGCTTTTACATAACTCATAGGGGCTTGCGAGAAATATTACTGTTTCTCACAAACCCCTGTGAGCAATGTAAGAGTGGCTGTATTCACAGGTTAATATCTGTCAGGCAGTATAATTATAATAATTAAAAAAAAACAACTAAAATTTAGACATTAATTTGATAGAATAACTTGAATAGTACATGTATTCTAATATCTTGACAGTTATTTTTTAATTAACCAATCACTAATTAGTTGTCTAACAAAAAGTAGAAAAACTATAATTATACCTTCAATTAATGATATATCATGAGGAACAAAATTAACATTTACATTCTGATCATACTGTGCAATAATTGTTGAATGTCTTATTGTCAACCCATCACAAGTTTTTATATTTCCATCTCTAATTGAGCACAATGACATGGATTGGTCAATAATTTTCATATCATCTTTGGTACTACGTAACATGGTGCATGGTGACATGGAACCAACAGAGACTGTAGTTTTGTTTCTTTTCTTTGAACATGAAGCCTTGTTAAATCTTTTTGGTGTGTTTGCATATTTTCTTTTGCCAGTATATATGCTCTTGGGTGCACTTTTTAAATTTGAGCTAAATAAAGTAAAAATCCAATACAACAATTAAAGCTACAAATCAAATAAATTACATTTTAGTATGATTTACACTTTTTAGTGGGATCCTCAGTAAATTTACCTTGAAGAGACTGGACAATAATCATCTGATTTTATTGATCTTTTATAAATATCTATATCCAAGAAAATGTATGAAATTAGTTAATGATTTCTATATACTGCACTGGAAGCTGAACCTTGGGATGCATTATAATTAGCCCATCAACCCACCTCCCAAATCCCCAAGCCCTATAAACCCCAATCCCATACCCTAACCCCACCCCCTTCAGCTTCCACCTCCTAACCCCACCCCACCCCCTCCTAATTCCACCAAAGAAAGACTGAACATTACAATGAATACCAGGTTTTGATGCTAAATCGGGTGTAAAACGGTCTTGTCTTGAAGTTGAAACCCACCGCTGTGGTTGTTTTTTGGAGTAAGTTTTCACTGATTTCCATCCAACACATCCTAAACCTGAAATATCCCATTCATCACTTGCGTTGGCACAAGAGTCTATTGCAGCATTTTGCAAGTAAGGAATCGTCTTCTGTATTAAAGCTTTACTTCTTGTTTTCACCATTTCAACGCTGTGAAAGATGGCAAGAAAGATAGCTGACGCATGTAGATATATTAAAATTATTTGTGCATTCAATCCAGTATTAAATGTCATATTTTTGTCAGAAACTAGAAAGCTGAGCCGCAAATTCTTACCGTAGAAAAGGAAACTATACATGGGCCACATCTATATCCTCACTTTCAAACATAAACAAAGCATAATCTCCAGTTCGTATGCTTGAAAATACAGAGTGTTGAAGAAATAGTAAAATGTTGTTATTTTAAAGATGGCGCAGACGACGGTATACGCAATGGCTGTGTTCAGTTGAAACACGACTTGTGATTGGTTGAATGAGTCAAAGAAAACACCCAGCAACCAATCAGAACATACTTAAGAAAAATTATAAGTTCCCGCCAAAAACAAATTTTTGCGCTTTCCCGTCTGGAGATCAAGTGTTTCTGGGCTCTGTGTATTTCTTTTGTTTGGCGAATTTGATTTCATTTAAAGTCTCCAGGTTTAAGGAGTTAAGAGACAAGGATAAAAACTAATATCAGTGTTGTTTTTTTCATTTGATAATAAACTAATTATTGTTTTTTGAGGTTAGTAATATCTGAGGAACTAACTACCTTTATGAAAATACTTTTACATTTCAAAATTTTGAATAATAATATAGATGTGTGGCATTCTTTAGGCTCAGAATGGCTGCTATACAAGTTACGTTGGATCACGAAGCAGTACCTTCACCATCATATCACACAGTTCCTTGTTCACCATACCTGAGAAAAACCACTGTAAATTGCTCTTCACCAGCTGCTACTGTACCAGATGTAGACAGCACAACACAACACATGAAACAAAACAATTGTAGAGGTATTATATACAATACTAAATTGAGAAAGCAGACCCTAAACAGGCTAAATGGTTGAATTATGCTCCCGTAAAAAGTTAGGTTGAACTCTTACTGTCTTACAGTGAGAAAAAAATTATATAAAAAAAACTTTTAATGACAAACGTCTTTCAAATACATGTAAGTACAAATCTACAAAAAGAGAAAAGTTTCTATACACCCCCCATAGGGGGGCAGGAAGGAGGGTATTTTCTAGAGGCTACCCCACCCCTCCACACACCCCCACACACCCCCCTCCAACAACATGTTCCACTGAAAGATATGCACAAGTTCAAAGTAACTAAAAAAATGTTTTCTTTTAGGCAGGCAGCCTCAAGTTCCAATCATGTTAAACTCATCACCACACCCAAGTTCATCAATTGTTCAAGTACCTTCTATATCTCCAAGAACTCCTAGAACTCCTATGCCAAGTCACACCAATTACCACAATTCCCAATCACACGGTACAGTTACATGGCCTAAGGTCATGCTATACCCCTTAATATTTTCACACCTTCAACGGAGGCTCCCTTTTCTGAAATCCTGGATATCTTTTTCCGAACAACATCTTATATAGTTCTGTTAATTTTTTTGATTGGTTTACAGAACAACTAGTGCCAAGCAAAACACCATCTGGATGCACAGTGAGGTTGGTGGCAACACCACCTGTGGTTTCAGTTAGTGAACGCAAAACAACCAGCAATGAAAACCACACAGAAACACTTCAACTGTTTTCAGATGATGAAAACATTTTCTTATAATTGCCAAAATTTACATTTCATAATGGAAAATATGTTAATAACATCAACTGCAGGAACAACTCTATAGTTAATAATCACCATATCAACTATTAATGTAAAACATTTATTATCCCCTTTCTGGTAATTTCTATCACTGCACCTATCTCCCTCCCACAATGGAATGAAAGACCAAAAAATTAAGAAAACAATTATGAATAATAGTCATATCATAAACATCAAACTATTGGAAATAAATGTAACTTTATCTGTATAACCATTACTTGAACGACCAAGCTATTTTTGAAAAATAAGTTATACCAGAACCCTATATAAATGTATGAAAAAGATCAGGAAGTTCATTCAGTTTTTTTCAGTATCAATATGATACTTGTTATTTTTTTGTGTGGGATTCTAAACATTGTTTATAATGTCAAAATTGTAATAAATTATTAAATTGAGTTACTTATCTATAAAATTACATAATTAAAAACAGTAGATGACTGGTGGTTTCATAATTATTCTTTTCATCCCACATTTATTGAATTTATGCATGCAAATACCCTGGCAAAAACCAATAATAATTCACACAAGTTAATATCAAGTATAAAATTTTGAATTCAAGTTTTGAAGTATAAAGTTGCCCAAAAATAAATGAAGGAAACAGAGCTGGGAAATTAAGTAGTGAATATTAATGTTTGTAGTTAGAATTAACGAAAGGCGTGGTTATCTATTTGACCGGAAATGTGATATTAATTAGCATTGCTTCGTAATTCCATCTGGTCGAGCGTAAACTAACAAAGAAAGCGAAATCCGTCTGATTGTCAAAACAACCATGTCTGGGAGATAAGCTTCGTTGGAAATTTCAGTGAAAATCGCTCAATAAATCACGATTGTTCAGAGATTTCCAGCAATTATCATTGCATACAGACATACAGCCAATGAGTACCGATGTTTAATATCTCCTGCAGTGGCTGCTCTGTGATCGACAAAACACGTTATCGGACTCTTGTGTTGTCAATTGAGAATTTTCCCCAGGAAGTTTTTATGTCACAGTAAAATGAGTGTTGTGTAACTGATATCTAGTATTTGTCACAGCCATTGACAATAATCATAACTATGTCTGTGAGAGCATAAAATATGGAAGCCGGTATTATTAATGATGATATTATGGAGGGCGAAACCACTCAAACTGTTTGTCCACCCGATGAGAACGAGAAAGAGAAAGACACAGATTGGAAAAGACGAACTCTGGAATTGGAAGAACAACTATTCTTATTACGAGAAAGAGTGAATTCACAGACAGGCAAAATACGTGATGCTGTTTCGAAGCGGGTAACGTATTTCTATTGTATCAATTATTTTTATTCAAATGTCGCAAATTTGCTATGGCCAAGTCAAAAGTTAATTCTGTGCATCACATGTTTGTTATTTTACAATATAACTATATCGATGATCTCTCTATATATATTGTTGATTATGAAGTGCCAACTCGTATAAAACAGTCTTCATTGCTTGTCTGCTCAGAACATAATACCACATTTAGAAATTCCAGACACTTGACAAGCTTGTCAGCACTTTAAAGTGAGAGATAAATTATCTAGTTATACTCCTTCGGTATTCACCTTGGTATTCACCTGAAAGGTTATATAATACACAAGACTATCGTGTGTTCCCTTTTAGTTTTATAGTTATTATTAGCGGTGAGTTGAGGTTTATATTGACAGTGAATGATCACGCTTCTTCTCGACTATTTAATAAATTTAAAGTCGTCTTCCTGTTTTGAATCTCGGGTTACCAGAGTATGAATGAGACGAAAATGCAGATTCATAAGATGAATGAGCAACAACACTCTAGAATTACAGCGTTCAGACATTAACAGCAAACATCTTGAGAGTAATTGCCTCCGGTTCTGATAAAATGACAGAAAATTTGGAATTCATTATTTAAGGAAGCTGTCTTGTTTAAAAAGATCACAAGTTGTTTATTTGTCAGCGAGGTATTCCATTGAGCGTTAATTCTAAACCAACACCCTTCGAAAGCTTAATCAGTGAATATCTTAAAATGGTTTTGTTAAGGATTATATGCATAGTCTTTTAAAAGCAAGAAATACAGTAATTTCTGAATGTGTTTGTGTTTATTCACATTGAAGAACTGAAGAAGGTAGCAATGACGTCATTCAAGTGGTACTCCCACTCACATGCCTAACTGCCATATATGGCATTCCAAGCATTGTTTGTATAACTAACTATATTATTGTTTGTACAAATTCTCAAGTCAGAGCTATTTTCAGATAACATGTTGACACCATTTAACAACTGCTCACTCAGCAATGTAACTAGGAACCTAACATGCCTCATTTCAGCATGTGCTAGCATGTGCTAGCTAAGAGTTGAATTATTTTATTAGTTCATCTTCTGTGTGAACACATGGCATTTTCATCTCAAGTAAACAAATTAATACATGAATGGACATTATTTTTATAGTTCTAAATTAACCCATTGCTGCCTGTAGCCTTACTGAGGACTTATTTGAGGCAATGGCGTTTAATGGAGTAGCTAAACTTATTTGAATATTTGTGAAGTCAGTACATTACATGTTTAATTCTAATACAGTATATAATGTATTTAGTTCCCAGGGTGCCCTCCATTGTAAACACATGCATTTACCTATGAGCCCCTATGATTCTGCATTCTTTCGCATGTTTTCGTAGGGTCATGCTTTTCCCTCTCCAAGAATGTCTGCAAAGGAGACTAATGATTACATGTACATGTATATGAAAATCTATGGTTGCTTCGCTACCTAACAAAATGCTGAGATTGCTTCTCCTACATGCTACACTAGTATATATCATTGCATTGAAAACACAGTCAAGTACTAATGCCAGTACACAATGCAAACATACTGTGATCAGTGGTGGGTTACCAGTTTCCTGGCCTGTAGTCTAAATACAATTCATGGGCCTCATTAGTGCACTGGCTGACCTATTAAAAAACTGATATCGATATCAGTGCCATATCCAGAGATAATTTGGGCACTAGTCACTCCATCATCAAGTACAGAAGACGCAAGAACTGTCTAAGAGGGTGTGGGGGCATTTGGAGCCCCAGAAAATTTGGAAATTTTGAGTCTCAGAAATGCTATTTCCTGCATTCTGAGGCTGTGGTCTTCCCATAATCACAATTTTCTATGAATGACAAATGAGATCGGAGCTATAACTACCATGTGGAAGCATTTATTTATTTCTAGTTCATGAAGGACCTTTAGCACCATACTGGCTACCATCTCATTGCTGCATTAAAAATAAAAATGATAATAATATTAAAAAATGTATTCTCTGGAAATTACGGGCCTCCTGCAAGCACGGGCCTGTAGGCTTTAGCCTACTCAGCCTACTTGGTAATCCACCACTGGTGATCATACTGTACATCTCCATTAGAGATCATGACAGAGATCTTTGGAATAGCCTACATAAAATACATCAACATGTACACTTATATGTAGTGGTATACAAAACCTGGAAATCCATGTCTGGAAACTACCAAGCTGGTTAGCTACTCCTGGAGGCTAGCTGATGCAGGATCAATTATTTTATTAAGCATGAGTCTATAGTCTATTTGCATTGTTAACTAGGTACAAGCTGCAGAAGAATGTGCCAGTCAAGCAGAGGAAAAAGCTGAAGGTTTATTAAAAAAGGTTTGGGTTTTTACTAATTTTGAGCTAAGCAAGAAATGTTCCTGTATCATGCACAATTATTGCAATAAAGGAATTAAGATATACCTGTAAGTGCATATAAAATAATTTTAATTATCTGATTCAGATGCAAGAATTTGAAGAACGTACACTTGTAGCTGAAAACAAAGTAACTAGGTGCTATGAACGGGTAAGTAGTTAACACTAGATTGATTTTATCCCCTTATTGGTCAGTGTGAGATTTCAAATACTAGATATCTGTAGCCTTCAAGGGCAGATGTCTTTTATAATTGAGTATAAACGCTAAATATTGGAAAAGAATAATTTTGTCATCTCTTAGAACCAACACCTGGAGGATATTATTGAGCAGAAAGAGTCAATTATCCGACAACTTCGCGTAACAGTTGCTGAAGAGGTATAAATTATACTTTTGTTATTACTTATTAAATGACTTAATTGTTCCATCATTCCAGTAATTATGTCAGTAATGCAATTCCATTTATGTTTGACAGCAAAGCAAGTATAATGCAATTTATGCATTTGAGGAAAAAGTGGCTAGAGTGAAAGAATGGGTAAAACAAATTCTCGAAGAGGTAATTGCATGTTGTTGTTTTAAGATTTTTTAAAGTTTTTTGTTATTGAAAAGCAAACATTTCATATTTGTATAATTTGAGCAAAAGATGTTTCCGAGATATTAAAGAAAAATATTTTTATTGCTGGTAGAATCAAAAAGAAATTGAAGAATTAAAACTACAAATAGAACAGAAAGACCAGTTAATTGACAGCTTAAAGAACGGTAAGTTTAATGATGTACAGCAATTGCACATACAAGCACATACAAGCACGCACAAGCACATGCACGCACGCACGAACAGTAGGTCAATGCTTTAGATGGTTAATATATTGTGAAACTACGTATTTTTCTGCCATTTTCAACAGGCTATTCTCAAAACAGGATGGTGCGGACAAATAGCAATAGTTCAAGTGAAATTATTGATCGTCGTCGACCAGTGCAAAGACCAAGATCTAAGTCAGCAGTTACAATATCACGAAAAACGCTTCAAATCAGTGAAATAGTTCCAGCTGTACCACCAAGAAGGGCATCTCTTGGAATATTAAATCGAACTAAGCACAGCGCTAGAATTGGTATCAAAACCAAACTGAACTCATTAAAGGAATGTGAGAAAGCGGACATTTCCATGAAAGCAAATCTTAGTGTAGAAAAAGACGAGAGCAATGAAAAACGCGATCAAGAGCCAGATATTAAAGACGAGAAAAAATACCCTATATATATGTCTCTAGAATGTGAACCATCAGAAATAGATAGACCAACATCTAAATTTTATATTTCACCGGAAAACGAGGATAACAACAAGGCAGTTGTTAAAATAACAATGAGAGAACGCTTAAAGCAATTAACTCAATCCACTGAAGATGTTACACACAGTAGTGATTGCAGTGACATGAACGAAATCTCGCAAAATAATAATGAGAATAATGTTGATCAACTAATTGACTCATTAGAAGGTTCTTCACATGATTCGAATGGAATATGTTCTGATTCAGAACAGAAAAAAACAGTTACGGTCAAATTAACTATTGATACAGAAGCGAATGATGGCGATGCTGGGAAAGTGGTCGTTGAGTCGGAACCAAAGTGTCCTATTACGGCACACCCTGGAACTGATGCAATGGGTTATACTAAGTTAATGAACATTGAAAGTAAACATGCTTCTGACAAGAAACAGGCAACTGAAAAGTCGTCTGGACATGTCAGTACGTTCACTAGTTACCTTCCACCAGAGTTTATTTTGTCACATACTAAATTAGACTCAGACAGTAGTGGATGTAGCAGTTTGGAACATACTCCTCCAATGAGAGGCTCTTGGGTATGTATCATCGTCTTCATTATCAACCTTCTCCTCCTTCTTCTGATCATCGTCGTCATTGTCGTTATCAACCTCGTTTTCCTTCTCATCCTCCTCCTGCGCTTCCTCTTCCTGCTCTTCTTCCCCTCTTCCTCTTCTTCCTCCTCTTCCCCCTCCTCCTTGTTCTGTTCTTCTCCCTCTTCTTCCTCCTCCTCTTCCTCTTCTCCCTCTTCCTCCTCCTCTTCATCCTTGTCTTCCTCCTTGTCTTCCTCCTCTTCCTCTCCCTCCTCCTCTTCCTCCTTGTCGTCCTCCTCTTCCTCTCCCTCCTCCTCTTCCTCCTTGTCCTCCTCCTCTTCCTCTCCCTCCTCCTCTTCCTCTTTGTCGTCCTCCTCTTCCTCTCCCTCCTCCTCTTCCTCCTTGTCGTCCTCCTCTTCCTCCTCCTCTTCCTCCTCCTCTTCCTCCTCCTCTTCTTCTTCCTCTTTGTCGTCCTGCTCCTCCTCCTCTTCCTCCTCCTCCTCTTCCTCCTGTCGTCCTGCTCTTCCTCCTCTTCCTCTTCCTCCTCCTCTTCCCCTTCCTCCTCCTCTTCCTCCTCCCCTTCCTCCTCCTCTTCCTCCTCTTCCTCCTTGTCTTCCTCCTCCTCTTCTTCCTCCTCTTCCTCCTTGTCTTCCTCCTCCTCTTCTTCCTCCTCTTCCTCCTTGTCTTCCTCCTCCTCTTCTTCCTCCTCTTCCTCCTTGTCTTCCTCCTCCTCTTCTTCCTCCTCCTCCTTGTCTTCCTCCTCCTCTTCTTCCTCCTCTTCCTCCTCTTCCTCCTCCTCTTCTTCCTCCTCCTCTTCTTCCTCCTCTTCTTCCTCCTCTTCCTCCTTGTCTTCCTCCTCCTCCTCCTCCTCCTCCTCCCTCCTCCTCCTCCTCCTCCTCTTCTTCCTCTTCCTCTTCCTCTTCCTCTTCCTCCTCCTCCTCCTCCTCTTCTTCCTCCTCCTCTTCCTCCTCTTCCTCTTCCTCCTCCTCCTCTGTCCTCCTTGTTTTCGATTTCAGCGGTTAACTGAACGTAAGCTTGTCCAGACGAATGTACAGTTTCTACAATTGACCAAAGGCATGGTGAACCATTCACGCTGTCATATGTCTTGATCAATAACGCGATGTTCTCCGTTTCTCTTAAAGTTTCAGGAGAGGGAGACTTACTCTGATTTACTCTTCTTTCTTAATAGGTGCAAGACCCTAAAATATTTAATCCTACCGTAAATGGACTGATCGCTTCTGAAGATTGTGAGAACTCATTTTACAAATTTGTTCTTATTTAGTTTTTTAATATATAAACTGCAGCGCAATTGTTGATCTGTGACTTGAATAATTTAGGGAAAAGAAGTTCGGAGGTGGATACAATTCACGGGACACCAGGTGGCTTTGCTTGTAATTTAATGCAGGTTAGCTCCAGCTTATTAATCGGGTAGTTTTAATTTAGTTTCACCGTATTCTGTTGGAAACTAAAATTTACATTTTATTATATTCTGGTTTCTTTCCTACATCAGGTCCAAAGCTGTCCTGTCTATGCGCAACTTGAAGGGGTAAGAATGATTTTTTGTTGTCAAAAAAATAAGAGTACAACTACATTTTAGCCTAAACCCTGACCCTAAACACCATAAACAGTCTGCTAAACTGCAGTCTAGCCAAAAAAAAAGATAATCTTCACTTTATGTCTAATATGCGAATCTCATGCACTATTTTTCACATACAGATAGCTTCTGAAATCCAGAGTCGACCTTGTACTGGTGATTCTACAGACTCATCCGACAATGAGGCGACAGAGCCTGTGAACATGGCAGATGGAGAACCAGCGGTTACAGGACGACTAAAAAGTATATCTGTTGGAGATCGATTGTTAAGAAGAGGAAGTTGTAAGAAGAAAGTTCTTAAAACATGTGCTCAGTACACTACTATCAATTTAAAAAGTGTAAGAGCTTTTCTCATTGTTTGTGCACTGAAACTTACAGCGAATACTACATGAAAAGACATTTTGAAATCGGACTCGGCTAAAAAAACTGATATGTTCACCAAAGTGATAAGACATTAAATTAAATGTGGCGCGACGCATATCTCGTTGCGCAAGGCATGCAATTGTGCGCGACAAAATCAAAGTCTATATACGTGCCTACGTGGTACCATCAATGCATTCTTGATGTTTATGCGGTATTTTCTGTTCGTTGAATATCTTCCAGGAAGCTCTTCAGAAAGCTGGTTATTTATCCAAACTTGGTGGCAGAATTAAGAACTGGAAGAAAAGATGGTTTGTTCTCAGCGAGACTAAGTTATCTTATTTCAAAAGCGAGGTAAGACGTTTCGTTATCTTACATAATCACATACTATAACGTCTCGCACACTATGACGTCTTGTGTCCTATGACGTCTTCACATAATATGACATCATCGCATACTATGACGTCATCGCATATTATGACAAGTGTTTCTTGTTTCGCCTCTCAGAATGACGTCAATAAAAAGGCTTTGGGACAAATTCCTTTGGATGGATTTTGTGGAATAACCAGAACGGAAGGAAGTGTATCGTTTCAGGTAGGAGTATATAAGGCTATGTGCACACCGTAACGTTTCCGAGCCTTTTCGTATTGTTTACTGTTCTCAAGGGAATCGAGAACAATCAGTTCATTACTTGAAACAATACGAAAACGCTCGGAAACGTTACCGTGTGCCTAAATCTATCCTATCATTCATTAAATATTCTGACAAAGCCTGTCGGCCTAATCTAGTAACTAATTGTTTGTCCGCCATAATTGTCCGTTTGTTACATAACGTCTGTCTGTCTGTCTGTCTGTCTGTCTGTCTGTCTGTCTGTCTGTCTGTCCGTCCGTCCGTCCGTCCGTCCGTCCGTCCGTCCGTCCGTCCGTCCGTCCGTCCGTCCGTCCGTCCGTCCGTCCGTCCGTCCGTCCGTCCGTCCGTCCGTCCGTCTGTCTGTCTGTCTGTCTGTCTGTCTGTCTGTCTGTCTGTCTGTCTGTCTGTCTGTCTGTCTGTCTGTCTGTCTGTCCGTCCGTCCGTCCGTCCGTCTGTCTGTCTGTCTGTCTGTCTGTCTGTTCCTTTATACGTTCGTGCGTACCTCCTTCCGTCTATACGTCCGTCTGTTCGTATAACGCCCGTCCATTGCTTCCTTCATATTACATCCCTCTGTCCTTTTGTTCATTCATGTCCGACTTGTTTCTTTATTCCTCAACTTTACATGTCTTTATTCCCAACAGATTGATACTGTTAAACGAAGATATTATTTAACTGGCGAAACAGTTCAAGTTATCGACGACTGGTTAAAAGGTGAATATACTTGTGAATTAGTCAAACTAGAATGCACACAACTTACCACGTCATGTGTTACTCGGCGCTTATTACTGCCTTGGGCGTCAAAACGACTTGCTCTTTATCTTGCAGTGTTACAGAGTGTCTTACGGAAGTTCATGGCCAGTAATCCACTGCTAGCTCAAGTGAATGAAAAAGCTGTAATGAAAGGTTGGGTTACAAAGGTGAGATACGCGCTCGCAATGTAGTATAAAAGTACAGTGTTCTCTTAAAGAACGTTGACCAGTACTGTATATGGAACTGCCTAGATTTTAAAGTCGAAATATTACCTCTCATTTTGTCTTATCTTATTTTTAACTTGAATATCAAGTAACAAGATGACGATTTTCGGATTATGTTTTATTCTTTATTTTTTAAAATTGTCGGCTGGTTATGGTTTTTGAAGTCAGAGCCTTTCATCAGACTAAATCACGTTTTTTTTTCTGATTAAAAATTTTGGTTCGAAATGTACGCAATGGCTTAATATATTTCGTCTCATCCACGGCAGGTCAAACTTGGCAAGTCAAGAAAGTGTTACTGTATTCTTCGAGGAAAACACTTGTGTTACTATAAAGGAGAGTGTGATCAGGTAAGGTAATTTGTACTTTACAGTAAATGACAGTTAGAGTTCTATTATGAGCACACAACAATCATTATTCCCGTTCTACGGATTGGTAGGAAATTATAATGACGTTTAGAATGTGAATAATATATCACATACCTTAAGTTAATTAAAAAATCCATGAAAATCCTTGGTGAAAACGAGACATTTTATTCTGGTTTTCTCCCCATGAAATGAAGAATTTCAACAAAGAAAGTCAATGTCGCTCCAGGATTCACAACGTCTGTAACGCAACTACTGTACTACTCAACTAATGTTATATTTTCCAGGCACCATTCAGTTTACTAAACATGAAAGAAATCCATATTGAGAAGATTTCTAGCGTTGATTCAGAAGATAATCTGGATATAGATGACAATGAACCAAGTAAAAGTCGTTTTACTTTGAGATTATTCAATGAAAAACAACCTTCCACTAGCTCAACGTATCTTCTTGTTGATAATAAGCAAGACCATGTAAGTTGACTGGCAGTACATGTTTGTGATGAAAGTTGCTCGTCCAGGTTACTGTAGTCTAGTGAGTGCTCTCTGTAATTACTGTTCCCTAGTTTGGACTAGTATAATTATTCTTTCAGAACGCTTGGCTCTACCATCTGACTATGGCATCAGGTCATATTGACCAGACTGGCACAGAGTTTGAACAAACTATTGCAAAACTGAAAGAACAAAACAGTGATGCAGGTAAGGCCATGGGACGTTGACTTACTACTATTGCATGTTAAGGCCATAAGTACTTGAATATAATATACCATTATACACAAGTACAAGCAAGACAGGTTGCGACTTAGGGATGAGCAACACACACAATATGGGCAATATTTCAATTGAGATGTGCTATTCCGTTTTAGAAAGTACGCTTTGGAACAGTACAATTATAACTCATTCTAAAGAACCATTAGAGAATCCGTTGACCACTCTGCCTTCAGACGAACTTGAAAACAAAGCACTGCAGTTATTTAAGGTGGGTACATATATACTGTGACATAGATTTCTATCAAGCCTGCCATGTTGATGTTGTTAATATATGTTTTCATTGTAGTCAATCCAGTTGTTTTGCAATGCAGAGTGTGTGCCAGGACCTGCGATCAACTACCACGTGGTTTATGCCCAGAATGCATTGCAAATGTGTATGGCAAACGTTGAACTAAGAGAAGAGATTTATTGTCAGCTGATGAAGCAAACTGCTAAACGAGTTCATGTCTTGTCTGACTCAGCTGATGCATTGGAGGTAACATACAGTAGAGTAGTGGACTACATAAGAGTGAAGTGGAGTAGAGTGAAGTGGAGTAGACTGAACTGGAGTATAGAGTGTAATGGAGGGTAAAAGTGGAGTAGGTAAGAGTCGAGTGGAGTGGAGTAGAGTGCAGTGAAGTAGAGTAGAGTGCCGTGAAGTATAGTAAAGTAGAGTAGAGTAGAGTGAAGTAGAATGGAGTGGAGTAGAGTGGAGTGAAGTAGAATGGAGTGGAGTGAAGGTTGCGTACTGCGTACTGTGATCTCTCTGACGAAGGGCCTTCGCTCGAAACGTTAGACTCCTACGTTCTCTGTTTCGGCAGTGTGTCTAACCTTACTATATTTCGTACGTAATTACAATGCGTTCTCCCTTCCCTCTTATACATTTCTTTTGCTTATTCTTTTCCAACAGCGCTTCCTCGCTCCACATTCTGAATGGTTGACAGCTTCAAGAACGTATTCAGTGGGATCAGATGCAACCATTGATCTTCGACCAACTAGGGAGTACGTTTACGAACAATGCTGGCAGTTGTTGGTCTTATGTTGTTCATTATTTGTTCCTAGAGGACAAGTTCTTTGGTTTTTAAAAGCCCATTTACAGAGATATTCTTCAAAAGAGTAAGTCATTCTGTATTGTAAGGCGATAATTTTCTAAAGTTTTGAATTTCTTGTCCTTATTTTCTCTATGTGTGTGTTCGGTTATATTTTCTAGAACTGTGATTGGAAAATACGCGAAATACTGCCAACATTGTTTGGACAGAACAATACAGAACGGAGAGCGAGAAGCAGGGCCTTCCAGGATGGAGGTAGGAGCGAGAATCAAGTTTATAGAATTCATAAAAATCAATAAAGTTTTGGAAGTTGCATAGAACTTCTTTTTTTGTTTTAGGTCATCGCTATTTTATCGGACGATCCTTTTGAACATTCGTATCCTTTGAAGATCCCAGTTCATTTTGTCAACAGAACATCAGAGAAGTTTGGTTTTGATGGTGCTACAACTGTTCAAGAACTTGTAGATTCCATTAATTCAGTAAGTACCCGTGCTTTGGGGAAGGGTGGGGGAGGAAGGAAGGAGGAGGGAGGGAGGGAGGGAGGGAGGGAGGGAAGGGAAGGGAAGGGAAGGGAAGGGAAGGGAGGGAGGGAAGGGAAGGGAAGGGAGGAGGGAAGGGAGGAGGGAAGGGAAGAGGGGAGGGAGGGTGGGTGGGAGGGAGGGAGGGGAGGGAGGGAGGGAGGAAGGGAAGGGAAGGGAGGAGGGAAGGGAAGGGAGGAGGGAAAGGAAGAGGGGAGAGGGGAGGGAAGAGGGGAGAGGAGAGGGGAGGGAGGGAGGGAGGGAGGGACGGAGGGAGGGAGGGAAGGAAGGACGGACGGACGGACGGACGGACGGACGGACGGACGGACGGACGGACAGACGGACAGACGGACAGACAGACAGACAGACAGACAGACAGACAGACAGACAGACAGACAGACAGACAGACAGACAGAAAGAAAGAAAGAAAGAAAGAAAGAAAGAAAGAAAGAAAGAAAGAAAGAAAGAAAGAAAGAAAGAAAGAAAGAAAGAAAGCAGACAAACAACAGAGGAAGAGAGAGATAATATGACGATGTGGAAATCAGTGTTCTTGTGGGGTTTTTCCAGGAAATTGGCCTTCGTTCAACTGAACAAAGTGGCTACGCACTGTACACTGATAATCCTGTCGGTCCAATTCAACATTGTCTTCAAACCAGCGTTAAGGTTAGAAATAAATTCTGATCTAACTAACGAAATTAAAGAATCACTAATTATCCGCTTGTGCATATTTTTTATAAGCTGGCAACTTCATGTCTGCATTATAACCTTTTTTTATTATTGTACTGCGTGCACGGAATGTAGGTATGTGACGTGATTGCAAAATGGGAAAAAGCAATGCAGAGTTCACATCAAGGAAGATATGAATCCAACCGTATTATCAAATTAAGTTATAAAAACAGGTAATGTCTGCCTTCGGTAACAAGTCATTAAAAACCCATTCATGGTCAAACACAATTCTCAAATATTGTTTCCCCCTTTCCCCCTCAGATTGTATTTTAAAAGTGTTTCCAAGAGTGAAACAGCAAGAGAACGTTACTTTCTTGTTTATCAGGTAAATTGTACTTATATATTTGATGAATTATTTCGCCAATTAAAACCTTGGATAACATTATTTGCATTTTTTTTAATATTAGACTTTTGATGATATTGTGCATGGACGCTACCCATTTACGAAAGATCGATGTACAAAGATGGCAGCTCTGATGGCTCAGGTAACCTAAATTCTTTGTTCTTTTGCATCGAAATAATGTACTGTATTTCATATTTGTATTTTGTGAAATGGTGATGGTGATGGTGGTTGTAATGGTGGTGGTGATGGTGGTTGTAATGGTGGTGATGGTGGTTGTAATGGTGGTGGTGATGGTGGTTGTAATGGTGGTGGTGATGGTGGTTGTAATGGTGGTGGTGGTGATGATGGTGGTTGTAATGGTGGTGGTGGTGATGGTGGTTGTAATGGTGGTGGTGATGGTGGTTGTAATGGTGGTGGTGATGGTGGTTGTAATGGTGGCGGTGATGGTGGTTGTAATGGTGGTGGTGATGATGGTGGTTGTAATGGTGGTGATGGTGATGGTGGTTGTAATGGTGGTGGTGATGGTGGTTGTAATGGTGGTGGTGATGGTGGTTGTAATGGTGGTGATGGTGATGATGGTGGTTGTAATGGTGGTGGTGGTTGTAATGGTGGTGGTGATGGTGGTTGTAATGGTGGTGGTGATGGTGGTTGTAATGGTGGTGGTTGTAATTGTGGTGGTGGTGATGATGATGGCGGTTGTAATGGTGGTGGTTGTGGTGATGGTGGTTGTAATGGTGGTGGTGATGGTGATGGCGGTTGTAATGGTGGTGGTGGTGATGGTGGTGGTTGTGACGGTGGTGATGTATACATGTACTTCAAATTATTTTGTTTTTATTTTAGATGGAGTTTGGTGATCGTGTTGCCCGGGATAATCAAAGTGATGAAAGAATCTATATGATATTAGAAAGATTTTATCCCAGAAAGTTAAAGGAGCCAATGACTAGTGAGCAACGAAGGTGAGTGTGAAAACGCACGTGTTGCTTCATCGGATCGCCAAGGATGTACCGACGTTATTGAGGTAAAATACCTCATGTGAAAAGAAGATAACCTGGTAAAACAGGAAGAGAACGAAAAGAGGTGTGCCTTCCTGGACCGTTTAAAGATGGAAACAGCTCAGACTGTTACCTGAAGACAGCAGAACGTCATGCATGAATGGAAAAGTTGGCTGTCTTGGACCTGCCAAGAAGAGGCAGATGACTAGACTATGCCCCTAGTGAAAATTATTTAAGTTTAGTTTTGTAATAATTAACCAGCCAGAACTAAGACTGCTTGAAAGATTATTGATCTTGAAATGCTAATATTGTTATAAAATAAATGGTTTGAACGTCGGATTAGTTAGTACATGTCACTAAACTAAACTAAACTAAACTAAACTAAACTAAACTAAACTAAACTAAACTAAACTAAACTAAACTAAACTAAACGAGCAATGACTTTCACAACTAACACGTGCTAATATTGTTCTTTCCAGACAATTAAAACTCAAGTTCCTAGATGCCTGGCAATCTCTGATGGGCAAGACAAAACAAGAATGTATACATTGCTATTTACTCACGGCAAAAGAATGGACTGCTTTTGGAGCCAAGCTGTTCAAAGCTAAGGTACTGAATAGGTTTATTTTATATATAAAAGTAGAGTGCTGGTGTACTCTGCTGTACACTATAGGCAGTATAAACTGCCGACATTTTTAGTAACGAAATACTGATGTTTCGAGTGAGTGAGTCAGTCTGTCTGTCTGTCTGTCTGTCTGTCTGTCTGTCTGTCTGTCTGTCTGTCTGTCTGTCTGTCTGTCTGTCTGTCTGTCTGTCTGTCTGTCTGTCTGTCTGTCTGTCTGTCTGTCTGTCTGTCTGTCTGTCTGTCTGTCTGTCTGTCTGTCTGTCTGTCTGTCTGTCTGTCTGTCTGTCTGTCTGTCTGTCTGTCTGTCTGGTTTTTCGGTAATTATGAAACACTCTAAAAGAAACATGCAGTATATATCTTCATTACTTGTAATTATATCTTTACGTGTTTTATGCAGCCTAGAATTTTCAGCCATTTTTTGAATTAATGGCGACAGATATGCAAATAAACCTTGTATAATCATTTCTTCCAGCAACGACGAGTTGTGACGAAAAAAAGAGATTCAAGTGCTGAAACACTGGAAGATATTTGGTTGGCTGTGGAAGAGGACTGTATTAGTATTTTAGATGTAGTTAAAATGGTAAGAACTCATTAATACTTCTTTGAACTTCAGAGTAAAATGCGTCGCGTCTTCACTCAATATTTTTCACTTTCTTAGAATCCTGTATTTAAATACAAGTATCGATCTGTTGTGACGTTTGGTGGTTGGAAGGAAGACTTTATGTTAGTTGTGAACAAAACAACTCCAAAAGGGTCAGGGCAGAGTCAGCTTGGGACCGAAAGACTGTTGTTTGTTATGCCACGAGGAAAGGTACGTGGACTGACGCGCATGCGTGGACTCGGTGCTCGTATCTCAGAAAAGAACGAGAAACTCTGTGAGTGTTTCCATTAGACCGAGCTAAATGCCGTCCGTAAATTTCATCCCCTCCGGTGTTTTAAAAGAAAAGTGATGTTAAATCTATTCAGAAATACGCTATAGAAGTACTATATAAAGATGAAATATATCCTTCAATTTCATCTAGATCCTGGAAATCACCTTACTGATTGCGAGCTATATAAACGCCATTGTTCGTCAACAAGGTATTACCTTTGATGTGACATGTTCTACGAAAAAGACAACTGGAGCATCGGAGAAAAAGATTAAAGTATGGGACATGGAAAGTGCTGAATGGCCAATGCTCCCGGGGGCGGGACTTATTTAAAATTATGAAAATGACACAATTGTAAATCAAAAGTTAATGATAGAGATCGGAAAAGATACGAGTGCACATCAGAAGCTATAAATTGAACAGTATTTTAAGTAGAAATAATCCTATTTTCAAATCTATTTTTTACAACGGCAGAGGACTAAACGGCTGATCTGGAGGACAATTTTAATGTTGCGCCGTTTAACAGAGCGAATTAATGAAATGTCATTGTTTAGAGGATTTTTTTCTTTACCGAAGCCGACTAATTTAGGAATTCTTCTTAAATACTATATCGAAATACTATCCGTTTAGCTCTCTAGCTTAACCAGAATAACATATCGTTTGAAAACGAGAGATCGGCTCTTCGGGAATATTTCAGAAATTATTCTTATTCCGGTATAACCCAAACAACGCGCCCATAAGTTATGAAAATTAAGAACACCCGTCGGCAAACATGGATTTGAAGTGATAGTAAACAATGTACTTGTGCTGATGTGTTTGTTGAGTGATGTATATACTACTTGAGACTATGTTGGAGTGTTGGACTCGGTTGATGATCGATCAATCTAATGCGTTATAGGAAATAAAACCGATTAATCCTTTCACGCATAGCTTTCTGAGACGTTATATCACTTGTGAGATTTTTACGTATTTAAATAGAGCGGAAAAAATCAGTTATTAAGTCATTTTGCGGTTTTTTATTTAGTCAAATAGTTCCTGACATATTGGCTTCTGAACACGCCAATTCTCAAAAATTTCCGTCGTTCATGCATTTTAACACCTTGGGGGCCTGGGACTCAGAAACCTAAGCCGACTGTTTTCTTAGTTGGAACTCTCGTGCGTACTGGAAAACAAGTGTGAGCTCGACATTTCGATTTTTCAGTCAAATATATGTTTTTGTGAATCAGTAAGTCGTCGAAACGTTAGTTGTTTTGGATTGACTCGTTCCTGAGTCCCAGGCCCCCAAGGTGTTAAAATGAACGACGGAAATGTTTGGCAAAAAGCCGAAATTAGCATGTTTAAAGGCTTATATCTCAGAAACTATTAAAGTAAATCAAACACGGTAAAATAACTTATTAACTTACTTTTTTTGCCCTATTCAAATACGTTAAAACCCCACAAGTGATATAAGCACTTTAATTAAGTTGTCCCACAACAAGAATGCTCATGAAAGGATTAAACGTATTAATATCTTTATCTTATATAACTTCCGTTCAATTCATAGCACGTCCTTTTCGTATAAAAAGAATGAAACTCATTCGAAAAACAGGCAACATATCGCCTCTCAGGACCATGTTTTCTCTAAGATATCTGTAAACTGATGTTAGCCTTGCCTGAAAGATGTATATCTATATGACTATGTATATATATATAATTATTACTTGTTACTGCGTAACACATAAATACTGACTGAATTATTACACGGTGGAGTCATTAGAGAGAATAAATGTTTAGTGGGGTTAAGGAAAAGATGTGAATAATAGCTTTTCATGGAGAATTTTTGAGAAAAAATATATAATAGAATATTGATAATAATAAATAAAACGTCATTTAAATTACGTCTTTATATTGTCTTAATATAGGAAAAGCGGGCGTTATAGAACTAGCAATGCGCATGCGTAAAAACGCGGAACAAAGTTGCGGTCTTGGATTTAGTAAAGTTGTGTTGCTGTGCAAGCTGTCGTTAGTTAGTATAGTACTCTCAGCTTGGAGTTTGTAAAGGTTTGTTAGTTCTTGCTGTACAAGCTGTCGTTAGTTAGTATAGTACTTTCAGCTTGGAGTTTGTAAAGTTTTGTTAGTTCTTGCTCTAAAAGCTGTCGTTAGTTAGATAGTACTTTCAGCTTAGAGTTTGTAAAGTTTTGTTAGTTCTTGCTCTAAAAGCTGTCGTTAGTTAGATAGTACTTTCAGCTTGGAGTTTGTAAAGTTTTGTTAGTTCTTGCTGTACAAGCTGTTGTTAGTTAGTTAGTATAGTACTTTCAGGTTAGAGTTTGTAAAGTTTTGTTAGTTCTTGCTGTTGCTTGCGCGGCCGACGCAACTTTTTGAAGACCTATCAGCTGGGTAAAACATGGATGAATCCTAATTTTGGGAGAGGAAAAACACACTGGGCATGCACAAAAGCTTGAGTCTAAAATCGACGAAACTTTAAAAACTATATATCTGATTCTATAACACAGCAACTTGAACAACGGGCTGAAAGTAGTTCCGAAATGTTTATTAACGAAAAAAATTTACATCTTTACAAAAATTCAAAATCGCGATCTTGTTCTAAAGGCGGTTTTCCACTGCACACGTAAAAATGCAGTCTGATCAGCTCTGATATCAGATCTGTTCAGAGAAATGTAGTGACCCTTGATACAGCCTGACAGCTACAGAATGTACCAGCGCTGATGTACTGCGACAGCGCAGACAACATACCTGTTCAGTCTGTTATATCATACTGATACAGCACTGACCGTGTCAGGCTGATACAGTTTGACAGAATCTGTTCTGAACAGTGTTGTAGCTGCAGGTATGATACAGATATGGTATCATAGGTGTATCATAATTGATACTGCAACATGCTGTATCAGGGGTCACTACATTTTTCTGAACAGATCTGACATCATTCTGTAGCAGGTCGGACACCGAGTGTGCGTTTTTGCGTGTGTAGGCGAAAAATGTCGCGCGAAAACCGCCTTTAGGCCATTTAAAAAAATATCCCGGTTTATCACCAGTGGCTGGGAAAAAATTCGGTGCGGGCGGGCGGTTTTTTTTTATTTTTCACACGGTCAACCCAAAAGTGGACTGGAAACGAGTTTGTAAAGCAACAAGTTTAGCACATTTTTACGATTTTAAAACAGCATTTACAAGGTTTTACGATCAAAATACAACACTTTTTAGCAATATACAATACAATGTGTGCCTACAGGCTATTTTTAAAGTGGCTCCATATAGTTTCGTAAAAAGTAGGAAAATGCAACCTTCAAATTTAACTTTTTCTAGTAGTCCATTTTATTGAAAAGCAATACCCGACATATTAATAATCAAAATAACCGGTTTTTATTAATAACAAAAAATAAAAAAAAATCCCGTGCGGCACGAAAAATTGATGCGGGCGCTGATGATAAACCGGGATATTTTTTTAAATGGCCTTATGGTCTCCGTGACCTGTGTTATTTTGCTATATTAATAATTCATGGCGTAAGTAATTCATGACTGACGCAAGTACCAGGTCATTAGAGATCATCTGCCACACATCTAAATGTTCTAGGCGTAAATTACTACAAATTATAACGTAAACGTACTACAATCATTTGCAAGCGTGGGCTGTGAGGTACGTGGGTTTATTATTTATACGTATTGTGTCAAATATTCTACTATGATTATTCAATAAACCTTAATATCGCCAAACATTACTACGTTGGAAGAAAAACAAATAACTTCGCGTCAAAACTTTTAAAAATATTTAATTAAAAACATGCTGTGTAGTCTGTGTTTACACATCTTCAATGAATTATCTTCTAAGGGTAGGGGCTGTAAAAATGAATTATTTTTTTAGATTATTATCGCAGATGTTCATTAATCCTAAAAGCAGTATAAACAGTAAAGTGGGTATCCTATTTCTTTTTAATAACTCGAAGAATTCGTTTGTTTTTAACAAGCTTTAGTAGCGACAAGCAAAAAAACTTTCGGCGCAGTGTGCTCATTTTCTAATCTTGAACAATATAAAGACGTAACAGGTTGTAGTATTGATCGCCGCGATAAACCACCAAACTGACCAATCAGAGCTCAACACCACTCTGACGTCACAAGTCCTCAAGATGTTGATCTTTCAAAATAAAAAAAAAAAGAATTGAGATGGCGTCTTGAGGAGCGAGAGAGCAGATGTTTTGAAACTAAGTTTACGTGTTATCAAGAAGGTAGCACACAATCCTTAATTTCATTCTTAATGAATCCATTGCCATTGACACAGGTAAGTGCACTAGGTGATTTATTTCTGCTGTTTGAATCATCTGGTTTTAAGATCCTCGTATTACTGAGTGAATGGGCTCTTGAAAGGTTTAGACCATAAAGAATATATGCTAATTATGCATATGATTGGGGCACACTTATTTTATATTCACCTTTTGATGGCTGAATAAGAAGCGGAAAGTTTGTCTCCGTAATGAATTCGAAGCAATCGTTGTGTTAAACAATATTATCAAACTGAGGCCGTTTTAAAGTTGCAAGGCAAGTGAAAAACTTGACATTATTGTTGACATGGCTCGACGACTTGTCCAGCCAAGTAGGAGTACGCTTGCTTTTATCCTTTGTTCTCCTTCTTTCATTTCAAACGTCTTGAAAAGGCAATATTGTGTTTAATAAGTCCTGTGGCTTTATCAGGCACCTTGTGTTAATTATTTGTAATTTTTTTATGCCCTAGATTGTAGCTAGAACATCCTCTTTCGTGACGTTCTGAGAGATGACCTTGATTTCTCCGATAAATTTTCACTCCAACATTATGATGGAAAATAATCAATTAATGGATGACTACGAAACTTCCTTTTTATACGAATGGCAAACAGCGGAAGAAGACTTGGAATTCTTGGACTATACATATTGTTTTGAAGGTAAATTTTGTGAAAAGATCGCGATGTCCTGTCACCTCTGCAGCGACGTCCTTGTGTCTCTGGCTTTTGTTCGTATAAAACATTTCTTTTAGTATGGAAGGAAAGTTCATTGAAGCGTATTGCGTTTAAATATACATTTAGATACTAGCAGATCATTATATCTTATCCCCGATTAAGTATGTAAGTGTAGTATATATAAATTATGTTCAATACCTGTTTTGCTCATAAATATTTTGTGTTGTTTATTTCGTTTAGTGGAAACACCAAACAAGAGAACATTGAACGCGAGTTCAAAACAAACCAAAGCAGTAATATCAATAACAGACAATACTAAAATACACGATGAAAAACAAACCATTCTGAAAATTTCTTTAGAGAAATTGCGACATATTGAAGATCCAGAGAGCTCTCTTCGTCGTTCAGTCTTGATAAATAACACATTAAAATGTATTCGAAGTGGTTTAAGAATGAATGAGGATTCCTCTGCCAGCTGTTTTGCATATTCTTTACCTTGCAAACGAATGCGGTTAAACAGCGAACTAACGCCAAACTGTGGCACTACTATTGACAAGAATGATCCGTCAGCAGCGATTACGAGACAAGATGGTTTAAATGGTGTGAAGGAAGTAGGAAATGATTTAGTTTCAAATGATCCAATTGACAAAATGTCTTTGTGTGCTTCGGAAGTATCTTCGCTCACTCGACAGAGTACAAAGGAAAGCAAAAGAAACTGTGATATTGTACGCTTTGCTGAATTAGACTTTTCAAATGTTATTTGTGCTCTAGAAACGTGAACAGACATGAAACTGGATGGTTGGGTATAGTTTAACTCAAAATTATTTATTGCGAAGTCTTCAAGACTGTAAAAAGTCTTATGCAAAATATTTGTTGAGCTAGTAATTTAACATTTTATAGGTGTAGAATAATTATATAAATTATTATTATTATTATTATTTTCTTAACAAATAACTCCTTATTTACTTGTAGTATGATATGCCATGGAGTAGCATATAGTATTTACATAATATTATGCCATATGTCAATTTATATATAGACAGAAAGTACAGATAAAAAAATGAATAAATAAATAAAATAAAAAAATACATTGATAATTTATTACAAGTTTATAACACCCCACATGGACAATTTTGTTAACATTCAAGTATTACGTCAGTAATGTTAAGCTATAATTAGTGTTACATGAAGTATTTAAGATGTTCTTTCAGAAGAGAAAAACATGGCTATGTATTGACATTTGTTACTGGATTATATTATGTAAATTATCTATTGTTATTTGAAGCTGTTATTAAAAGAAACACAAAACTCAACAGGTTATGGGCCCAGGACATTTCATAATGTGCCTGAAGCGATTGAAATGTTGTGATGTACTTTTTTGAAGACGGATTAGCTACGGACTCTTGACCGCATGCGAAATGGCAAAAATGGCGTTGACGACGGATTTTAAGATTCAGAAATTAAATGGAGCAAACTATCGCGACTGGACATTTAATATGCGCCTGTATCTCGAAAGTTTAGATTTATTTGAGCATGTTGACGGTTCAGCTGAAGTTCCTGCTGAAGATGCGTCTGAAAAGGTAAAGCAAGAATTTAAGTCTGCTTCGAAAAAGGCCTGGACGTACATTTGTTTGGGGGTAGAACCCGATCAACAAATCCATGTAAGGAACACAACTACGGCTAAAGAGGCCTGGGATGCCCTGAAGAACCAGTTTGCTAGAATCTCAATATCTCAGACTGTAAGATTACGCCAAAAGTACTATTCAAGTAAATTTCAAAGTGGTGGAAATATGCTGGAGCATATGAACCATCTGAAGTCCCTTCATGACCAGCTAAAAGAAATGGGTGTGAACATTGATGATGGAGAACTAGCTATGACCTTGCTTGGAAGTCTCCCGGATGAATTCAAGCCACTCATTACTGCATTAGATGCTGTTGGAGAGGAAAAGGTCACTTTTGAGAAAGTGAAAGCTATGTTGTTAAATGATGCCGATAGAATTTCTGATTCGAAGAAAGTTGAAGATGCATATTCTGCTCAACGACCATACAACAGAAGAAGATATGAGCCGAAAGAGCCAACTAACAAAGGTAATGAAGTAAAGTTTAGTCGGAAATTCAATGGAACTTGTCATAACTGTAAAGAGAAAGGACACTTTGCACGTGACTGTCCTAAACGAAGTAATAATTCACAACGTGATGGTAATCAAAGCAAAGGAAGAAAATCTGCTTCCTTAGCACAGGGGAGAAATGAGCAAGATAATCATAATGATGAAGCAGCATTATATATATCTGAGAATGAAGATAAATGCGGATGGATTATCGACTCAGGGGCCACCCAACATATGACATTTGAAAGAAATTGTCTGTCCAACTATGTGGAATTTAAGAAACCATGCACAGTGAATCTCGGTGATAATAGATCAATCCTTGCATATGGAAAAGGAACTTATCATGTGAAAGCTGCTGTGGATGACCATACTCAAAAGATAGCATTGCAAGAAGTTTTGTACCTACCAGAGTTAGAGAACAACTTGCTGTCAGTTAATGCAATGGTAAAGCGTGGTGCAACAGTTACCTTTAAAGAAAACAGGTGTGAAATTTCTCGGAATTCAAAGATTTTAGCTGAAGGAGAGGTCCAAGGAAAGTTATATGTCTTGAAGATTATGAAAGAGCATGTGAACGTCGCCAAGCAACAACCTAATGCAGATCGGTATATATGGCACTGTAGATTTGGTCACCTCGGAATGAACAATGTGAACAAACTCATTGACGAAGGTATGGTAAGTGGAATGGACAGTGTAAGCAAGACAAATGAGGATCGATTCTGTGAAGCGTGCACCAAAGGGAAGCAACATCGCTGTCCTTATCCGAAGACTGCTGATTATCGTGCTAGTGAGCCATTTGAACTTATCCATAGTGATGTCTGTGGTCCAATGTCCGTATCGTCTCTTGGTGGATCACGATATTATGTAACCTTCATCGACGATTACTCACGGTACACGTTTGTTTATTTCATGAAGAATAAGAGCGAAGTCTTGGAAAAATTCAAAGAGTTCCATGCCCATGCTATGAACGTTGGAGAAAATCCAATCAAGATTCTGCGTTCGGATAATGGAGGAGAATATTCCTCGAAAGAATTCGAGTCTTTCCTGAAGAGTAATGGTATCGTTCATCAACTAAGCGTACCATACAACCCAGCACAGAATGGCGTAGCGGAACGAATGAACCGCACCATCGTAGAGTCAACACGATCCATGTTATCCCATGCACAGATGCCAAATGATTTTTGGGCCGAAGCAGCCAGTACCTCGGTTTACGTCCGAAACCGCAGCCCAACGACAGCCTTAACTGGTATCACTCCGTATGAATGCTTGTTCAAGAAGAAACCTGATGTGTCGAATCTACGTGTGTTCGGATGTGTTACATACGTGCATATTCCTGACAACCAGAGAAAGAAGCTGGACCCCAAATCCAGAAAGTCGTTTTTCGTGGGATACCCCGAGGATGTGAAAGGATATAAGTTATACGATCCTATTTCTCGCAAATTTACTCGCAGTCGTGATGTCATATTTCTAGAGAAGAGATTTCATGACTTTGATGTCCAAAGTTCAACCAACTTTGATGATCGCACAGATTCTGACATTCCATTAGTGATTGAAGAAATTCTTACTGACGGAAGTCAAGAACCAAACAAAATTCCTAATCAAAGAGTCGCAGAGAATGTCGAACCAAACCAACGAGTTGATGACCAGCAAGTGGGAGCAACCTTCGAGGAGACGTTCATGAATGAAGTTCGAAACGTCGATGAACGAAGAATACGAAGACCACCCAATAGATTCGATGAGGAATGTTATCTAGTGAACGATATAACTGCTGATATAAATGAACCAATTAATCTTAAAGAAGCCTTCTCTGGAGAATATTCAACAGAATGGAAGAAAGCTACCGATTCAGAATTCAATTCCTTAATTGAAAACGACACCTGGGAACTTGTTCCGTTGCCCGAAGGCAAGCATGTTGTAGGCAGCAAATGGGTTTTCAAAGTCAAGAGAGATGAAAACGGCTGTGTACAAAGATATAAAGCTCGACTAGTGGCCCAAGGTTACACTCAAGCCGAAGGAATCGACTACTCGGAAGTATTTTCACCTGTAGTGCGAAGTACAACGATTCGATCATTACTAGCTCTGTCAAGTGCTAAGAATTGGGAAGTCCACCAAATGGACGTCAAATCAGCATTCTTGCAAGGAAACCTAGAAGAAGAAGTATATATGCGACAACCAGATGGTTATGTTAGCAAGGAATGTCCAAACCACGTCTGTAAGCTAAAGAAAAGTATTTATGGATTAAAACAATCCGCGAGATGCTGGAACAACGCCATCGACACCTTTCTAAAGTCAAGTGGATACAAACAAATGAACTCTGATCCATGTTTGTATATGAAATCTATCAAAGATCAGAATGGAATTATCAAGTTTGTTATTCTATCAATCCACGTCGATGATATACTGCTGTTTTCCAATGATTTATCCATGCTAAATGAAGAGAAGAAGTTAATCGGTTCGAAATTCAAGATTGAGGATATGGGAGAAGTGAAGCATATTCTCGGAATGCTCATTAAAAGAGATAGAGAAAGAGGACAGATGACGATCAGTCAAACCAAATATTTAGAAGGTATTCTAAAGCGATTCGGTATGGAGCAATGCAAACCTGTGTCAACTCCTCTAGAGCCTGGGAAATATTTTCAAGAATTGCCAGAAGATGAAAATCCCACAAATACTAACGAATACCAGAAGCTCATAGGATGTCTAACCTATGTGACCACCGCAACTAGACCAGATCTAGCCTCCGCAGTTGGCATACTATCAAAGTTCATGGCGAAACCAAGCAAAGAACATTGGGTTGGTGCAAAAAGAGTCCTAAGATATATCAAAGGTACTATGAACTATGGTCTAGTGTTCGATGGCAGAAGTGCAACATGTTCTATAGTCGGGTATTCAGACGCAGATTGGGCAAACGACTTGGATACAAGAAGATCAACATCTGGATATGCCTTCCAGATAAATGGATCAACTATAAGCTGGTGCAGCAAAAGACAACCATGCGTTACCAGATCAACAACCGAAGCCGAGTATGTGGCGCTCAGTCATGCAACACAAGAGCTTGTGTGGTTAAGAAGATTACTAAACGACATCGGAGAAAAACAAGATCAACCATCGGTTATGAATGAAGATAATCAGGGAGCCATAGAATTATCTAAAAATCCACGATTCCATAACCGTACTAAGCACATTGATGTGGCATATCACTTTATTCGAGAGAAAGTCAATGACAGATCTATCAACGTGAAATACTGCAGCACAGATCAGATGTTAGCTGATATTATGACGAAGAGTCTACCAAGACAAACTTTTCAAAAATTCAGAGACATGTTAAACGTTAAAGAAATCTAGTTTAAGGGTAGACGAAAGAGAAACGTTTTCGTATTTAAAGAGGATTATTCAGTTATAATCATAGCTCACATTAAGTGGGAGTGTTAACATTCAAGTATTACGTCAGTAATGTTAAGCTATAATTAGTGTTACATGAAGTATTTAAGATGTTCTTTCAGAAGAGAAAAACATGGCTATGTATTGACATTTGTTACTGGATTATATTATGTAAATTATCTATTGTTATTTGAAGCTGTTATTAAAAGAAACACAAAACTCAACAAATTTGGCATATCAGATGAAGAGACAAACATCAAATAACAAATGTTGGTCAAATTACCGATTTATAACAGTTTGCTTGGAATATAAAATGTTGGGTAATTAACTGAATCAAAAAGGCAGTACATACCAATATTTATCAAAGCCATTCCATAATAGATGTTTCACAAAACCATATCTCAAATGTGAACAAAATTATCATGGCTTTTATTAACTCGTGCACCAAAGGCTGGACCCAGGGCAGTGTAGTGCAAGTAGGTATTTAACCAATCGGGTGTGATTTTCCAATTTGTAAAGAACTGATGTCATAGCTCAAATTATTACTAGAATAATTCAAAAATGTACAGGGAGAGTTCTAATTAATGGTTCTAATCTAATTGCTTAATTATGGCTATATGGCTGATTAGTTTTAAAAAGTGCAGACTACAATTATTTGTATGTGTGTGTATTTTAGTTGTGGTCATTATCATGCATGTTTTTCCCCTCTGAGGCTTAGAATGTCATCTTGACGTGTGAGAAAAGTGCCTCTAGATTGATACACTGAATATTTTCACTGGGAACTGTGGTTATCTTTTTCTCCTTGTAGTACCACTGGACCTACAGAAATAGGTCTATTATTTTGGAGCAATCATGGATGGTTTAGAAATCACCTGTCACTGCAGAATATTTCACAAGAATGATCCTTGTAACAGATCAGCACTCAGAAAAATTAGGTTTATCAAGATGATAACATATATTGTACAAGCTAAACTACAGTATGCGTCAATATATAAGGTTAATAACATATATTGTACAAGCTAAGCTACAGTATGTGTCAATATATAAGGTTAATAGTTCATAAAAGAGTAGACAGTATATTTTGAGGCATTACAAACTCGAAAGAAATGGATGGAAATGAGGATTCTTGCTTCCCAAATATTTCAGGTGATTGAGATGAGACTTTAGGGTTCATCCTCCCATTTCTCTCTCATGTACCATTTCAAGTTTCAACTGCTTCCTCCAGAGTCAAGTTTAAATTGATAGAGTATGGTTTATTTAGCTTCCTTTTTACCTATTTCCCAAATATCTAAGTTCCTCAAAATACTGAAACAGATTACACTAACCCACAACCATAAAAAAATGTCATTTTTATTCACATTTCTTTTCAATAAACATCTTATTTTTCAGTCATTTTTTTAAAAAGTTTACAAATATTACTTTACAGTCTTTTGATAAAAACCATTCCTACATACTCGTATACACAATATATAAATAACCCTAGAATAGATATGAAATATTCAAACACAGTCTACAAATAATATATTGACACCACCACACAATGACCAACACACACTAGAAAACGTTTGAAATTTCTTCATTTCCAATCTTTCAAATACCCACTAAAACTTGCATAATTTGATCGAGGTCATCTGTAAATGAATTATCCGTAGATTTACTAAGTTTTAAATCATCGCTACATCTTCTTATCAAGGCTGATAAACCAGTACTTGTCTTGTAATTATTATCTTCGAACTCGCCGCATGATGCCATTTGAAGACCGCCTTCTGACCAAGCTAAAGTAGCATCGTAATCATACAATGAAATGTCAATCTCAGCAAAATTTATCTCTTCTTCTTCTTCTAAACCAGGCAGATCTCTTCGAGTAGGAACAGTTGTAATACAAGTTGATGAACATTTGCCAATAAATTTATTTTTAAAGTTAGCCGAGGTTCGCGTGAGATCAATAAATGTCTCTTCGGCGCCATTAGATTTTGCAAGAGTCACACCAAAAGACCGACACCTGTTGTCCAACTTTTCTGAATTGTTTTCACAAAAATACGACTCCTTTCTTTGTTCTAATGATAAACTTAACCGTACAGGAACAACTTCTGTAGAGTTTGTCGATCCCTCAAATATCTGTGCCCCACAAGAGGTCGGCCTCGTGTTTGAACAAGTTCCTTTCGTCAAACAATGGTCAACATACATGACTTCATCTCCATCTTTCCCATTTTCGATCTCTTGTTCAATTTTTCGTATCGTGTTCACGATCATTACAGTCTTTCGCAATGAAGGTTCAAGATTCATTCTTGTCTTAGCTTTGGCCAGTTTTGAGACGGACATGTCAAGAATAGTTTCTTTCGGTTGTGCAGTGCAGCCATTGCCTTCAACGCTTTGAAATTTCCGTTTCGATCTACGCCGTTTGTCTTGTGGCTTTAAGTCTTTGAGATCGATCATCGAAGAAATACTAGTTCTCGCTAGAAAAACAATCAAACTTTATATATTACACTAGTTATCAAAGTTACCAAAAGTAGGAGTAATTTCCCGCAAAGCACAACGACAATTTGATACATAGAAAGTCACAAAGTTCATTCATTCTTTCAAAATATTTGACGACACAAATATTCGAAACTTACCGGCTCAAACTTGTAACCACGAGATGTAATCCGTATTTGACACACTTCAAGCTACAACACGCGTTGGAAACTTCTTCGGAAGAGGCTACTTGCAGCGTATTTGAGAGGAAAACAACCATAAAATACGACAATTATCTGGAGGTACGATACGAAACCTTGCCAACCACGAACCGAACACCCCCGAATGACCTGTTTCCGTGACCTAGATCACGTGATAGTTAAATACCTCGCGTCAAGACTTACGTCACAACTGAACATAATGCCTTCTCGTTCACACTAAAATGACAGTATCTTTATTCATGTTTTGAAACTAGCTCAATCAAAATACTTTATATCAAACCGAGAAGCTATTAAAATACTGGTGTGAAACATTAGCACCCTTTTTTGGTGAAATTTTCGTGTGGTTTTTGCTGGCAAGATCTTGACGAAATTTCCGCCCACAATAGACGTCATACAAAAAAGCCGGAAACGAATCGCTTATGTTTACGGAAGAGGCAAAGACACACCTTTTGACTGGCCAAGGTGAGCGAACTATTTAAATATTCGCATATCTCAGGAAGCAGCCATTATCTGTCGATTTTTATGCAATAGTTTATTATTAGGAAAGGAGAAAACTCAGCTTGTCTTTGTCAAGGCGGGGATGAGTTACCGCATAAAAATATTTCACTTGTCTGACATATATGTATATAATTATACACGACAATATTGAATACCCAACGATCAAATTATCGTTTTCACTCACGTGATCGGTGGCCCCGTTGGCGTACACACAACATGGCCGCCATTTCATTGTCTCTGTGCATCAATATGGCCGCCGTGACGTCAGATGAAATTGGTCGAGTCATGTAATTTGGTTGAAGTTAATTTGTGGATAAAATTTCTAAAACGGCAGTCATTTAATAAATTCTGTCAGTAGTAATACCCCCCCATCGAGACTACAAAGGGATGCCGCCTCATTAAATATTCAACTTATTATTTATTCATTCTCCTTTGTGACGTTCAAACCCTAATCTCATTACGTCATTATGGCTCATGCTCCTATAGGACACTCTAACCCTATCCAACCCCCTTACCCTGGCTTGTTGCTGAACCCCCGGTTTTTATTACGTCATAACTGACTCGCGCTCTTCCGAAACCCCCTAACCCTAGCTTGTTACTTAACCCCCCCTGGTATTCACTACGTCATTCCCGATTGGTCTCCGACTGTTGCGTACGGTAAACGTTTGACAAGATTGATATTATATGGGATGAACTAAAGAGAAATAAGATAGATATCGGCAAACACACTCTGTTTAGTTAAATAATTCGTTGCTATGGTTTGGTATGCTATAAGATTCTCACACGTGCAGAACACAAAAGGGAAAAGCTATTAAAACCTCATCACGGGTCATTAGTGGGACAACTCGCTTGTATTTGCATATACTGTAGAATATGTAATTATTTGTGGGGTTGTGAAAGGATAATAAGGGATATGAAGACGCTTTAATGCCTAGGCATGTTTAGGCCAAAAAGTCATTAGCGTTGGTGTTACCATAGAGAAACCGCGTCGCGTCGTCTCATTCGGATTCTGTTCTCCCACGAGTAACATCGAAAGTTCTTTGGCGTGTGTTTGAAAAGTGTTTTTTGCGGATTTTGCTCTCTCTTTAGTTATTGTGATCAAGATGTCTCAAACGGTAAGTTGTTCTTTTAAATTCTTATGAGGTCTTCTGCTCTTTTTATCAAATAAAACTTGAATGTATACTTAGTTATGAATTATCCCTTTACGTTGTAGATTGATATGGTTGACCTGATTAAGAGTTGTGAAACGGAGAGTGCTTTGGAGTTTTTGGAGGAGTCGTTTGTTCTTACGGAAGAGCAGAAGCGGGTTGTCCTTCAACAGAGGATCGTGTTCTGGACCAACGCTATGGCCGACGAACTTCAACGGGAGATCGAAACACCAGCAGATGTAGTGCCCGACCTTATGGCTAACTGGTCTGATGAAGAACGTCGTCTGTTCAACGAAGATTGGAACAACGATGAGTTTCTGTGCTATTACGAGGAACAACCCGATATCCCTGAACAGTTGGAAGACCAAGTGGGTGAAGGCGGTAAGCGAAAGCGCGGCGACGATGAATCTACCGAGAAGCGCCTCAAACCCGAGGAGTACTTTGGTATCAAATCGGTAAAGCATGTGAACGTTCGCAAGTTCAGGACCACAGGTACCGATTACACTATTCAGTTTTCGCGATTTTAAATGTTCATGGCGTGTGGTTTCCACGTTAAACTGTGCTTTTAAGCGCTCACTTGACCGTTTGGCGTGTGATAATAAATTAAAATTTACCATGTTTTTTAATCCTTATGTGTGGTTTCCACGTTAAACAGCGCTTTTAAGCGCTCACTTGACCGTTTGACGTGTGATATGAAATGAGGTTTACCATGCTTTTAATTCTTATGACCTGGTCAAATGTGTAAGATAGTGTACTATGTTTTAGGTACGGATTATACCATCCAGTTCAACCCGTTAAACGTTCATGGTGTTTCAAATGTTGTGTCAACGCTAAACCGCGCTTTTCAGCACCTGTTTGATCGTCTAACCACTGATATGTCTCCTCATGATCAAGTTCGCCTTATCCTGAATTCCCACCAACTCGACCGACCTATTTCCTTGCCTTTCCTACCCCGAGATCGTTTGACTCCCGAGAAATTCCTTGCCGCAGTGGAACGTGTCGTACAGTCTAACACTCAGTTCACGCTGGACGAGTCAGTCAACGTTAACGTAGTTCACGTTGAAATGCCTCATGGTGGAGCAGGAAAACGGCGCGACGTAGTTAATCTACAGAGTTACCTCGACAAGAAGCAGTGTTTCATTCAGATCAAAAACAAAGATGAACTGTGTTGTGCTCGTGCGATCGTGGTTGCCAAGGTGAAGTTGGACAAAAGCCCACCATTCAAAAGTATCGTTGCTCCTCGAGGAACACTTCAAGGTCGTTTGGTCCGCGAGCTCCACGAGGCCGCAGGTGTTCCCCTTGGTCCCTGTGGGATTGAGGAGATCAAGAAGTTCCAGGCTATCCTCCCTGGTTACCAGCTGAACGTCGTCTCCAAGGAACATTTGAATGCCTTAATTTATTCTGGTCCCGAAGCCGATAAATGTTTGTACATTTATCATCACGACAACCATTACGATGTCATTACGAGTATGCCTGCCTTCCTCGCCAGGAAACAGTACTGCCATAAATGTAAGAAAGGCTACGACAAAATCACCGACCACCCATGTGGCGATCTCTGCAAGCTGTGCAACACCCAGAACTGCCCCGTGGTCAAATGGAAGTACTGCAAGGATTGTAACCGGTTCTTCAAGAGCGACGAGTGTTTCTCTCGACACAAAGCAGCAGTTGGACAACAAAAAGCCCTATGTAGTTCGCTCACCAAATGCCAAAGGTGTCAACGCGTGGTGACCCGTGCCAGCCTCAACGACCATCACTGTGGGTTAGTGCGGTGCTCCGTTTGCGCCAAGTACGTCAAACCTGACAACCACCAGTGCTACATCCAGCCCGTACGCCAGAGGAACCAACAACCAACTGAACAAAACACCACCAACGAACTCCTTGACGACGATGTTGCTGTGGACGGTGACAACGGCGAACGAGACCAGAACTTGATGTTCTTTGATTTTGAGTGCACCCAGGACGACGGTCAGCACATCCCAAATCTCTGCGTGGTCCAGAACGAAAGTGGCGACGAGATGGTGTTTTCTGGGCCAAACACCAAAGAGGAATTCTGCGAGTGGCTTTTCCAGAGGGAAAACGCTAACACGACGTTCATCGCTCACAATTTTCAGGCCTACGATGGTTACTTTATTCTGCAGTACCTGTACAAACAAGGCATCACTCCGGAGGTGATTACCCGTGGCGCCAAGATTCTTTCACTCACCGTTCCACAGTTGAACATTAAATTTATAGACTCGTTATGCTTTATTCCTATGCGTTTGGCCGATTTCCCGAAGACTTTTGGTATCACCGAACTCCAGAAAGGCTACTTCCCACACTTCTTCAACAGAGTAGAGAACCAAGACTATGTAGGATCACTACCCGACGCCAAGTTCTACGATCCCGAGGGTATGAGTCCTGGCGATCGCGAAAAGTTTTATGCGTGGTACAATGGCCTCGTCAACCGTAACTACGTCTTCGATTTTCAGGCCGAGATCTTACGTTATTGCCAGTCTGATGTCGACATTCTCCGTCAATGCTGTCTTGAGTTTCGTGAACTTTTCCACCAAGTCACTGACATTGATCCGTTCGCACAATGTTTAACCATCGCATCCGCCTGTAATTTGGTTTTCCGCAAGACCTTCTTGAAGGAGAACACTATTGCCGTCATCCCGCCATGTGGGTACAAACCCGAAAACAAACAGTCAGTCATCGCTCTGAAAATGCTTGCATACATCGCACAACGTGATGATATCGCCATTCGACATGCCCGCAATCATGGAGAGCAACGCGTTGGGAAATACCTCGTAGATGGGTACAACGCCGAAACGAACACGGTGTGGGAGATTCAGGGCTGCCTGTGGCACGGTTGTGAACGCTGTTACGCGAGAGACACGATTAACCCCGTCAATGAATTGACAATGCACGAACTTCGTCAACGAACCTTGGAAAAGACACAGTTCCTAAAAGACAGAGGATTCAATGTCGTGGAGATTTGGACCTGTGACATTGATCGTCAACTTGCCGCAGACCCTGAGATGAAAGTATTCTTTGAGAACTTCGAGATCTCCGAACCTTTGGAACCTCGCCACGGATTCTTTGGTGGACGAACCAACGCGACACGCCTCTTCTACCAGACTCAGCCAGACGAGAAGGTTCACTACGTGGATTTCTGCAGCCTCTATCCATGGTGCAATAAATACGGTGAATATCCGCTTGGTCATCCTCAGATCATCACGGAGAACTTTGCCCCCATCGACGCGTACTTTGGTCTGGTGAAATGTTCCGTTCTGCCTCCTCGTCAGCTCTACCATCCAGTCCTTCCTTATCGTACCCAAGGCAAGCTGATGTTCCCACTTTGCCGTACGTGTGCTGACAATCTCCAGCAAGAACCATGCAGCCATTCCGATGCTGAGCGAGCTCTCCATGGGACGTGGGTCACCCTCGAACTCCAAAAAGCATTGGAAAAGGGTTATCGTCTGGTCAAGATCGACGAAGTATGGCATTTCCTGGAGCACACTGATGGTCTCTTCAAAGACTACGTGGACACGTTCCTCAAAATCAAGCAGGAGGTAAGATATTAATATTGTTTTTCACATGTTACTTATCAATTATGACTTATTATCCTTATTCTTCTTCAGGCGACTGGTTTCCCTGTAGACTGCGACACCGAAGAAAAGAAGGCCCAATACATCACCGACTACGCTGCCAACGAAGGTATTCAGCTGGATCCGAATCAGATTGTCAAGAATCCTGGTCTGAGGGCGCTGGCAAAGCTGATGTTGAATTCTTTTTGGGGTAAGTCGAACAAAACACATATTAAATGTGAATGGAGGGGTGAGTGGAGGGCCTGGGGGAGACGTAATGCAGTTGTTTACACAGAGGTTAATGTTTTTCTTTTTTCTTTTTATATTACTATAGGTAAATTTGCACAGCGGCCCAACATGACTAAGGTTAAGATCATCTCAGATCCAGCCGAGTACTTCGACCTGTTGTCGAGCGATAAAGTCAACGTGACAGACGCCAACTTCATCAACGACGAACTGATTGAGGTCCACTTCGAGAACGTCGACGAGTTCGTGGAAGCCAGTGGGAAGACGAACGTTGTCATTGCTGCGTTCACCACAGCCCATGCCCGTCTCAAGCTCTATGGGGTCCTCGAGCAACTCGACCGCCGAGTCCTGTATTTTGACACAGACTCGGTGATCTATGTGTCGAAGGAAGGAGAATGGGAACCGCCGACCGGTTCCTACCTAGGAGAACTCACGGATGAACTGAATGGCGATCATATTACGACCTTTGTGTCTGGAGGCCCAAAAAACTACGCGTACCAAACAAACACGGATAAAACCGTGTGTAAAGTTAGAGGGATCACTCTTAATTATAGGACCCAACAAAAACTTAATTTTAATGTAATGTGTGATATGGTGTACCTCAATGTTATGTGTGATGTGGTAGATCCGTTGTCTGTAAGTATTCCGAGTAAGATTGTGCGTGATAGAAAGGAGAAAAATGTGTTGACTAAGAGCGAAACCAAGGATTATCGGGTTGTATATAACAAGCGAGTATTTGTAAATAATTTTGACACTCTACCTTATGGATTTTAACTTTGTAAATAATTTTGATACTTTTCCTTATGGATTTTAACTTAGTCTTTAAATTTGTGTGCTTGTAAATAGGAACATTATATATTTTATTAACACTATCGTCTTGTTTTGAAGAAAAATGTTTGCCAAGAGTGGGATTCGAACCCACGCGTGCAAATGCACATTGGATCTTGAATCCAACGCCTTAACCACTCGGCCATCCAGGCATTCACATATTTTATAGTCATAATTGAAGCTAAATGGAAAATGTTTGCCAAGAGTAGGATTCGAACCCACGTGTGCATTTGCACATTGGATCTTAAGTCCAACGCCTTAACCACTCGGCCATCTGGGCATTTATTCGATTATAATGTAATTAATTGATAGGCGAATGTGCATGGGGGGGGATAGGAAACACTCAAGTATAGGAGCACAGGGGTGGGAATGGGGGTCGATAGGGACACAGGGACTAATATTAGTCCCCCAGGGACACATTTGCAAAGTGAATATTAATTATACGGACACCGGGACTTGTATTAGTCCCCCCGGGACACATTTAAAACAATACAATTTCTGAAAATGTTCAGTTAGAGCTATGCCTCGAAAGCGTAAGGATTGTCCGATTTGCGGAAAGAAAAGCTTGCTCAAATTATCAAATCATTTGGCTGCCACGCACCACCTGTCCTCAGAAGATAGACAATCTCATCTCATTCGTGCTAAAGTTACTCCTTTAGACTTAGAAACTATTTTGAATGAATTACACAGACTTATTCGAAATACTAAAGTTGCGAAGCAGCCAAAATGGTATAAATAAGATTTCACAAGATCGGTCTGTTCAGTTTAACTATGTACTCCATACAGTTAACACATCCTTTTGGGCTCTTGGTCTCTGGGGGGACCAAGACGGGGAAGACATCCTTTGTCAAGGAATTGTTAGCCAACGCCCAAATCATGATCGACCCTGCTCCAGAAAATATCATGTATTTCTACTCGGAATATCAAGATACGTTTGCTGAAATAGAAACCCTAATTCCAGGGATTCAGTTTATCCAAGGTTTGCACCAGTCGATGCTGGATAGCATTAACCCCCAAACAAGAAATTTGTACATCATCGATGATATGATGGGTGAGAAAGATGCAGAAATCGCTAAACTATTTACGAAAAAATCCCATCATGGGAATCTCAGTGTGATTTATATCGTGCAAAACCTATTTCATCAAAGCAAAGATCACCGTACCATTTCCCTTAACGCCAGTTATTTATGTCTGACGAAAAACGTTCGAGATGCAAGTCAAGTAGTTCATTTGGCTAAGCAACTGTATCCAAGCAACACAAAATTTTTTCAGCAAGCCTATCAGATGGCGACTAAAGAGCCATATTCCTACTTGTTTGTCGATCTCACTCCGACCTGTCCCGATGAAATCCGAGTAAGATCCGGGATCTTTCCGACTGACACCCACTACGTGTACCAGCCCAGAGTATAAAAGGGGCTGTTCAGTGACAATGCGATCATTTGATCATGTCTGCTTGTATAAGAAGGAACTGCGATGTTTTAAAAGTATTGGCAAAGTGTAATCCTCAACTGCGAAACGCGATTATTAAAGCTGCCGACGACGATTTAATAGAAGCCATTAGACAGTGTCTTTTGAACGTGTGGTGTGAAACAATTAAGATTACTCCAAAGACAGCGAGGAAACTAGCCCCTTATAACGATCATATCAAGTTGGTTACTGATAAGCGTCATCCCGTATCAAAAAGAAAGAAAGTCATTCTACAAGAAGGTGAAGGTTTTCTACCGTTTCTCCTAGCTCCTGTACTTGAACAATTGGCAAGTTTTTTAACTAAATAATGGAACACGTCAGGAGATTGATACTTGTACCAGAACATATGACAGATCGAAAGAAACCCTTGGTCACTCCTTTAACAGCGCAGGTGAATAAACTAGATTCAGAAATGCAAAATCTTCTTAAACGTCAAGATATAACACAAGACGAGAAAGTGAAAATGTACGATCAGTCGCTTCAACGTTATCTAAATTATTACGATAAACGCATGAGTAGACCAGTACGTGTAAACGTCGTATCGACGCCCATAGCTGACGATAAACCTGAAGAACCAGTGAATATAGAAGAGACTGCTGCTCCTTCAGAGTTGCCTGGAGAGATAGAAACTGACATTTTAGAAAGTGTGCCTGTAACAATGAAATCAAGAGCTCGACAGTTGGTTAAGAAACTTAAAGCGAATAAAGACCTCATAGGATGGACTGACCAAGGACAAATGGTATTTAAAGGAAGACCTATTCCGGGTACAAATGTTGTTGACTTGGTCAACGATTCTCTACGTCAACGAAAGAATTTCAACCCTGCTGGATGGCAGCTTTTCGCAAAAGCATTAGGAAACATGAATGTTCCCGAAGGCATTATCAGAAATGAAAATCGTTTAAGTATGGTACGAGAATATAAGACTAAAGATATTTCAGACACCTCCCCCCTGACTCCACAGGTAACCCTAGTAACATCAAGAAGAACAAAAGAAAAACAGAAACGAAGAGACAAAAACATACATCCATATAAATGGGTTAAATAAATTTATTCCTTGTAAAGCTTTGATATTACAATAAAGAATTGTTTACAACATAACTGTCTTGTATTTATTACACATAATAATATTTACGCATAAAGTCACGAACTAGCATGTCATTCCATTCTTTATTATTAGTAAACATGCCAACAATTGTTGACATGGGTATATTTCTACATCGGTGTAAAGCATAAAACAAACAATATTGTCCACACACGCGAGTCCCTAATGACTGTAAAGTCTGTTCATTCCATGTAACACTGCTAGTATGATCTAGTAAAAAGGTTTCAAAGGTTTTGCTGTAAACTCCCGGTCGTTTTCCATACGAGTCAAAAAATTCTCCTTTTCCATCTGATGTGATATAAATGGCTACCCAATGCGTGCCTGGTCCATCACTAGGATCCACATTCAAAATAAAGCCCCTAGGTCTTTTCGGTATCTGACTTGGTAGACGATCCGATGGTAACACGTCTTTAAATACCGTCTTGGTAAATGGATCACCTTTCAGGACGTTTAGGATGTGTAAAGTGTTCATCTTAACTGCTAAAGTCACATAGAACGTTGCGGTTGGCGTCGATTTCGATAAGACTTTGAAATTCTCCAAGCACCACTATATTTATAGCTGCTGTCAGAGCCGTTCCAAATTGACATTCTATCGATACGTTTCCATTTTTAATCGGTTGAATATGATCACTCAGGCACAGATCAGCTGTCAGATCAAACACGAATAGAGTATAGCCATTGGCATACTCGTCTCGTGTAATACCATTACCATCATTTTGAAATAACTTGTTAGTACCAGCATACAAGGTTTGGAAAGCGGACACGTAGTTACTTCCTCTCGCAGCAGCAAATTTAAGCTGTAGGGGTTTTCCAGGTAAATGTTCTCCATTTACCGTTAGACCAAGAGAAGTGATGTCATAGTTTTTGAAATTGAAAGGATTTTTAGTATAGGTACCATTATAAGCATCTGCATCCACCATTCCGATAACCACTCGATCAGGTATAGGGCCTTGAAATATATTTGGTTGATTTCCTGACATATTTCCTCTCGGTACAGAAACCGCTTTACAACTGACACGATTGATAGGGTACTTGGCCGTGACACGCTGAAGGGCATGGGTATGAGCCATCATAACGGTAGAAGAAACGTTGACACGACGAGCGCGAAATACACATTCTTCCAAAACCACTTTAAAGTCAGGATGATCTGCTGACGACACTAGGGAAAATGGATTTCTTGAACGCACTAGCTTGAGTTTGATTGGTACAGCACCAAGAATATAACGGGCTTGTGCAAACAGGTCGGAATGGATTCTTCCTTCCATAGCCACAGACTTACTCTGGCTTGCATGAACATACCGTAGTTTCAAACCCTTGTTTGCATCGGCATCTACTGCCACGGGGTTGACGATATCCATTCGCCCAGCTTGATCTTTATAGAACAGCGCCGAGGTTAGATGAGATGATTTTGCGTCTTTGCTAAAATTCAGTACAGTTTCCATATAGGATCGGTAGGGATAAGCAGTGCTCGACGGTGTGACAAGTTTGTTGTTCAGGTAAACTTCTACTTGAGAAAATAAAGCATGCATCCACAGATTTACAGGCCCGACTTGAACATCTTCATCGAGATCAGATCCGTCGTTGTTGGTTATTTTTGCTTTAACGTGTAGGTAACTGTTTGCTAAATCGGTATACACATCAGAATTTGCAGCACACAGAAACTCGATAGTGTCTGAAGCTCCAATGCTCGAAACTGGATCTATATCTTCCCAAAATCCTTTATTCATTTCTACTTGTGTAGCAGGCATTACAAATAAATCTAATTCTGATTTTCCACAACCACACGAATCTTTATGCAGGATGTTAAAGGCTTGACTCATGATTTATATTTTATAAACGGTCCGATCTTTGCTTCTGTAGGCACAGATGTTTTCTTCTTCGCAGTTTGCGAACGACTGATGGTTTTACGTCTTATGTTGGCTTTTATAGGAGAATTCACCCGTTTGCGTTTACGACCGGCTCCTGATTGGTTCGTCACCTGACGGACCCCTTTTTGAGCAAGATCTTTCAAGGCTTCAGAACCACGCCCTTTTATAGCTTGCTTTACATTCTTCCCTGCCAGAACATCTTGACCAACGTCTTTTACAGCTTGCAGAGCTCTTCTTCCAATAGCTTTAGCTCCTTGTTTTACCAGAGGTATTGCAAAGCGTGCAATACTTTTAAAAAAACTTCCAATGCCATAACCTTTCTGAATACGTGCACCTCGGAAACCAGGTAGACTTCCACCTTGTTGTCTTCTCAAATAATGTTGTTGAAATTGCTTTACGTCTGGAATAATTGTATGTCTCATTTTTAAATGAAATACGAAGATCTCCGCTGTCTAAAGTGAAGTGTCACGATCGACTTCCCGAAGCCAAATGATACGTTTTCGTTTTTGTCATCCTTTATATTCACTTCAATTGTTTCGAAGGACTTTACCTTGACAGGAATATATTGTAGGTTACGGAGACTGACGTTCACGTTTTCTCCATAAACTCCTTGAGTATTGACAATTCTGAGTAGAGGCACTTTGACATCACCGACAAACTGTGCATCCACGATATCGGTATATACATACAGGGCTGAAAATCCCGCGTTAACGTCTGCTACGTAAGGGCTTAGGGTTTTTTTCTTAATTACGGTGTCTTGTTGAAACCCTAAGGTTGTAGCAATATCACCAGATATCCACACGAGTGAACCTTTAGACACATCAATCATGACTTTGTGTTTACTTGCAATGTAAGAAAATTTTATCTCGGTTCGTGCCTCTTTTGTCATGCTACGGTTTAAAGCCCCTACGAGATCAGCAATGGTGTTATAGTAACCATCTGGGATAAGAGCCGTATCGTCATATTTTGTTCCAGCGTTATAGAGAAACGTTTGTTGATTACCTTTTCGAATCGTGCTCCATGTATGGGGATAATATAACTCTGATAAAGCTACTTCCCAATCACCTGTCAGTTGTATAGTTTCAGCAAGTTTCACTTTAAAATTTGCCACAGTATTATCTGGAAAATATTCCATAGAGCTATTGCTTGGAAGCGTTAAATAAAACTGTGTTGCCATGTCGAAGAACAATACACAAATGAACACACATTGTAAGGTACACACATTTTTATTTCGTTATATCTTTTACATTATCGGCTGGTACCCAAGAATTAAAATCTTCAGGATAGCCTAACCATTTAACAAGATACTCTTTACGTTTGCCATGCATGCGTGACTTAATTACTCTTTCTATTCTATAAAAGTCACTATCTGTCTTTGTAACTCTTTGCAATTCCTGTTCGTAAAATGTTCCTTCTAACTCTTCTCCGTGATAATCAGCAATCTTGTACACTGGCGGTCGTCTGGGTACTCGCTTCGTGATGGTGAACACCTCTTCGGTCCAGTTAGGTAAGTAGCCTTTCTTGAATGTACGTCTTGCTTTGCTAATCCGGACTTGGTCACCAGTGTTAAATTTATATTTGATGGGTTTGCTGGACTCATCACCATACAGTTTTTGCCATACAATACTCTCGTTTTCTCGATTGACATCTACCGGTCTCATCCCAATACTACGGTGTCTCGAATGGTTGTAGGAATACACTAATTTTTGTAGTACATCGGTATATTTCAGCGTATTCTTTGCTGTGAAATATTTCCACATTTTCCCCTTTAACGTTCGGTTAAATCGTTCAACGATGGATGCCTTGGTATCGTTGTGTGTTGTAAAAAATCGAATATGTTTGTCCTTCAACAATTTTTGAAAGCGTTTATTGGTAAATTCAGTTCCTTTATCGGTATGAAGTGTTTCGGGCTTCCTTCCTTTCTTTAGTATCTTTTCAAAGGCTTTAACCAAACTCTCTGCAGTCTTTGTTTTTAATGGTTCCACCCACGCAAATTTGGACAGTACATCAATAACAGTTAAAACGTATTTATAACCATTATTTGTTTTACTAAGCGAATCCATAATGACTAGATCGGCCTCCCACTCCTCGTCCATCGCTCCAACAATAACACGATTTCGCTTAAAATTATGTCGTACGGGTTTATGCAAAGTATAGGTATCTTGTTGTCTAAGCCATGTTTTTATCCTGTTTCGGGATATCTGAAATTTACCATCACTTTTTACGACACGGTATAAGGCATCTACGCCGCCAAAACTTGCCGGACTTTTGGGGTTGTAGTACAGGTCGTGAAGGAACTGTTTCGCCATCTAATTCGGATGCTTGTATCACAATTTTCCCCCCACAGCACGCTGATATACAGCGAATCTTTCGAAAAATATTACGAAGGGCTATTTGTGGTAAACCTCCACAGCAAGTCATGTTCACGCGACAAAGGTTCGAGGTAAATGAATAAAGAGAAGTCAACGACACGATATATAAATGCAAAACATATTTATTACATATTAAATTAGAATACAAAATTATATAAGTTCAACAAATGTTCAGATTTCCCAAGTCTGTAGTCAAGTCATTTACGGACTTTTGAAAAAGGTACTCTTCGTAGGCTTTTTTATGATCAGTTTCGTGGCTCGTGAATGTCTCTCCAGTCTTTCTGACTGTATATCGGTAGGATGGTGGCATACTGAACAGAACAGTGGAAAAGGGTTCAAGGGGATCTTCTTCTGGTTTCCATTCAAAGAATCCACACGCATATTGTCTTTCGTTAGGACACGAGTAGAACAGACGACCTTGGTTGTCACCTTCTTTCTTGACTTTTTGGATACGGCAAACCATTCCATGTTTACACAACGGTTTTGGACCCTCGAAGACATCTCCCCATTGCCAAAATGAGCAGGGATTCTCTCGTTCAGAGCAGACAAAGTAAGGTCTACCGTAACTTTCTCTCATTTTATCTTTAACCATTCGCAGTGTCGCCAATTTCTGATGAGTAGAACAGACTGGATGTAGACAGCCACTTCTTCGAAAAGCATCTACCGCTTTGCCAAACATGTAACAATCTTCTTCAGGGCAGAAAAACTGACAGCTAGGCTTTTGTCCACAGTACCAGAACAAACCATTCTTGGTCGTTGAGTTAGATGCAAGTTTACCGTGTAGACACTCCATTACAACGATCTTACTCTGACGACAAACAGTAAGTGAATGATACACTAAACGAAGGGACGCTGTTCAACTCTCTATGGTTACACACATAATAATTAGGTTTTCTTTGTCTAAGTTCTGACGTCGCCCAAACTCGCCCAGACTCGTTCTTTTGTCTATATTACTAATGAGTTTTTAATGAGGTTTTACACATGGCAGTATGCAAATATCAGTCTTAGCAACACTTGCAATATGCTTGACAACGTTAATAAAATAGTCGAGTCAGCCGTTTAAACCAAGAGAGTTTTATTTCATATGTTGTCAAGTCAATACATCTCAAATCGTCGATCGTTCTTCTTACGGCTTCTCGAATTGATTCTTCATCCAAGGATTCGTTTACTCTATACACCAGGGTTAGATATGCGATAATTCGACCGAAATTGTTAGGGTTCATCTCTTCATAAACGTGTTGAAGACATATTCTTGGTATTTGGCCACTGATACTGTCGAATAGTACTCGATGTTCTTCTAAACAAGAGCTAAGGTGAAACGACAAAGTGTCTCTGTCGATATCAATGTTACTTTTCTTTAACTCATCGTAAATAATATCCATCTTGTCAAACGTTTACCGTACGCAACAGTCGGAGACCAATCGGGAATGACGTAGTGAATACCAGGGGGGTTAAGTAACAAGCTAGGGTTAGGGGGTTTCGGAAGAGCGCGAGTCAGTTATGACGTAATAAAAACCGGGGGTTCAGCAACAAGCCAGGGTAAGGGGGTTGGATAGGGTTAGAGTGTCCTATAGGAGCATGAGCCATAATGACGTAATGAGATTAGGGTTTGAACGTCACAAAGGAGAATGAATAAATAATAAGTTGAATATTTAATGAGGCGGCATCCCTTTGTAGTCTCGATGGGGGGGTATTACTACTTCTGTCTCTAAAATTTAAAAAAAATTCCCCTAGACATTTAATCAGACGGGATCAATGGATAAGAGCAGGATTACGTTGATAACGCCTCTGATTTCCGACGGAACAAGGGCGAGGTGCAAAGACTACGGTGCAATAAAATTACGTACTCAGCAAATTATATGTGAACAGAACTGTAAAAAGTAAAACAGCGTTTTCAGTGCGTCAGTATCGATGAAATGAAAAAATAAAAAACTCCGTATGTAGGAGCCATATAATCTTCAATTTGATGCCCCCTTTGAAATAATGCTCTGTGACCGTTACCCAATCACCCCAGCCGGCCAGCGCCGGCTATGACCGTTATTGAGGGGGCAGATTACGGTACTTATTTAATTTAGGATTAATGTTAGCAAGGCGGCCTGTCAGGCTTCCCCCTCCACCCACAGAAGTGTCCTTCGTTCATTTGTGTCCGCCTGACTACGTAAGTACGGACTACGCACTACTAAGCTGACTGCTCAGGCAGATCAGAGGAGAAAGAGAAAGAGTTACGTCCACACACAATTCAGGTGTCTAGACGACGGCAATTAAAAAACTATAAATTTTGGCATTATAAACTTCACGGTTCATTGAGTGTTGTATACGATACTTGAAGTGAGAGTGAGTGCTCAAAGTCATTAATAATTCATGAGATTCGCTCCTCGAGATTCATTGCCTTCTTGTGTTTTGATCCCGTCATGATCTAAAACACTTGAACTCGTTTTCGAAATAGTACTTCAATGAGAAATAGGTATATTACAATCGAAAAAGTTTTGTTCTGACATTCTTTTTGTTCTACACAAATAGACGTCTTTCTTAAAAGGGCGTCGTCTCATAGACCTTATCCAAAAATGGCCGCCGAATTAGAATTCTTTTATGTGCATATAAATTAGCCCTTATAACCTCGTTTTAAAGTAAAAATTCTTTTGAATTTCACGCATGAAAACGAGTTCATAAGGGCTAATTTATATGTATATAAAAGAATTTTAATTCGGCGGCCATTTTTGAATACTATGATGTGGGCGTTCTAGCCGTGAAATCACGTCAAGGATTGGGGCGAGAAAGTCAAGCCAGGGGGGAGAGAAGCCGATGGGCTTTCCCGCCGTTGCAGGCCACAGCTGTCAGTACGATGATAGCCATAAGTCATTTAGCAATTAAACTTAATGATGTTTTTGTTGACTCACTGTGGCATGATAGTTATTATCGTAACACATTATAACGTGAAAAAAATGTTAGTTATGCTTGAAATGCAAACAATTAAAAATGATTCTATGACTTAAAAGTGTAGACAGTGTAAATTAAATTTCGGTGCTTAAATTCGAGTTAATTTTATATATAAAGAAACCACACAACCAGCGAGTCTGCACGCAACCTATACCATCTTCTAAAAATTCTAATGAATATTTACAATAAATCTAAAGAATTTACAATTTAAAATAGTTTAAGAGGGTATCAGTAGCTTATCGTCCTAGAGATGAAAAATTGTCTATAATGACTATGCCAGACAATATAGCTGTCAGTGCGAGGGAATAGAGTTCTCAACTTAATAAGTTGGCTACAAGAGTCCCATCTTCGCATGCGCGCAAGCTTTCGATGTGTTTTCGAAATAGACATTTCAATGTCTACTTGTTCAAATAGTCGGAGATCCCTTTAGCATTAAATGTATTGCGTTGTTGCTTCCATTTACATTAAGTAGATTATCTGATATTATTATATGGCGGGTTTGATTTCCGGTCCGTACGCAAAACGACGCACGCTGATGTCGGGATTTTATACGCTTTTTTCTCGGCCCAGAAAGTTTTGGCGGGAACATTTCTGAGTTGATTTGAATGCAAATAAAAGGGAAATAGGTAACTTTATTCAAATATTCTGAACAATAAAATGTGTTGGAACATCACTGCTGGTTTTCTTTAAAGCTGTTTATCTAAAAACGCCACAAATAAAAGCCGAACTGGTGTAAACAAGAAGGCCAAGAAGCGACACGAAAAAGTCTACAGGTAAGGTAAACAGTATACTCCAAAGACGAAAACAACGCTCGAAACTTAAAAATAAAATGAACCAACAACCATATAATAAATTCCTTATTAACCTCGTTTGGCGGTCTGTACGAGAAAGTATTTGCCCTCGGTACGAAAACCTCTTTCCCGTACAGACCTCGCACTCGGTTAATAAGTCTTTATAATTCGCCCTGATGTATCGTTGTACAGATTGATATATCGGAAATGCTTGTTGAATGAAGAAGTTAAAGGGTGCAGTAATATGTTTATGTCTTGTCTGCGTAAAAATGAAGTTTACCATCAAGTGAAGCAGTAACCAACTAAAAATAAATAAATATTTTTTTCAGGCAGCGCTCGTGCTAAATCGTTGTCAGCAGGGCGCTTATATATCCCTGGTTGTCAGATTATAATTATACAACTGCCACTTGAAAGCAAATCGTTGCGTAAAACCTACAAGTCATACTATACAGTGAAGCTCTTTCATTAATTAGTTATATTGGGTCCTTTCAGCTCTGTTTAATTTACATTGGAGGAGTAGTCCGCGCCAGTGTTATGATATTAAAGTAGTATGTTCTCACATGTTAGAACATGATAAGGAATATGGGGAAAGTATGATACCTGAGAAGTTGCAGGATGGAAAGCAACGTCATAAACAACATCAGTGTGTCTTGCTAAGCGATGGCATGGATAGCTTTGTCGTACATCATAGATATAGGCCTAGATTATTAGATTATATGAATAATAAAAGATGAGTACTGACGTATTAAAGTACTGACGCTTTGATCGTTCAATTACTTTACTAATGAACTGTAATACTATATACCAACAAGAACAAGACTAACAACAGCAGCAACAGCAAGAACAACAAGACCACCATCATCAACAACAACAGTAGCAGTGCCACCACCACCACCACCACCACCAACAACAACAACAACAACAACAACAACAACAACAACAACAACAACAACACAAACACCAGCAACAACAACAACAACAACAACAACAACAACAACAACAACAACAACAACAACAACAACAACAACAACAACAACAACAACAACAACAACAACAACAACAACAACAACAACAACAACAACAACAACCCAAACACCAGCAACAACAAGAACAACAACACAAACAACAACAACAACAACAACAACAACAACAACAACAACAACAACAACACAAACACCAGCAACAACACCAAAACCACCACCAACAGCTAATAACAGCAGCAGCAACAATAGAAGCAGCAGCAGCAACAACAACAACGACACCACCACCACTACAACCAACACCTTTACACCACAAACACCACAGACACCACCAAGAAGAACACCAAGAACCACCACCACCACCACCACCACTTACTGATTTATCGTCAGACCCGACAGCGAAGTATTTAGAACAAGGACTCCATGCGACGCCGACTGAATGTGAACGAGCGACGTGACCTTCGTATTTTCTTACGCACCTTAGAACAAACAAAGAATATACAATAAAAATTAGAAAAGATAAATGTCGTCACATTTCTCGTTAGGTTCATATCACTGTGTGTATATAGCAACCTGGACACAAAATATTGGTTAGTATTATTATCAGTGTTTCTTTTCTTAACAGTTTTTGAACAGATTACTACAATAGTACCTTTTGGTACGCAAATCCCACATTTTGACACCATCAGCAATGGCCGCCGTTAAGAATAAATCGTAGGTTTGAGGAGGAAGGGAAAAATTCTTTGAACCCTAAAAAAGGAAGGAAGATAAAAAACAGTTCATGGCATTGGGTGTATTTGTGATATAGAGATAGCTTGGTATCATTACCTCATTTAAGTTAATGCAGTGAGCGTTCCTTGAATGAATATCTTCGATTGTTAACAAGCTTCGCCCAACATTCATGTCAAATACATCAAGAGATCTATCCGAACCAGCACACAGTACAATATCTTTTAAAAATTAAGAACAATCAATAGAATCTTACATAAATACATCACGTCACGTCACGTCACGTCACGTCACGTCACGTCACTTTCACTTCATTTCACTTCACGCCACTCCACTTCACTTCACTTCACTTCACTTCACTTCACTTCACTTCACTTCACTTCACTTCACTTCACTTCACTCCATTCCACTTCACTTTACTTCACCTCACCTCACCTCTGACCTCACCTCACTCCACTCCACCCCACCTCCACTCACCTCCTCTTCACTCCACTCTACTCCACGTAACTCCACCTCACTCTACTCTACTCCACTCCACTTCATTTCATTTCATTTCATTTCACTTCACCTCACTCCACTCCACTTCACTTCACTTCACTTCACTTCACTTCACTTCACTTCACTTCACTTCACCTCACCTCACCTCACCTCACTCCACTCCACTCCACTCCACTCCACTCCACTCCACTCCACTCCACTCCACTTCACTTCACTTCACTTCACTTCACCTCACCTCACCTCACCTCACTTCACGTCATTAAGAGGATACAAGAATAAAAGCTATTTATACAAGCAAAATGCGCGATGTTCTTGGCCTTTTGCGGGGATAAAGAAGTAACAAGTTGATAACGACTCTTGCTTTGGTACCTTGAATTATAAGGTAAACACAATGTATCTACAGTTGTATGTATTAGTTTTAGAGTTAATAATCATAAACTTTGCAATGCTCACCTTTTCAAGTCATCTTTAGTGAAATCAAGAAAATATTTATATAGAAACAATGTATTGCCTGAACTTAGTACGATAAACTTGTCCACAAAATAAAACGATGCCTGGTTGACTCCTTTTGAGAAACTTGGGTTATCCTGAAATAATCAAACGCTGTCTAATTATTTCTATTAAACACGAGTTATCCGAATAGAATTAATAGAAATTACCTAGGTGCAAATATTTAATACAAAAACCTGCGTATTAAACCTGTCAATATGTGAGGATATTGGACTAAAACTGCGTAACCTCATGAATAAGTTTTTTTGCAATCCGGAGAATATCTCGTGAGTATAAATTGGGCCTTAGTATGGTGTACTAATCTTATACAAATGGTTTCACCAACCTTTGAAGAAGTTGTAATTGTATGTTTTTGGTTTGTGAGTGCCAGGATTGGTTCAGAGTTGCTAGCAGACCATACACAAGCTGTGTTATCAGAAGAACTAGTGAGAAGAAATTGACCATCATGGCTAAAGTTCACTGACTGGACACTGCCATTATGACCTGGAATGAAATATTATTCAAATGCATAAGAAAACTTGAGTGGAGTTTCTCTAAAGTTGAAGAACCTCTCCAGCTGCAAATCCATCCATCCATTAATCCCTCTCTCCATTCTTCCACCCATGCCTTCCTTCTTCCTTCCATCCATCCATCCATCCATCCCCTCTCCCTCCCTCCCTCCCTCCCTTCATCCATCCATCCATCCATCCATCCATCCCCCCTCCCTCCCTTCATCCATCCCCCCTCCCTCCCTCCCTCCCTCCCTCCCTTCATCCATCCATCCCCCCTCCCTCCCTTCATCCATCCATCCCCCCTTCCTCTCTCCCTCCCTTCATCCATCCACCCCCTCCCTCCCTCCCTTCATCCATCCCCCTCCCTTCATCCATCCATCCTCCCTTCATCCATTCATCCCCCCTTCCTCCCTTCATCCATCCATCCCCCCTTCCTCCCTTCATCCATCCATCCCCCCTTCCTCCCTCCCTCCCTTCATCCATCCATCTCCCCTTCCTTCCTCCCTCCCTTCATCCATCCACCACCTCCCTCCCTCCATCCACCACCTCCCTCCCTTCATCCATCCATCCCCCCTCCCTCCATCCATTCATCCCGCCATCTACCCATGCATCCATGCCTTCCTCCCTCCCTCCCTTGCTTCCATCCTGTATTCTTCCCTTCATCCCTTCCATCCTTCCTCCCTCCCTCTATCTATCCCAGCCATCCAATCAAAAACTTTGTCTTCACCCGAATAGGTTCGTTGTTTACTGGTCTGAGGGAAGTTTAACACACGAGCAGTGTGATCCGCCATTGCACACGCTAGTTTCTTACCATCACCTAGAGACGTAAAAAATAAAACATATTTTTATGAATCTGTGTGTGGTGTGTGTGTGGTGGGTCACTTTGTCTAACGCCAGACAATTGTGTGTAGTGGGTCACTCTGTCTAACGCCAGACAATTGTGTGTGGTGGGTCACTCTGTCTAACGCCACTCTGTCTAACGCCAGACAATTGTGTGTGGTGGGTCACTCTGTCTAACGCCAGACAGTTGTGTGTGGTGGGTCACTCTGTCTAACGCCACTCTGTCTAACGCCAGACAATTGTGTGTGGTGGGTCACTCTGTCTAACGCCAGACAATTGTGTGTGGTGGGTCACTCTGTCTAACGCCAGACAATTTTGCTCGGCAAATGAAGACCTCCCAAATAATTGCCAAGGAAAGGTGAAATTCAGAACAGATTTAAATGTCTTACCAGAAAACGTTATTTGATTGATCGCAACTGGCGTGGAGCACAATGAAAATTTGTCTTTTAGTTGAATAGGAATATTGTACTCTTCTAATTGACTTTCATGCACCACACTACACAAAACAAAAAATATAATATGAAACAATTCCCAATGTCTAAATGGATGGATAAATACTGTAGACAGATAAATGAATGCATGAACGAAGGAACGAACGCCAAATGAATGAATAAATGCTACCTTTTTACATTTTTTACGAGTGGACTTTGAACTTCGAACTGTGGCTTTGTCTGTTTGGTGGGGTTAAGTTTAGGAGAAAACATTTTAGTTCTGCAAAAACAAACAGTTTTGATTAAGAAAAGCAAGGAATAAAACATTATTGGTTGACTTTTAGAGCAACAAGAAACGTAAATTGTTGTTTTTATACCTTGGTGAGGCGGTATAGCCAGATGATTTTATTTTGGTTTTAAAAGTGACAGGTTGATTTTCGACTGAATGTTTAGTCTTTCCACTTTTTTCTTGTTCTACAATTAATAAACATCAAAAGCTACTCATTTATATGTAAAAAGACAATTACTTATGGGAGCACGGGTGGCGTGTGCTGTTAGGGCGCTGACTCTCACCAATAGTAAAGCCCGGCCGGACGGGGTTAGTACTTGGATGGGTGACCGTTTGGGAATAACCTCGTACTCCGCCAGCTTGGGACTTATGTGTTTAGTTGATCTCTCCTGTGCTCCGAGGGTTTTTCGTCGGATTCTCCGGTTTTCCTCCCTCCGTAAAATCAACACCTAAGGTCTTAGTTGTCTACACATAGGAAATTGGTGTCATTTGGAACGAAAGTTCTGTTCCTCTCTCCTGCCACACGTTAAGTGGCAAATTTAATAAATTCAAATAAATTCAAAAATTCAAGAAAGAAAGATTTTTCTGTCGTTATTCTGGACAACGAAAATATTGCTACATGGTATTATATAGTGGTTATCATAAATCTCGACTGTTTCCAACCGTTAGTAAGCTTGTTCGTTGATCATATACTTACTCTTTGCACTGCCTTTGACTGCTTTCCCCAGTATTTTTGGAACAAGTTCAGCCTTTAACGGTGAATTTTCACACAGAGGTGCCCTACACGTAAATAAAATTACTGCTCGACTAACAAACTTTCACTCAACTTTAGTCATGCACTTAGAATTCAATTCCACATTAAACTTTAGAAGAATTTTATTAAGTATATTATAGTTCATTCTTGTTGAGAGTCTTACTTTGAGAGGACAGATATTTCTGAATAATCAGATACTAAATTAGTTGTTTGTAATGTGGCTTCAGCTGTAATCGTAAGACTGTTGGTAGCTAAGATAGTGGAATCTGTTGAGCAGTTTTCCTAGAAGAATAAAAAGGTGCATCCGTGCATGATATTTCGTAGGGTTCGTGTGATATATCTAAGTATAATAGTAGTATCACAGAATAAAGACTATAGACCTCTTGCAGATGACGTCAAAACGGTGCATCTGGAGGACAACTTCAAAGTTCCGACGTTCAACAGAGCAAATAATGAATGAAAATTCTATAGTTTATAAGCATTTGTCCTCCACCAGGGGAATAAGTGCAAGTGGTCTATACAGAAGGGCCACTCGGGTCGGAACCTTTGAAGTTTTTGACTCCGCGCATGTCGCATTACGCATGTTGCTCAGCCAGTACTGTATGTTCTGGCCAATAAGCACGCTGAACTGGCTGTCCTAGCCAGTAAACTGCATATTTTTGCATAAAAATACGAGGACACGTTGTACCGCTAAGTGGCCCTTCTGTATAGTCTTTATTCTGTGGTAGTATATAAACAAACTAGTGCTCTATTACCAAAGCTGAATACTGATTGGCTACGCTACTCTTATTAAATACGCAGCGGCGTCGGAAACGCATCGTATTTTGTCTTCTTGATCTTGCTGGACGTACCATTTCACCTGCTAACTCACGTTCATCAGGAGATAAAAAAACATTGACGATATGAAGAGTATTTTGAAAAAGACTTCCTAAAAGACACATCACCTGAAAATAATGGAGAATAAGAAATGTGAACCTGAAAAAAAGACATAAAAAACGGCAAAATGAAGATTTAGCGAAAGCTCTAATCATAACGTCTCGGTACTGTATACCACATTTTAGTTTTTCATAAGTGAGACGTGATTTAAAATGCATGTTGAGAATTATATACAAAATATAAAAAATACAAAATAGATGACTTACGTATACTTTTCCTTGCAGTTTCTGTTCAGTAAATTCGCACGACCCACACAATGGCACAAGACTAGACAATTCAGCAAGCTCTAATTCAGTGGAAGCAGAAATAGGATCTACGGGAAATTTAAGAATAAAAATGTAGAGATATTTATAGAACGACATTTTATGAGTTCTAATTGGTTAACGACGTGTTTCTATGACATATTTCATATAACATGTTTTAAAAATATTTTCACATTTTGTTTTAAGATTTGTATTGAAAATAATTTTACCCAACCTTAAGCTTTGTTCCGAAAAGTAATTACCCATGCAACCCTTCATACCCCAGAAAAATTGTTTACCCAACCCATTTCTCTTCGGTACCAACCCCAGGTATAAATAATGAACGCTCCCTAAACACGAAAATTACCCGCCATTTTTCAAGTGAAACAAATTGATTGTAAAAAAAATCCCTGACGATTTACAGTATACCTCGAAAATCACATAAGCTGATCAGTTGACACGTATTGACATTGATGACAAAAACAGCACTTGTCGTAACACAAATGAGAAAAACAACTTGCTGAAGGAGATCGCTATATATGACAAGATTTTAAAAGAAAAATGTTAAACTTAAATTTATCTGATAAAAACGTAATTAACATATTGAAAAAACGTGCACTTGATGTTCGTTCATGAGTATTGCGATTTTCATTTCATACAGTAAGCACCTTGTCACATGATAATTGTCATGACCTGGGTCGTCGCATTTCGCCTCTGATGATGTAATCTTGCTGTAAAACAGTCCAATAACTGACAGTCCAGGCTCTTCTACATTCTCCACACTGTCATTTGAATCTTCCCGTTCTCTCTCTTTTTGATTCCTTGCAATTATCTTTTGAAGGTCTAAAGTATGAAGGCAATTAAATCTATCTTCCAGGGCAAAAATACGGACCTATATAATTAAGACATAAAACCTGAACTCAATGCATTTATCATAACATAAGTTTAAGTTAAGCCTGCTTAAAATGCGCCACCTTGGTGCGTTTACACGGTCATTTAACTGATCCCTTACTAAAACACGTACACCATTATTCAACATGGCGGACGAGTTATATTATTTTTGGTTTTGGTAGCTTCGTATGTGTAGCGTGCGTAAAGAACAACGGAAGACATCGGTACACGAGAAAGAGTAATAGCTAAAAGAAAGAAAGAAACAAAGAATAGCGAGATGGAAGTTTCTACAGCAGGGCAAAAAAAATGCATTTTATCGTATTAATAACACGGTATTAATAGCAAGCGTTTTTCAATCCCGTTGCGTTCACACTGCCAAGTTAAGCGCGATTAACTGATCGTGCTCAGTTTAACCACCTCCTTGAGGTGGTACAAACTAATCGCGATTAATTTACGAAAAATAGAGAGAAAAATAGAGGAAGAAAAGGACGAGAGTTTTATAAGAAGAATAGAACTGCAGGAAACAGTGAGAATTGAAAAGGAGAAGAAGAGGAAAACGTGAGAAAGATGAAATAAGAATTTAAAAAGAAAAAGTATAAAAAAATAAAGTGAGAAAGAGGAAGGGAAAAAGAAAAGGAAAACACAAAAAGATTAAAAAAAAGGAAAGAAAAAAATAATTATATTTAGTTTTAACAATTTATAAAAGGTTACCATGCCATCAGCATCACCAATGCTCATTTCTTTTTCAGTAGAATGGAATGCAATGGAAAGAAATGGATAAGCTAGGAAAATATATATAACAAAAAATTGAGAAAACTGAACTAAATTGTGTAAAATAAAAAATCAATGTTAATTTTTATATACAGTAAATAAATACCAGAAATAATAGGTGAATGGTATAAGGTGCATTTCTGATCAACATCCCAAACCTATGAAAGATAAAATTCAATTAATTAATTAATTAATTAATTAATTAATAAAAATAAATAAATAAAAATAAACAAAATTAAATGCAAATAAATAAGTAAATAAATAAATAAATAAAAATAAAATTAAAATAATTACATGTAATAAAAAATAAATTAATATAAATTAAAAAAATTAAAATTAATTAGAAATTTATTTTTTTACCTTAAATGTTCTGTCCTCTGATATGGTTACAAGTATATTGTCTTGGCAAGGACAAAATTTTGAAGCAGTAACAAGTGCAAGATGACCCTCAATTACAGTGTTCAGTTCACATGTCTATAATTCAAAAATTTTCAAAGTCCTGTCAGTTAATTGCAACAATTTCCACTGTCAGCACTGATACTCTTTCCACCCACCTCCTGAGCATGTACCTCCCATATCGTATTGTCAGGAGTGTACACTCCCTTATGTGGAGAGGGAACCTGAGTACTATGTTGAGGGGGGGGGGGGGGAGGGTTACCCCATATTGTTGCAATCATACTAAGTGAATATATGTACACTTCTATTGATAAAAAACTGAATCATTTATATATATATATTACAACAAGTAAGATATTATGTCCACACATCCAACTATAGGAGTACTTCTTGTTATAACTAACCATTGTGTGATTGAGTTCTCTATATAACTGGAACTATACAACTACTTCAGGGCCTACATGCCCACCATGTTTGGCTTCAATCTTTGCCTGGTCAATGACCAACAGAGATCACTCCAGTCTCCTACATGGTCTTTTGACCAGATCAGACTTGACCAGACTGCGTAGAAGACTGGAACTATACGTACTTCAGGCATACATGCCTGGCATGTCAGGGGCGTAGGAAGCTTGATAAACTTAGGGGGGCCAAATCCCACGAGGTGCCACCATGGTTGGCACCGAGCGGTAAAATTTTGAAAATTTGGAGTCTCTAGATCGTCAGAAATGGCATTTTCAGAGTCTCCTCTACCTCTTTCGTTAGGCCCTTTCATTAATTCATTCATTATAATTTGTGAGTCTGTGCTATCCGTGAGTCAGGATGGATTATTATTATTAATTGGCTGATCAGCACAATCGAAGTCGCACTTATAATGCAATTTTTTTAAATTCAATTATTTTTTGGGGGGGGGCCAAAAGCTATTCTGGCCCCCCTTTATAAAATATTGGGGGGGCCGCAGCCCCCCCAGCCCCCCCCCCCCCCCCCCCGCTTCCTATGCCCCTGTGGCACGTTGCCCTGAAGTACGTATACAGTAGTTGCAATCTTCAGGTGAAGATTGAAGCCAAACAAGGGGGACATATAGACCTGAAGTTAACGTGGTCTTTTGACCAGATTAATAATTATACTTGACCAGACTGCGTGGAAGAATGGAATGTACTATACATACTTCAGGCCTACATGCCCGAACATTGTCCACCACAAAGATGTCACTCCAGACTCTAGTTATATATATATATATATATATATATAGAGAGAGAGAGAGAGAGAGAGAGAGAGAGAGAGAGAGAGAGAGAGAGAGAGAGAGAGAGAGAGAGAGAGAGAGAGAGAGAGAGAGAGAGAGAGCTAACTATAATTAACTAACCTCAATAACAATTATCCATACTTCATTTCCAACACAAATGCTTATCATATCATCTGAGTTACTAAAACTGATGTGCTGAATATATCCCAAATCTTTGGCAACAGTCACATCTCTTATTTGACTAAGCAAACAACCTAAAAAGAAAATATGTAAAATTGAAAAAAACACAAAATTATATTAAATTATTTTTAAATGAAGTGAATGAAATTAGATTAGATTTAAATTGAATAAAATTGAAAAAATTAAATTAAGCAAAATCTAGGCTAATTAAGTTGAGAAACCATAATTACAACATTTTTTTTGGAGTGACACTCACTTTCTGACAGAATATTTTTCTGAAGGTACCATACAATAACACAGTCTTCAGATCCACTGCCAAGGAGAACAGGATTTTGTTTATTTCCAAAACTTAAAGCACTTACTGACTTTTGGTGGCCAGAAAAAAGTATAGGCTAAAAATCGAATAATATATTTTTTTAAATAAGTTTTGTGGAAACACCACACGTAAAATATTTATTTATTTAAAGTCATATTTTTTTGTTTATTTGTTGTGATATGGAGGTCCTCAAACAAGAATTATTCCAACTTCTAGGTCCAAACTAATTATTCATTGTAAAAAATCAATACAGAAATGAATTATTCATTACAATAAAAAGATACATATAAATTTAATTGCGTCTGCGCGGGTGGGAATGCAGGTTGGGCGGGCATAAGCAATGTTTGTAAATATTTTTAAAAATATAGCTGCTGTTTTTCCCTGCTGTTTAACTTTAAAGAAAAATAAAATTTCCTTTAAAACTTCATATTTACTCTTCCAACTGACTCGAGAATAACAATTAAGGCAATTAAAGAACAATGCAAACAAACTGAAACAATGAAAATAATTAATTAAACACACAACTGGAAAATACCACTAATGCAAGCGTTTTTATTCAAGTTACATCACCTTTTCATTTAGAATATTATGACTGCATACTCCAAAAGACTTTTCTTTGTGTGGAAAAGCTATCCAATGTTGGTTACAAGCCAGTTGTACGTTAGAAGTTGATGCTGAAGTTGACAGCTGTCCAGCATGATGAAAAGACGCCATGTTGTTGTCATTTCACATCTCCCGCCACACGCGAACCAACCACTTTGCATGCGGGACTTCTCACGCGAGACTTTTCCTGCGAGAGTACACGCGAGATTACTCCTGCGGGACTTCACGCGAGATTTTTTCCTGCGAGATTTTTCTCGCAGGACTTCCACGCGTGGCTTTTCCCGACCAGGATTCAAGATGGCGTCTGCTTCTGCTCAAGCTCCAAGTCAAGCAGCAAGTACAAGTACAGCTACAGCTACAGCGGCAACTGCTAGATCAAGTGCACAAGAGGATCCAGTTACTAAAGTGAAAACTTCCATCCCCTTGCTGAGGGAGTCAGTTTCGGTACAAACAAAGGAATCTTATTGTTTTAATAGTTTTATAGGCTCACTGGCTCATCAATGAAGGCCCTTCATGTTGTTTTTCTCTAGAGTTTGTTTGAACAGGCCAGCATTGTTGTTCAATTACAATCCTCAGGAGAACCTATCCAAGTTGATACAAGTGATGGGTATTAGTTGAAATTATGTTTAAAATTTACCCTGTTGACTGTACATTAAAATTGAGACATTATAAATTCTCATTAATTTCTTATTTTCTTCAATCCTCAAAGTAAGTTAACTCTGGAACAACAAAATGTTAAGTTTGCCAAAGCACTTGAAGAATTCTATCATACATGTGATGCTTTAGAGACAAACATTGTAAGTACTAATATTCACAGAGACACAGACTTTTTTGCATCACATTTAGCAAGCTCCTAACTGATAGGTATTGACATGTATTACAGTAGATAATGGATTTCTTCTTCTTCAGATGCTTGCAAGAGCTACAGTGATCCAGTCTCATGAAAGTAACAAGTTTACAAGCAAAGCAAACTCTAAAGTTGGTGAATCAGATGTACCTCCACAAACGTATTCAGATTATTTGTCCACTGTCAGATCTCAAGTTACTGCCACAAAAGAAATTCATGATTTGCTCAAAGACTTTAGTAGAAGCTTAAATGAGTAGAAATAAATGTATGAAAAGAAAGATGTTGTACTAAGAATAGTGTAAAACATGAGTGGTAGGCTTATTGTGGTTATGAAAAACCATGAACAACAACTGATGGTGAGTGAATAAAGGAACCATTTAGGCTGCTAACAGGCATGTTGGATTTCGTATACCATATACAAGAAAGTCTTCAAGAGAATTAGATAAATATCACAAGGAGAAATTAAAGAATACATACGTACATTTATCTACGTATATTGTGACATAACATTTGTGCTGTCTCACGCATAGCACTCATCCTAGCAATGAACAACATGAAAATTAAATGTGTATATACTCTTTGTAAAGAATACCTAAAGAATTAGAACCACTAATAATATTGAACACGAAGAGATATTAACTCCTTAATATAACGAATGACCATCGTTAAGCCAACAACAGTATTTAATCATACTTCTGCAATGTGTTTTATGTATATGTAATCTAGTTTAATATAGATTAGATAAGTTTTGTGGAAACACCACGTAAAATATTTATTTGCTAAGCTTTCGGCCTGTTGACTCAGGCCTTCATCAGAGCAATGAAATAAATACTACTGTGAAAGCTTAGCAAATGAATACTACTGAAAGCTTAGCAAATGAATACCACTGAAAGCTTAGCAAATAAATACCACTGAAAGCTTAGCAAATAAATACTACTGAAAGCTTAGCAAGTAAATATTTTACATGTTTCCACAAAACATCGCATTGAAAACTTTCAAAGAAGTAATCTAGTTTTTTTTCTATGGAAAATAATTATACTTTTTCGATGTAATAAAGGAAATTTAATTTGAAATGAAAATATATTGTACTTTATAGAAAAATGAGAAAATTTAAACTTGAAATATTCAGCGAGATTTATATTTTAGATGTAGTGTACAGATTGTTTTCGCTTTAGTCGCTCAGTTTATTTCAATAGCATATTTCACTTTTTGTTATTTTTCGTGCTGTAAGTCTTTCACTTCGTCCATCACTTGTTTAAAAGTGTCCTTTTTCTTGTGAATGTCCCTTGTTGTCAAACATTGTTTCTCAAGCTTTTCTAAATGTTTCGCTAAGCTTAAAACTCTTGTTTTGCTCGCATTAGCTCCTTTCTCTAATGTGTCCGTTCTTTCCTTCAAATCAAATAGTTTTCTTTTGCTGTCCTCAAATTCTTCTTTGGCATTAACTTCTTTGTTTTTTATGCAATTTAAAAGCCCCAAATTCTTCAACAGTGCGTCCTCAAGTAAGCAACAACGCTGGAGGATTTCGTGAAAGTCTTTCAGAATATCTTTGTGTTCTTTGGTCATGATTATATCACATGTTCTCTTATTAGCTTGCTTGACTGCATTTTCCGTGAAAATGAACTTTGAATTCGCATTACGTCATTAATCAATCGCGGATTTTGATTCGTTAGCATTTGATTTCTGACGTCATGATTATCAGCGAAGAAATCAAAGAATTACGGGCACAATAGAATCCTAGAACCACTGAATCAGGAAATGATAGCATCATGAAATCATAGGAAATCAGAGAAAGCCCAGAATCACGGAAGAAAATTAGTGTTACGCGAGTTTTAGCTTTGCTGCCGGAATAGCCGTTAGTCGATCAAACGTTCAACGTTTTCACCCAGTACTGATTAATTAAAACGTTATATTACTTTACTTTGAACAATTCATTTGATGAAAATATTGCTAAACTTCCTGTTTTGAATTCTGTTTTGAATTTGATTGGTGTTTGGCAAATAATCCTTTTTCTTATTGGTTATTCAAAAACCAGGAACCAATCAAATTCAAAACAGGAAGTTTAGCAATAATAAACAGGAAGTTCATCAAATGAATTGATCAATTTGAACAAACGAATTGCACAATTATTTTAGGGACGCTTCTATTGCCAGGGCGGGAGCATGGGCGGGAGTCATGAGCCAATCAGAATGATGGTAATTAATCGTTACAATTAATATATATTGTTGGATCAGCTGACACCAGAAGTCACTCTGAGTATAATAACAGAATAAGATATTATTAAATTTCTACTGAAAACATAAACAGTTTACATTCAAGTCTTGGATTGTGAAAGAAGCTCTAACACGATAGTTCAAAAGAAAAATTGTGTGAATCTTGATGACATGTTTACAACTGTACTGACAGGAAACAGTTCATTTGCTGAAGCGGAAGTCAGTGGCTGAAACTTTAGATCAAAACACCAAAACTTTATAAGACAAGGTTCCATGATCTATTTCTCCAGAGTATTGTGTATTTTCAAAAGCAGCAGAGAACGTTTTTAGCATTATGGTAGCCAGAGAACGAAATAAAAACACTTCTCATGAAGGAGCTGAAAAGATCAAGTCTGTACAATCAGAGTCGAGTAGAGTACGCTTGGGAGCTGATGCTGATTTACCATTGTTGGAAAAATTGCTTTATTTTGTTGTTTATTCTTCATGCTTTGCAGTTGCTGTTTACAAGATATATATATTTCCTTTGGGTGAGTGAAATGTCTTGTTTTAGAGCACTTCAATTCAAGCAATACATGCAGATTAAATGTAAACAACGTTTTATGTACAATATTGTCACATTAATCATTAAAATTTTAATTTTATTGTAAGAATTCTTATTTTAATTTATAGAAAAACCAAATGAGTTATATAAGGAAGATTTCAAAGATGGATGGAAGTTTACGGGGAGAAAAAAGGTAAATATATGTTGTGTGAATATTGAAATCATTAAAAAGTCAATTGATGTAATTTTAATCATGAGATAAATATTCTGTAGGATATCTCAGACTTTGAGTGGACATTTTGGAGTGGGCAATTCAAAAATCTTCTTATATCATCATTATTGCACTCTTTGGGAAGTCATTTGATCTCAGCGTATCTTCCACAGGTAGTATATAATATATTATATGCATATGACACTGCCAGCAAGGTACAGTGTAGCATAAGTGGTTGGAACCTACAAGTATAATAGCCAACTTGTATCCAGTCATCTCTGGAAATATTTGAGGTTTGTGGTACCTAGTCCTGATGGGAATGTTCGCACTCGACATTTCATCATTGCCACATTGCACTGTAAAAATTTCCTAACCTCATATTTCCCATTGCACCTGCAAACACCCCCCCCCCCCCCCAGTCATTTAATGACTGGGGTACAAGTCAGGTATAATAGTACATGTTTAGTGAAAGTTGCTGATCTAGTGTTACTACATGTAGTCTAGCTTGTTGACAATTTCTTTTCTTTTTCTTTGCAGTATAGGATGGTGTACTTTGCAATATTTCAAATATTATTTCTTTGGTTTAGTCTTGGCTGGCAGCCAGTTCTTGTGTTTCTTGGTCATAATGTTCTTTATTATATTGCAAGTCAGTTAAAATCAGTTCTCTTTTCCTGGTTCATTGGATTGATACTCTTGCTTTCATTTGTCTCTTCAGAAAGTCTAGTTACTAAATGGCAAGTAAGTTCTGACATTAATAATGTAGATAAGATCAAAAAATTACTAACTTATTTGACCAAATAAGGTAACAAAATTACTAACTTTCCTGCCAATAATGTAATTATGTTAATTTAATTAATACTTACCATAATTACTTTTATCCTGATCCCTTTGAGCAGATCCATTGTCCTTGAGAATATTCACATCAGACTTATCTTTTGTAGTTTTATAAATTCACCAGAACAGCCAATGAAGGTGACTTTGTACTCTTCACATCGTTAATGTGTCAGTTGAGGGGGATGAGTTTTTGTCTTGACTCCTGCCTAGCATCAGCCAAGGAGAAAAGCAATAATACTAAGGATGTGCAAGTCAGTTATGGCTTTCTTGACTTACTTGGATATAATTTCTACTTACCTTTATTTTGCAATGGACCAGTGGTACTCTACAATGAATTTTATCAACAGGTAATCAAATCAATTCGTGATCAATTGATAGAACTCATTTAGGGGTTGGGGCCTGAGTGAAGGGGGTGGAGAGAAGCCGGCTCGCAGGCTATAGAACTCCTTGAATGCGTTTTTTTCTACCAATGAATAAGGTAATTAATTAATAATTTAATATATAATTCTAGGTGAAAAAACCTCATAAAGAACTCTCAAAAGATACTGTTTTGGTGTTTGTGTGGGATGCCTTCAAGACACTTTGGTGGTTCCTGGTAATGGAGTTAGGCTATCACTATCTGTACATCACATCTCTAGCCCGTGATCCATATATAATTGAAAATGTCTCAGTGGTGACATCAACTGGATTATTGTACACCCTAGTCTTATTATTTTCCATCAAATACGTCGTCTTCTACAGATTTGCAGGAATGTTTGCAAGATTAGATGGAGTATATCCACCTGAAATACCAAAATGTGTTTTAAATATATATTTATTTACCATTATGTGGAAGTAAGTACTGGTACATCAAAATTGCCATACAAGTTTTTACTTCGACCCATACAAATCTTTTCCATACAAATGTTTGTTAGTCTGAGTGAATGTGAGTCTGAACTGGCCAACAGTTAAACCTTATTTACAACAAAACTATTTTAAATTATTTTATTTTTATAAATAAGTTTTGTGGAAACACCATGTAAAATATTTCTTTGCTAAGCTTTCGGCCTGTTGACTCAGGCCTTCATCAGAGCAATAATAACAAACTATTGGCTCACATCATTTATAAATTAAGAATTAATTATTTTATTTTTATTTTGAATTAATCTAGGACCTTTGACAAAGGATTGCATAACTGGCTAATGAAGTAAGTAATGTATGTTAAAATATAAAAAAAATATTAAACCACTCTCAAGCCAACAAAGGCCAAAATATTTCCCTTTGCTGACCTGTAGTCTAAGTTGTGAACGAGTTAAATAAATATAAATCATAAACACAGTCTATTAATTAATACGATTAGTTGTATGTTTACATGTGGTACATTTGCAATCTTGGGTGTAATGTAACAAACATTTGGTGGACATTCATCAAGCTCAATTACTCAGAAAAGATTTCTGAGCCCCAGACAGACCCTGTCCACCAAATGTCTGTTAGTCTATTAAGTTATGTTAAATCTTTCTATTGCAGGTATATCTATATTCCCCTTGGTGGTTCAAAACATGGTATCTTCTGGCAAATAGTCAGCTCAGTATCTGCATTTGCTTACGTCTACTACTGGCATGGTGCTTATGATTATCTGTTATACTGGGCCATCATGCAATGGTGTGGTGTCTTCTTTGAAGCAATGACTGGAAAACTTTTAAAGACGAAAATTATTCAACATCTAGAAGTAAACCACTTATCCAATTGTTTTCTTCAAAAGATATTTTATAAAATACTTTCAAAACATCTGGTCTAAAACTGTCTGTTGTCTTTTTAGAATGATATTCTGTCCCCAGCAGCAACAAGACGTCTTCATGCCATCTTTGGTGTTTTAACAATTATTGCAGCCATTCTAAGCAATGTTATTTTCCTTGTTAACTACCAATCTGTTGTGGCATATCTAACAGCTGTGTTTGTAAAAGGCAAGTTACTACATAACATTAGGCTGTATTGGATATACAAACTCTCAAGGCAAAACAAGAGGTTGTATGTGCAATATACAGACACAAACCAGTAAGCTACTCCCACGTGTAATTACTCATATTCGTGTTTTTTAACAGTCTTACCTTCTTTTTTTAATGTAAAATGATGATGTACTAATCTATTTTTTTAAACTTATTTAGGAGGTGTATGGACTGTGATGTCTTTTATAGGCGTAGCATATTGTTTAGTACAAGTTATTATGGAATGTAATCAGACAAAACAGACTTCAAAATCAAAGAAACACTTGTGATTGTTAATAATATTGCTTTAGAGTAATAAAAACAAACTTCATTTTTGAACCATTGTTTAATATCTATTGACAATATTAAAATTCAACAGTATTAATTGAGTATCATTCATCTCCCTAATAGCATTGTACAGTAATATGTAATTATACATCTAAAATAATGCTTACATAATAAAATTTAAGCAAAAGAAATAAAGTGATTTTTTTCCCAAATTTTAACAGAACATTTTTACACTTACTGTACAAAACTAATTTCATACATAACAAAAACCTTATAATTATTGTGAATAATTCACAATCTCAATAATATTGCAAAGAATAGAATACAACTATGTATTATGTAATATATCATACACTCAGAGGAGTGTTTCATCAGGATATTCAAACACTGAGATGTTTGTTGAAAACCGAGGCAAAGCCAAGGTTTCTGAACAAACTTCGAACTGTTTGGATATCCTGATGAAACACTCCTCCGAGTGTATGATATACATCTCAAACAAATCATAAGAAAAAATCGGGGTAAAAGTTTGCTTAATTTATGTACTTTCTTCCTCTGATATCCAAACCACTGACACGGTACTGATTTCCTTTGTGGTTTTCCACATGAATTATTAATGATTTGAGATGTATGAAACAAAACTACTGGTAGTTTCAAAACACAACATGACAAAGAATGGTTTTATGAAAAAAATGCCATGAAAATATATTGGGGTGTGAGCTTAAAACATCTGTAACATATAATTTGCTTACAGTATAATTATAATTAAGTGACAGCAAATGACTACAACATGCAGAGTATAGGCAACAAACAGAACCAAACCTCTTAGAGACTGGTTCAAAAACACCAATTGTGTTCAATAAGTTGCACTAAACTATATTGTAATTGTGTTTGCTGTATCAAGTTGTCTTATTAACACAGAAAGCAGAAATAGACAGTATAACAGTGTTCTGGTTAGAAAATAATTTAATTAGTTTTTTTTATTTACTTAACTAGTCCTATTTTCTTGGCTTCTGTCTCGTAAATAAGAAGTCTCCACATCTTAACAACAAATACCTCAGCCTCGTCATCGAGAACCTAATAATGGAAATAATAATTCAAATTCAATAATTCAAATAATAAAACCTACTCTCCCATGTCTAAGCATAATAAAAGTATGGTACTATCAGAAATCATAGCTACAGCATCTTACCATGGATACATCGCGAAGTATATTTTCTGGCTGACTCCTTGCAAGCAACTGAAAAAAGAGAAAGAATGTCATGATCAGACTGGCATCAGACCTACATGTATTACCCTAGGTTGCAGTGGGTTAACCTATCTCATTAACTCTTTCACTCCCAAATATGGAATTTTCCATACTTTTCTTATTTTACTCTCTAACGTCAGACGATTTTACTCCCTCTAACAAGTCTGATGTGGAGGGCCTGTGCCTCACCTTACTACACATGAAGTCAACAAGGCTTGGTTCTTCCTCACCAATATACTCCACTATTTTTTTATTGACCCATGGTCTTATCCTACGATCTATTAGAATCTAAAGAAAAAAGTCCAATAATTTCAGAACTGTACAATATATAAACAAAACATTGGTACAACTACTATATTATTGTACATTATTTTATTTCTTCCAAAATATGGCCCTTTAGAATTGTATTTACGTAGTTCCGACAATTTACCAGCAAATTATGTTTATCTACGATAATTAACCCAGAAAATATGGGTACACACAGTGCAGACTGCACTCTTGCTAAGAGCTTTGCTACGGTTACCTTTGTTTAATGACCATGACAGAAACTGCTTGACGATCTTCAACTGACATTCCATTCAATGAGAATAGCTATCATGATAATTTTTTTTACTATTTAAATATCAAGTTAATAATTATATTGAAATAAGTTATTTATACTATCGCTACATCATTCACTTACCTTGAAAACCAGAGTTTTTCTATTACCTATTCAGATAGTTAGTTGCAAATGATCACCAAAATGACTAAACACAATTACAGTATTTACACAAACATTATGTACATCATACCTGATCTACACAATCCCAATCCAGTGAGTATGCAAAAAGTTCAACTTTAGCAGTTGGAATTCTTTCAATGAGTGACTTAATACTCTTTTTCTTATCTTCGGCATTTTTCGCAGCAGCATTCCCCACAGCTTTCATCTCTTCTTCAGAGTAGTCTAAGGGAACAAGTTTTCGTTTTGGACCTTTATTTGCTGTTGCGTCTTCTTCACTGTTGAAAACAGCTTCAAGCTTTTTTCTATTAGAATTCGATGAACCCTAAACAGGTTAGAAACCATAAAAAATCCGGTTGTGAGACATTACGTTACGTTGTGAGACCTTACGTTACATTGTGAGACCTTACGTTACGTTGTGACACCTTACGTTACGTTGTGACACCTGACGTTACATTGTGAGACCTTACGTTACATTGTGAGACCTTACATTACGTTGTGAGACCTTACGTTACGTTGTGAGACCTTATGTTACGTTGTGAGACCTTACGTTACGTTGTGAAACCTTACGTTACGTTGTGAGACCTTACGTTACATTGTGAGACCTTGCGTTACGTTGTTTTATTTTTATTTTATTTTATTTTATTTATTAACTTTGCCATGATTGTCATATTACAAATATAAATACAGACATTGAGACAATTACGTTGTGACACCTGACTTTACGTTATGAGACCTTAGGTTATGTTGTGAGGCCTTGCATTACGTTGTGACACCTTACGCTACGTTGTGACACCTGACGTTACGTTGTGACACCTTACATTACGTTGTGAGACCTTACGTTACGTTGTGAGACCTTACGTTACATTGAGACCTTACGTTACGTTGTGACACCTGACGTTACATTGTGAGACCTGACGTTACATTGTGAGACCTTACGTTACGTTGTGAGACCTGACGTTACGTTGTGAGACCTTACGTTACGTTGTGAGACCTTATGTTACGTTGTGAGACCTTACGTTACGTTGTGAGACCTTACGTTACGTTGTGAGACCTTACGTTACGTTGTGAGACCTTACGTTACGTTGTGAGACCTTACGTTACGTTGTGAGACCTTACGTTACGTTGTGAGACCTTACGTTACGTTGTGAGACCTTACGTTACATTGTGAGACCTGACGTTACGTTGTGAGACCTTACGTTACGTTGTGACACCTGACGTTACGTTGTGACACCTGACGTTACATTGTGAGACGACCTTACATTACGTTGTGAGACCTGACGTTACATTGTGAGACGACCTTACATTACGTTGTGAGACCTGACGTTACGTTGTGAGACGACCTTACGTTACATTGTGAGACCTTACGTTACATTGTGAGACCTTACGTTACGTTGTGAGACCTTACGTTGTAAGACCTTACGTTAGGTTGTGAGATGTGACATTACTGAAACCTTCACACATTTTCACAATTGCAATGTGAATGAACAATTGAACATGGCCTTTCGCGCGTAGAACAAATAGCACGCGCACTTCTATTTGCGCATGTGCTGGCGTGTGCGCGTGCGATCGCATGCGTCAAACGAAAGGGCCTGTTAGCAGTAGTGAACTGTATGCACCGGCAAAAAACTACATACCACAGCAGTTTTTGTTTTCATTTCAAAGATAAAGGTTTTCTTTGTAGCTGTTTCACTATCCATATTATCTACACTTTCTTCTTGTTGTGGTTTGGTTTTGTTAACGACCTTTACTTTTGGTGAGTTCTTAGGGGATTCGTAAGCTGGAGAAGGAATATTAGGTGCGGCTTCAACCTACAGTATGTACAATAAAAAAATTTGAATTTATTAAATTTGACACTTAACGTGTGGCAGGAGAGAGGGACAGAACTTTCGTCCCAATTGACACCAAACTCCTATGTGTAGACAACTAAGACCTAGGTGTTGATTTTACGGAGGGAGGAAAACCGGAGAACCCGGCGAAAAACCCTCTGAGCACAGCAGAGACCAACTAAACTCTACTCACATAAGTCCCAAGCTGGCAGAGTACGGGGTTATTCCCAAACGGTCACCCATCCAAGTACTAACCCCGTCCGACCGGGCTTAACTATTGGTGAGAGGCAGCGCCCTAACAGCACACGCCACCCGTGCTCCCAAAAAAATCAGAAGTGTAACAGCATACAACCCAAGGAAGGATTGGCTGGCTGTGAGCACATCATTGGTCACTAACCACATGAACAGCAGGTTTGAACGTTGCTTGTAATGTTGGTCTTGGTTCAGGATCCACTTCAGCTGCTGGTTCCTCTTCCTTTTGTTTTGCAAAAAAATATAGACAATATTCAGTCAGGGTTGTCAAAAGTGGCTATTTGCTGGCAGGGAACAAAACTAGTGTTTAGTTTTGTCGTTATTTGAGGTGCTCTTGTCACCAAACCATTAACTTTTGGTTGAATTATTAACACTTTGAAGCCTAACGCCATGCAGACGATTTTATTCATGAGCACAGGGAGAGGTCCAGGTCTCAATTAAAGTGTTAAAAATTGAAGAAAAAAAATACTGTAGCTGTTCGCTCACCATTGCCTCTTCCTCCTCAACAACAGCTTCTTCACCTAATCTTTTTCTGATTTCTTCTATTTCTTCAAGTTCCCTTTTTCGATCTTTATCATCACTCTCCATTTCAAGTAGACGTGCTTGAAGTCTTCTGTCAAATGAGCTTCCTCTATTTAATGTACCAAAGAATAACACCATTCAAGAAGAATCAAGAGATGCTTCAAATGCGAGACTTTTATGCCAGAAGAAATATTTAACCCTCATTTTCATCCCGTAGTCAACAAGATCTAACTTTTACCTGTAGTATTTTGGATCATCTTGTTCATCATCATAGTCTTCCAAGAATTCTAACAAATGCTTCTTTTCCCGTGCCTAGAAAGTGATTGATAAAAACAATATACTTTCTTGCTTTCTTGAATGAACATCATGTCTTCTGAAACCAACTTGTCTCTGTCAGCATCTTCATTTTGGTGAGGCCGTGAGGGTTATCACTTATCAACGAGGTGGAAGGTACAAGAGGACAAGGAAGGCCGAGGATGACATGGAGTCAGGTGGTAGAAAGGGATATGAGAGTGTGCGTTGAAAAGGGAGGATGCTCTGGAGAGCGAGAAGTGGAGGAAACTGCTGTGGGGAGCCGCCGGCCAACCCCTGCGTAAGCGGGGAAAACGGTTGTTGTTGTTGTTGTTGTTGTTATCACTTATCAACCTCAGCCTTTAGCTTTGGCATATACCGGTACAGTAATACTCAACCTTGTCCACTAACTGAGCACTGACAGGGTTTTTTCTTAGAAGTGTTCATCATACACGATGACACACATCTTCTACTGTACCTGTTCATTTTCAAGCTCTCTGTCTTTCTCCATTTCACGATCATAATCACGAAGCTTCTTCCTCTCTCTACCTTCCCAAGCTTTCAAACGCTATAATAGTAAAATAATTATATTATATGAATTTGATCAAAATCTAGTTAAAGAAAATAGAGAAGTGAAATATTTTGTAGCCTCTTACCTCAACAAATGCTTGGTTCCTTTCCTTTTGCTTTCTTTCTCGTTTTCGTTTTTCATATTGCTCATCCTCATCCAATTCTCGGTCTCTGTTTTGTCGTCCCCTATCACGATCTTCTCTTCCTTTATCACGATCTTCTCTTCCTCTATCACGATCCTTGCTTCTACTTCGATCTCTACTTCTCTCATTGCTCCTGCTTCGTTCGTAGTCTCTTTCTTGACTTCTATCTCTTTGCCTTTCTTTCCCTCGGTCTCGATCCTTATCACGATCTCCTCGATCTCGTTCATTGTCTCTAGTTTCTTTCTTGTCTTTCTCATATTCCTTATCTTCTTTTCCACGATCTTTTTTTTCCTTCTCTGACTCCTAGGAACAACAAATGACAATGTTCAATTTGTAAAAACAAGAAAAACATTATTTAGTGCAGTAGTGCATGTATTAATAGAATGAAAAACTTCCAGAAATTTGCCTGATAGTGTACAGTACATGTTCATCAAATGGCTCAAGTAAAAGAGAAGTTATTCTGAAAGCAAAACAAGGTTAACGTTTTAAACACACAATGAATAATATATAGATAATACACAGAACTGTATAACATTTAGTTTGGTAAACAACGACAGTAGCTGTAAAAGAAACAAAGGAAAATGATTAAGACTGCTAAAAAATGAAATATCAAATGTTAAGAGAACATAGTTTAAATCTGCAAAGAAAAGCAACAAAAGGTTAAAGAATACACATTCCTAAGACAAAAATATTAATGACAATAAATAATATTTAACAGCATATGTACTGTACAGTATAATGTACATAATTGTATTACATTATTAGACTATTAGTAGCAAAGTATCTGTTATCCAAAAAGCAATATTATGTTTATTATATCACACAATCAATCCAGACGCCAGAGGCAACTAAACAGATAACTTACCCTACCAATGTGCCTAACAAGAATCACACTCATTATCGCAAAATGTAATGTTCCAACCATAACTCCCCAAAATTCTTTGATCACGACATAGCAAACTGTTATGTGGGCAATAATACAGCCATTAAAATATCGCAGTTTCCTTACAGTAACGATATAAAGTTCTTAAAAATAGCCAACTGAAAATTAATTTCTACATCCTGACCAATTTAATTGAAAAAGTTCATTGGAAAACGTCTGATTTCAACTTAATTGGTGGAAGAATTAAATTTACATGTAGGCTCCTTTTTAGAACTTTATACAGTAACACCAGTTAATCTGATACACTTTTTGCTATAAATTACTTTCAGAAAATTTCAACTTGTTTGATAGAAAACTTTAAGACTTGCATAGCTCTAACTGTAGCCTGAAACTAAACAGCAAGGAAAGTATGGAATTATTAGCATAAAATTTAGTAGGTAACTCACCTTATATGCATCACGAAAGAAGCGAATCTCTCTTGATATCAAATGCTTTTTGTCTTTATCCATACCCATGCCTTCTAAATTTTCCTTAATAAATAAATAACAAGCAACGATTAGGTACTGTACATGTACTGATATGATGGACATTATTTTAAAAACAAGTTTAATATATACACAGAGATTTCTCTTAATTAATTCTGATATAAGTTATATTTTTTTCATACCTCACTTCCACTGTGACTCGCCCTCCATTTATTTGCACTACCTAACAAAATTCAAAAATAAAAAGGTGACTACAATTGTTAAGTACTTGTCATGTGACTGATGAGACGGTGTACATTATTAGGGGATTGGGCAGGGAAAACCATTGCTGTTGCAGTTGATCTTTGGTGTTTTGTTCAGAACTAGCATACAATATCTACATGTATTACTATGAGACTGAGAGTATTTAACTTCAATTAAACATACAATACCAGTAGCAAACAATGTACATAAAAAGAAAAAACTAAACATTGTTTCTATGGTAAGTAACCTTTAAATTTTCCTGATAGAACATCAGCATTATCTGTTAGCAATCCTGTGATGTTTTTCCTGACATCTGAATCTTGGCTCTGAACAATACAAATAATTTCACATCAGTTACAGTACAGTAGTTAAGTACATAAAAAGTAAAATAATATATTATTATTGTGGAGAATGGATGTCACAATCTCTTCATACCAATGTCGCTTCATCCAATTGCTCTTCGCCATTCTTATTTTCTTCCTGTAATAAAACAACATAATTCTTTGTTGCCATAAAAATGTTATGATCACAGATTCAGTGTGCTTTTATATTTTAATTTTCCATCTACTACAAGCCTATACAAAGAAAAGAAGGAAGGAATGGATGAAGGAAGGAAGGAAGGAAGGAATGAAGGAAGAAGGAAGGAAGGAAGGAAGGAAGGAAGGAAGGAAGGAAGGAAGGAAGGAAGGAAGGAAGGAAGGAAGGAGGGAGGGAGGGAGGGAGGGAGGGAGGGAGGGAGGGAGGGAGGGAGGGAGGGAGGGAGGGAGGGAGGGAGGGAGGGAGGGAAGGAAGGAAGGAAGGAAGGAAGGAAGGAAGGAAGGAAGGAAGGAAGGAAGGAAGGAAGGAAGGAAGGATGGATGGATGGATGGATGGACAGAAGGAATGAAGGAAAGAAGGACAGATCAACTTACATTCCATGAATTTGAGCCTCTTTGCTCTGTTGCTTTATTTTTCTTGTATTCCTCTAACATTGCCTTGGTTTTTGCATCAACTTTAACCTACAGAAAGAAATAGTTTCATTTATAGCTATAGCAAACATGTACAGTACATGTACCTAATATTATGATAAATCATTACATTGTCATACCACTAAGTTCTTCTCTCCTACTGAGAGATCATGAAGCAATCGAATGGCTCTTAAACCAGCCTCTGGGTCAATATATTCACAAAAACCAAAAGCTATATAAAAACAAAATAAAATCTTAATTTTTTTTACCTATAATATAATGATGATTGTATATAAAATATAATGTGTTTATGGTATTGTAAGAAGTACAGTGTAGTTACTAGGTTGGTTGTTTAAATTCAGGAGCTTACGTGTAATAAAGAATACATGTACTACCCCCACCTACCTTGCAATTTCCCATCTGCTCCTTGAACCCGTTTCCAATTAACAACAATACCACATTTCTAAGAATAATTTACACACAACATAAGTGTTATACATGTACTGTACAAAAAATCCTTTTTTATACTCTCACAAAAAGATTAAACAGTTGTTGATGTACTGTGCCTATCAAAAATAGAAAACATAAATGGCAAAAAGTGATGAAATAGTTTAAACACAAAAAAATATATAAAACAATTTTTTTTCAGACACATTATTCCTCCCTGCAAATTTCTAGAAAAACAAGAAGCCAATATAACAACAACATCTTTTTGAATAGAACTGACATGTAGAATACATACCATTAGTAACTGCCTAATGAGAGCATCGCTTGCATGTTCAGTAATATTACCTACAAACACTGTCACTGTTGGCTTGTCACTTGATGAAACTGGTCTAAACTAAAAAAATTACATCACAAATAAAATTAACAGTCAATATACTGTAGTATTATCAGAGTTCGAAATTAACGGTGTGCAATGTGCAATTTGCACATCGTTTTGGCCTACATCGTTTCAAAACGATGTGCAAAAAAAGACTTGGGACTAATGAGCATCCATCCACGTTTATAGGTAATACATTGCCAATCTGTCGCTTATGATTTTATAAAAAGTGCTTTCACTTTGAATCCCTTTGAATCGGCTTTGATCTAGCAGCGTGTTCACGAATCTTTGACATGGATAAAGTTCTTTTTATCTCAGGTGTGAGGTGTCAGGTCAAGGTGTGATATTTTTAGCCACCATGACAGGTGTGATTTTTTAGCTGTCACCAGGCCTTATGATAATAATTGGATTCAGATATCCCATATTTGGCTTTAGTACTTTTGTTTTGCTTTTTGAAAAAGCTGTTCAATTGAAATCGCTCTCTTTACTCCGTGCTTTACTATGGCTTCTTGATCAAAAGGCTGTACCAGCAAAGTAAACACTCTTGAGAAATGGAAAGAAACACTAAACACTGCCTGGCTCAAGTACTATTATCCCGAGAAACGAAAGAAGAAAAACAACGACACGTCCAACACAGCGCACCAGCACACCTACTTTTCTGATCAAGAGTCCGAAAGCGATTAAAATGCATTTAAAGTTACCTAATGTCAGAATCACATTAGACTTGCCCCAGTCTCTCACTTATTGATCGCGGCCAAATGCACATATTTTCGAAAAAAAGTTGCACATCATTTTTTCTCAACTAATTCGAACCTTGAGTATTATAACAATAAACATGGTGATATGCACAAGTACTGTACATTTATTCTTTATAGATACAGTATATCACAGAATTGTTTCAATCATTACCTGATCTCTCCTCTTATCATAAAGTTCATTGGGTTTTCTACCATGATATTGGTGACGAAGTGGTTGCTATAATGAACCATACAATAAACTAGTTAGCACAGCAAGAATCACATTTTTCTTATTTTTTTATTTGAGTTATTTCAATATATTCCCATATCAAAACTACAGTATTCTTACCATTGTTTGATGTGTACTAGAGTTGGGTATCAACTTTGGCTGCATAGCTAACCAAAAAAGAAAAAAACTCCTGTTTATTTCTATATTTTCCACAATATATAATGCTTCTGCCTTGGGGTTAATTTGGCTCTGGCAACCAATCAGATGCCATGGGTTAAAAGCTGACCTGAACAATCTGATTGGATCAGTTCAATTATACAACCTACCACCCCCCACCCCACCCCCAATTACCCACCACCTCCCCAGGGAGGCAATTATATAGACCACTAAATATGTTTGGGGCAGGGGGTGGGTGATGAATACTTGAATCAATTCATTTTCCCATACTTGCATATCACCTCATCCCTTATGAAAACCTCTGGTATCCAGGGTATTGAAATTGGAACTCCACCACATATTTTACTAGCTTTCTAGTTTGGCTTATAACATTATAACCGAGTGGACACTAGACATATTGTCAAGGATATTAGGCCGTATTCTGTGGGCCCAAAAGTTGCTTAGAAAACATTTTTTGTTGCCCCCCTTCGGGCACTACTTTAAAATAGCATGAATCTATATATTTTTATACGCTGAGTTCGAATTCAGTTGTTGTCACGCGCACTAACCTGCAGTTTCTTCACATTTTACGATCAAACATCAATGATTATCAATCCTTCGAATTTCAAATTCCGCCATTTTGCCTTTAGGAACTTCATGTAATACACAATTATTGTACTAGTTCAAGTCTCTTGGCAGGGGGGGGAGGTTCACGCAGTTGTACGCACGTGTATAATCATTCTTCGAAAATCATTCTTCAAACAAAGAAAGTTTATGTAAATATAATGCGAACGTTATAATAAAATGCGTACATGGACGTATTCTGTGGGCCCAAAAGTTGCTTAAAAAACATTTTTTGTTGCCTCCCTTCGGGCACTACTTTAAAATAGCATGAATCTATAGATTTTTATACGCTGAGTTCGAATTCAGTTGTTGTCACACGCACTAACCTGTAGTTTCTTCTCATTTTACGATCGAACATCAAGAATTATCATTCCTTTGAATTTCAAATTCCGCCATTTTGTCTCAGGGAACTTCATATAATACACGATTATTGTACTAGCTAGTTCAAGTCTCAATTAAAGCAGGTTTATGATTATTCTTCGGATTATGGAGACACAAAAATATAGAAATTTCTGAATACCCAAGTAACCACGCGATAAAATTAAAAAGAAGAGGGGAAATCACTTTCTCGACGCTTTCACCAGTTATATCAGACGCAAGTGGAGGCCAGTTTTCATACCAAGATGCACTGTAACTGGGAGTGCAACGGAATATAACTCTTTCAACGCTACTCTCCTGTCGTCCATTCCTTGCGTATCTGTGTCTTCCTCGCCTTCTTCTTCATCTTCTGTCGTATTCAAATCAATTTGCTCCTCCGACTGATTTAATGCCCTCTCTGCCACACTTCCTTGACTCAAGTCTTCTGCGTAGACAATTTCACTTGTAAATCTTCTTTTCGGTCTATGGAAAATTGTCGGTCTATGGAAAACTGTCCTCACGAGCCTACTCATGTAATATATGTTGTGACTGTCAATAACTTGTTGCTTCACAAAAGTACAAAAGGACTCGAACGACTTGTTATATTTGTATACTTCACATTTCGTCGCCTTCTGAGGACCGGTGTGCCTTAAGAACGAGGTATAACGTTCGTAGCTGGTATTTCACTTCTGGAGCAACGCAGTAATTGTCCAAAATGTGAACAAGAATTCGCTGATCATCTTTCTTTGTTACTGCTTATCGAAGTTTCCCGCCATCTATGGTTTCTGTAGAGACTAGGTTGTCTAATTTGCGTTTTTTCGTTCTCTATCAAATTCAAGAATAATAATTACATTACATATTTAATATCAAATTGCCGCATGGAGTTGTTGGTGTATGACAAATGTTAGTGCAAAAATTTGGTGCACAACAAGTGCGCTAAGAAAAAGCACGTGTAAATTGCGCGAGGAAATTTTGTTGCGTAGTCCGCGTGCGCGCTATGCTTAGCGAACTTGACGCGCATTGATTTCTCGCCATGTGCAGCGGTCTTAAAATGACTCAAATCTAACTCTTGATATAAATTATAATGGAACATTGCCCACTGAAAATACTTTTGTTAGAAATGCTTGATACGCCAGTATTTTCTACGAATACGTAGTCTACTTTCTTAATCTAACTACCCTCTCACTAAATACTTTCCTGCTACTTGCATTCCAAAACATTTGATATAATAATTTTAAATATACTTATAATTAAAAACTTTGCTATATAGAACAAGTAGAGTTCTTACTGGTTCAGTGACATAAGATTTCTCTTCGTTACAAATGATGCAAACTGGCGGTAAAATGGCCTGACTGCTGGATTTAATAGCACTTGACGCTGAAGATCTCAGCAGCTTTCTAGTAGGAACTGAGTCCTCGCTCTCCTCCTTCTCCTCATCACCTCCAGTCTGTTGTTTTCCAGCACACCTATCTTGAGCACGTTTTATCAAAGTAACGTTTGTGAATTTTGAATAGCAACCTCTGTGATAGTGTAGATTCTTAATTATATTTGATGGCTCGTCCAGACTCTGGATATTTCTTACTCTACGTCAGTTGTACTCTCGGCAATTTCTCGTTGCTGTCCGTCTAGCGTTAGCCAGAGTTCGTGGCTGGTCAAAAACGTTTTAAACGATGTATCCGTAAAGCGTGTGAGAGGCCCCTTCCCTCCATTAAAGTGAATTAAACAACTGGGTGTGGCTACCGCCTCCGCCATGTACGCATTTTATTATAACATTCGCATTATATTTAAATAAACTTTCTTTCCCCCCGACACTTTTCAAGTTAGGGTTAGGGTTACCCCAGGGAAATTCACATTTTTGAGATTAAGGTTAGGGGGTTCGGGGGGTGGGAAGGGTTTCATTAATAACCTCTTTATTAAACAATTTCCAGTAACTTACTGGATACAATGTGTATATAATGTCTAGTAGTTTATTAGGTACAACGTTCGGATCGGCTGTAATTCTTGATGTTTGATCGTAAAATGAGAAGAAACTGCAGGTTAGTGCACGTGACAACTGACAACAACTGAATTCGAACTCAGCGTATAAAAATCTATAGATTCATGCTATTTTAAAGTAGTGCCCGAAGGGGGGCAACAAAAAATTTTTTCTAAGCAACTTTTGGGTCCACAGAATACGTCCATGTACGCATTTTATTATAACATTCGCATTATATTTAAATAAACTTTCTTTGTTTGAAGAATGATTTTCGAAGAATGATTATACACGTGCGTACAACTGCGTGAACCTCCCCCCCCCCCCCCCCCCTGCCAAGAGACTTGAACTAGTACAATAATTGTGTATTACATGAAGTTCCTAAAGACAAAATGGCGGAATTTGAAATTCGAAGGATTGATAATCATTGATGTTTGATCGTAAAATGTGAAGAAACTGCAGGTTAGTGCGCGTGACAACAACTGAATTCGAACTCAGCGTATAAAAATTTATAGATTCATGCTATTTTAAAGTAGTGCCCGAAGGGGGGCAACAAAACTGAACGAAAACCGGCCACAGAATACGGCCTATATGTTGAGATTTGAATTTTTATTCATTTTAGACCAATTGAGTATCCGAATCCATGGTTATCCAAAGAATAGATATTTCAATTGATCTAAAACACCATTCATGGCATAATTATTATTCAACAAAACCAAAACTAATTAGTAATATTTGTCGAGTAATATTATATTTTAACTTTAAAATATACACTTTATTGAAATGCCACAGGAAAGTGTCTTGTTCACATACCAAGATACTTTCTCCTTTTTAATTTAAGTTTATACTCTAAGTTTAAAACAAGATCTTCAAACCTGGTTGTCCTGGAGGTGGAACTGAGAAGGCAGGGAATGGCGGTGGCATTGGTGGAGGTGGTAAACCAGCAGCTAGCGCAGCAGACGGCAAATAACCTGGCATTATATTGCCTTGTGGACCAACATGAAGTGGTGGAGGAACCATACTTGATTGTGGAGGAGGGTGAAAAGACATCGCCACGTGAAAATGATCTTAAAACCACACGAAAATGATGATAAAAATATTAAAACGTGCTCCTACTTCTCTGAAAGTGTAAAAGAATTATGACCGCAATGTATACTGGGATTATTAAGCCCCAGTTCCCTCATGGCTCGATTACACTTTATTTGCAGTTCATACTGCGGTACACTATATCTAACATATACATATAGACTGTATAGTACATGTGGAAGGTTTGCAAATATATATACTTTATAGGGATAATAGAAATTATGTAAATGGCAAAAAAAAACAATTCGTGTACAGCACTATTATAAACAGAGTATAGTAAGGTTAGATATACTGCTGAAGGGCCTTCGCTCGAAACGTTAGACTCCTATGTTCTCTGTTTCGGCAGTATATATATCTAACCTTACTATATTTCAATTGTTGTTTCTACACTGCCTACGCAGCACACTACTTTTATAAACAGAGTACACCATTACACAATTGAATGAGGTAATACTATAGTTTTATTTGCATAATCATCATCAACTTCAAAACCAATGTATTATAAAGTGTTTGAGACAGTTTATTTAAATCCATAAACATTAATTCTTTGTAAATTAACGAATATCCAATTTATTATATCATAAAAGGGGGTTGTCTGTACCTCTAAAACACAATTGGTCAATTGTCAGGCATTTGCCAGAGTAAAATACCACCCACCAACAAAGATTGGTTATTTTAATTACCAAAATACAACACAGAGCAACATATTAGCAAGACAACCCCTTTCACAATGAACAGAACTGGACGGTTTCTTTAACCACAAAACATAGTTTTAAATAAAAGTTAAGTGATATGTAAATTAGCAGAACAATAAAGTGGATTACAAAAAGAATATTAGCTTTTTTACACAAGTGTTTGTATATACATCACAAGTACTACAGAATGTGAGGAAGCAAATTATTGACATCTAAAATGTCTGGATACTGGTGACTGTTTGTATTTTTACAACTACATGGCAGTTTATTTTCCAGCTTGTTTTCTCAGCATAACGTATATCTTCTCTTTCACCCAGTCCTTGTTATGAGGCACATAATTTCCTGACTTTGGATCAAGACTAATTTTCAAAAATTAAGAAGAAAAAAAGCAGAAAACAAAACCAAATAACAGTCATTTAAACCAATATTCAAAAATCACAGAAATCTATTTTGAGACTTCACCAACTTTGACCCTAGACAGTAAAAATAAATAACAACAACAGACTAAAATATGTCCATTGTCCAACAGAAAACACACCAAATTGAATGGTACATTAAACAGACAAGATCCCGGAGTGTATCAATGAAGTCAAATAGCTGACTAATATCATAAGTAATTGATGGACTGTTTGGATTCGATCTCTTCAAATGTTCCTCGAATATCTTACAGACCCCTAAAAATAAAGAACAGTGCATTTTGAAATACAGTGTAAATAAATTGGGAAAGGCTTCATACCAAGGCTGGACACATGAACATGGACAGATAAAAACAAGTAAACATTCATTTTATAGCCATTTTCCCAAGTCCTTACAGTACATTGGGGTTGACTAAATGGCCCAACAGCTCCCACACCAATTTCCTTTTGTGTCCATCTCTCCTTTTCAAACTACACTCCCTCATGTCCCTCTCTTCTTTCTTTCACACCTTCCATCTCCTACATGCTTTTCTTCACCCACAATAATCTTTCTGTAACACATGTCCTAACCAGAACTGGTTCCACTTTACAGCATCAGATACCAATTCAATCACCATTCTTTTCCTATCAAAGATATACCACACATCCATCGCACCATCTTCATCTCTGTCTACTTCAATCTCACACTCTGCCCCACATGCAAATACTCCATGTATTTCATGGCCTATGTCTCACTTCCATACACCATTGCACTTCACACATATTACACACTTTTCCTTTTAGCTTTAAAGACATTTCTTTCCTTGTAGAGGTTGTGAAAACACCCTTAGTTTATCTCTCCATATACTTATATGCCTAGATCTAGAGACTGAAGTCCATTTATAGTTACAAGGCAGTGGTTGTAGTTGCTAGTACCACTGTATGTCTGTCTGGCCAGCAATGATTCATTGACCCACAAATACTTACCTTCCATACACTCCTCAACTTCTTCATAATCAGCGTATGTTCTGGTATCATGCCGTCCAGGTTGGACAAGTAAAATACTGTGGGGCTACAAAAAATTGAGTTCTTTAATAATATGTCAACGCAGTCACAATTTACAACACTGCTACACCATGGCAAAAAAACACGTGTTTCATAACTTGCTTCAGTTGCTTGACGCAGTTTTTTTGAAAGAAATAACCAACTAAATAGACGAATGAATTATTAAATCTATTATTACTTTACTTAGTTCCTTACCATGTTGTATTTCAAGAAGATTATAAACTTAAACAGCACAGATCAAAACGGCAGACGTTCTCTCAGTCTCAACGAACGCTTCTTCTTCCACAGAAGATGTGACGTCACTGGTTACTAAAAGGGATCACTCAAAAGGACCCTCCCCAAGCCTTTCCCGCGCGCGGTTTCTCCAAAATGCCACAAACAGAGACACGCCCTTCAGAGAATATAATAGAATAGATTCCTCATCACTATATATACATAACTTATTTTTCACATGCCTCGGTTTCCTTTGTTCTTTTAGGGGAATATATTCAATAGCCCCTGGCAAAACAATAGATTAATATTCCCCTCTAAGGCTCTAATATTTCCAGCACCACTCTTTCCTTATCTTATGAAATCCTGTCAACCTCGCCATGTGAAAAATAAGGTCAGATATCCCCTCGTGGCCTCAAAATAACCTATACATACAAGATAACATCACAAGTCCTTTTGAGTGATCCTTTTTAGTGACGACCGTGACGTCACCTCACACGAGAACAAGCACAGCGAACCCAAGATTCGATGCTTCATTTAAAGAATTTTCAGCTTTTGTTAATATTAATAATTTTTGGTTTTATATTCTATAGTAATACTGCCAAGCGGCATTTCAAATATACTTTTTTTATTCGTGAGTTTCAAGACATGAACAAAACAGTTTGCTGTGAAATTCATGAACGCAATATGACAAACAACAGATGTAATTATTTTTGACTAAAAATATTAATTCCACATTTAGAAATTGTCATAAAATTTCAATATTTTGCATGAAATACGTAATCTATTTTCCAAAAAATAAAATGTTCACACATTCGCCTTTTGGCTGTTGCTTGACTATAAATACAATATATTTCAATTTCCCTACAATCTTTGGGGGTGTAGCTCAGTGGTAGAGCGTCCGCTTCGCATGCGGAAGGCCCCGGGTTCAATCCCCGGCACCTCCACTTTTTATTTTCAACTTTATTATTTATTTTCTTTTGGCCTCAAAGATATTTTTTTCTCCGTGTAAAACATTTCTCCACAAAGTCTTGAAAACTACGTTGCAAAATTCTTCTTTAACGTTATAAAATACACCAGATAATAAAAGAAGTCTTGAAAAAAGGATCTCGTTACCAGGCTTTCTCGCGAATACGGGCGTGGTCAGCTGAGCCATATCAAAATTCGGAAGGACTAAACCGTATATTTTTATGTAAGAAAATTTTAGATTGTCGATGAAACAGAACGGCTGTGGGGATTAATCTTGTCAGTAAAGGTTTGTTTTTGAACAAGTTTATGAAAAAGTCCTTGATTATTTTTCATGAGTTGTGAGTATGATCCAGATTCACATATTGCTCCTTTGTCAAGAACAACGATGGTATCAGCATTCTTAATGGTAGACAGACGATGAGCGATGGTGATTACAGTTCTTCCTTTCATTAAACGATCCAAAGCTTCTTGAACAAGGTACTCACTTTCCGCGTCCAATGCACTATAGAAAAAAACACAGAATGTTATACAGAAAATAACATTTTGAAAATGCGGTCAATAAAAGCCGTGTTTTTGTACTGAAAAAACATGAGAAAATTATATCATTAACTGTACCTTGTAGCTTCATCAAGAATTAAAATTTTCGGATTCTGCAATGTTTAAAAAAATGTAGGTTTCAGATAGACGCAAAACGCTGATATTCCTTTCCCTAAAATCTTGACAGTCTGCCCTGAATACCAGCTAGACTAGAGAAGACGAATAAACAGACGCTCTTCCTCTCGCTTTCTTAAAATTTCTTTAACACAGAAACCTCTGGTATCCAGAGTAGGATTCTATCTCAAAATAGGAAGATTTACCTTTAATAAGGCTCTAGCAATGGCAATCCTTTGTCGCTGCCCACCTTTAATGTTATAAAAGAGGAGAATACATGAAAGTATGCAGAACAAGAAGCATGGTTCGGTCGGACAAATAAAATGGAATAAAATAGCATGAGAAAATGAGGAAAAACGAACATTAAGAAGAGGAAATGTGGATGAAAACAGAGCTAAAAGAAACAAAACAAAAAAAAAGAGAAAAGAAAAAAAGGTAAGAAGAAAATACTACCTCAGTATTCTCATAATAAAAAATATAAGTTTTAACAAAACTTGATCTTTCTTAATCTTTCATTGATTTATACCTGAAAGACTTCGCCCTTTTTCTCCAACAAGAGTAGAAAACCCGTCAGGAAAAGTTTCGATAAATTCAAGAGCATTTGCTTGCCGAGCAGCCTCAACAATATCTTTTACTTCTAAAGTTCCATTTTCTGGTCTCCAGCCATAAGCGATGTTGTCCTCGATACTGCCAGAAAAGAGGATAGGCTCCTGAAAGGCAAGAATATTCAGGAGCTTAAAGTACATAGCTCACGATTTTTATAGATTTTGCAAAAAGACCACTACAAACATTCATTTCTATCTGTACATGTACAACTCTTAAGAAGCCCGGTTTTATTTCATCACACTTTACACTAATGAAGCGCTCCGCTCGAAACATCAGTATTTCGTTTTATTTCAAAACTATTCCCAGCAGTTTACCACATTTTCACTTTGTTCAACTCTTAAGAATTTTTAGGTATACCTGGCTTACAATTCCAATATGATTTCTCAGCCAGTCTGGTCTTACATCTCGACTGTTATGTCCACCAATCAAAATCGAGCCAACATCGGGATCATAAAAACGTAATAGCAGTGAAGCAATTGTACTCTTGCCAGACCCACTGGGTCCTACCACAGCCGTGACTGCACCAGCCTGCAGTTCGAGATCCAAGGAGGAAAATATTGGAAGATCAGGACGAGTTGGGTACTTAAACGATACATCTTGGAACTTAATGGACTTCACTAGATCACTTTCAGGAGGAATAATCCCAACTGTTAAAAAGAAAACAAAAAAATAATAAGCGAGAATTTGTGGAAATACACGTTTATTTATTGCTGAGCTTTCGTTCTGTTGACTCAGGCCTTAATTCACTCTTGCTTTAATATAAAGAAACTCCAGCTGTGAAAATATTTCAAGATATTCCACAACAAACCTGATCGAGGTATCAATGGTTTTCTGTCAAGCAACTGCCATAAGCGAGTACTTGCGCCAGCTCCTTTCATTAATTCTGAATAAAATGAGCTTAAACCTATACAATTAATACACAATATAAGATCAATAAGATTGGCGATATATCAATAAGATTAACTTATAAATTTTTATTGATTTACACATTCAAATGTGCTCTGGTCTTATATAACATTATAAATTCAATGCACCAAATTCAATAAATCAGTTGACTTCTGATTAAGTAGTTTGTACAACGTGAAATTTCGTTATGTCATGGCAACGCTCAGCCATGGTTTATAAACAGTGCTTTAATTTCATTAAAGTATGATTTCAGAATTTTTACTGAAGATTCTGAAGTTATATCGAGGAAAACAAAAGATTTAAGATTAAACAAACGATGGTAGTTTAGGTATTTTTAAATGAGAAATTAAGATTCGTCTTTTAGCAAGAAAAGCAAGAGTGTTTTGTAAATGTATTATTACTCATTTCACAAGCACAAATTTTATGTTCAGTGTAGTCAAATTGGAAATTGAAATGCTTATTAAAACACTTCATGTTCGTGTGGTACTGTGGTTCGATGATCCTTAATTGTAAAACGGCGCCTCTTACCGCCAACAGAAATGCCAACCCACGCAGCATAAACCATGAATGAAGTTAAACCTCCCACCGTAATCTGCGATAAAGACACCATGTTGCCACCAAAGTAGAGGACAAACAAGATAATTAAATTGCCAGATAGACCAGTCTAAAGAAAGAAAACAAGAGGAAAGATAAAGGAAGGATGAAGGAAGGAAGGAAGGAAGGAAGGAAGGAAGGAAGGAAGGAAGGAAGGAAGGAAGGAAGGAAGGAAGGAAGGAAGGAAGGAAGGAAGGAAGGAAGGAAGGAAGGAAGGAAGGAAGGAAGGAAGGAAGGACGGACGGACGGACGGACGGGCGGACGGACGGAGGAATGGACGGAAGGGAAAAAGATAAAATAGAACTCACAAAACCCCAGAAAATTCCAGAAGCAAAGGCATCTTTCTTAGTTAAGTTAAACACCTCTTCAATTTTTCTTTTATATCTACAGATAAAATAGATATGAACGAATTATGTTGCTGTGGAGTAGTATGATTTTTATCTGAATGATTTCATGGTAACTGACGTGACATTTTGACAGTTTAACGTTCTTGTTTGTCAACTAGATGTTCAATTTCATTGCAAAAATAACTTGCAGAACAAGCGCACAAATATTTGTAAGCCTGCCTTAATATTTGTTTATCTTCTTGTCCAAAAGCTTGCACTGTACGAATGTTGCTCAATGACTCCTCAGCGATCTTAAAGGTAAAAACATAATCATTAGAAGTCATTTTAACTTCTTAACAGAACTATAATTGTAATGTTCGTGTAATTTCAATATTTACACAAGAAGCTCAAACTGTCTAATAAAGTAAAAATACTATCACCCTAATTTTTCTAAAGCCATCATAACCATTTTTATATTTACATTAGTTGAATCTGCTAAAGAATCTCGAACATTTTTTGTAATTCCTCGTAAATATCTTCCATAAATCACAGAAACTGCAGCCACTGGTGGAACAATACCAAGAGCAAGTGATGCCAGTTTAGGAGATGTATAATACTGCAAATCACAAGGGGGAAAAGTATCTAGTATTTACTTTCTAACATTACACAAATGCCATAAGTATAGTAATTCCAAAATTTATGCAGTCCAAATCTTTAAGAATTAAACAGAATAGTCTGTTAACTATGCAGCATATTTACGAAGGTACCAAATTTTAAACTTTTTTTTAATTACAATATTCTTTAAAAAAAGTTTAAAAAATTGTACAAATTCTAAAATGCTTGGCTCCAATGCATCCCTATAGGCAAATTTCAGGGTTTTGTGCGCGATTCTTTTTGTAAAGGGATTGGTGGGCTCTTGGCGGGCTCCCCACAAAATAAGCAATGGAAAACAGATTTGCTAGTGAGCCAACAACAGCAGAATAACAGTGCTAAACAACCAGAAACTGTATCTATACTTTGTTTATTTTAAATAGTATGTTTACTTTGAGTGGAGTTTGCCAGCTTTTTTGAAAAATGATGCGTGCGCAACACCCTGAAACTTGCATATTGTTATTAATGCAATGCATTTCTGCCTAGAATGTCCAAGGGTTCTCCATTTCCCAAGTAAAATCGTCTGGCATTAATTAGACGAAGTCAAAAAATAAAGGGGCTGTTTTTGGCCAGCTCAGACAGGAGTGGATTAAATGTGTCAGATTGTTGTTGTTTTTACCATCATTGAGATGCCAGCAGTTGCTTGAACCAATGCCCTTAATCCATCAGATACATTGTATGTTATCGCATGTCCAACCAAAGAAGTGTCACCTGAAAGTCGATTCACCAATTCTCCAGTTCCTTTTTTGTCAAAAAATGTTATCTCCTGATTGATTATTGACTGAAAAAGTTTCTGCCTAAGTCTTAAAATAACTCTTTCTCCTAAAAAATATAATAATGTGCCTTATTATAAAACTGCATTAAAAACTGTCCAAATAACGCCAAAAATGAGTGCAAATATACAGTGATATTAATATTTGCATAGTTAGTTATTTGCACTGGTTATTTGGATTTTAGCTGAATCAAATTTATCACATAGGAGACTACTTCATGTATGCTTATTATTTTGTCATGGTGCAAGCCACGCTACTTCTCTGGCCTTTTTAGAGTTTTCTTTTTCCATAAAAATTTGTTGATCTGAGCAGTTGTATAATAAATCTCTTATAAGATGTTTTGGTGTGTAGTATCGCTGTATATTTTTACTCGTTGTTTGTATTTTAACTCACCCTGTGGGCTCGTCATAATAGTGATAATACAACTCGTAAAAATATACAGCGATACTACACAGCAAAACATCTAATAAGATATATAATATAGGTTGGAGTTGTGACCAGTATGCTATACAATATGTAGCTAGCCAGTAGCTTTATATATATATATATATATATATATATATATATATATCTATATATATACTCTTTCTAGAAAGCTTGGGCTACAGTCTTGGCCTGTCAGAGACTATGGCCATGCCCCTTTAATCACGCAGTGGCTTTGCCATCTTAAGCCCCTACTTTCAAGCACGTTCTGCCACCACTGGTCCTAGGGGACTGGCTGGTTACTAGTATGCTGGAAGCAACAGATCTAATCTAAATGGACATTTAACAAACTATTACACACAAGCAGACAAGCGTTACAAACCTGAGGTATATATTAAATACACACGTCCAGCATTTGCTAGAGCACCTAACAGAAATGCTCCGCATAACATCTTGGAAAATCCAGTTAATTTTTGCATCATTTCATAATTACTTTGACTGTCTGTATATATGATATCAATTATCTTTCCCATACAAAACGGAACAGCCATGGTTATGCCAGATGATATAAATAATAAGAGAACTGCACCTGGTGATGACAACAAAATAATTATGAAAGTTTGGAAACAATATATTGTAAAAATATATAACAATACACAACAACAATCCCATTTTTATATTTGATAACCCTATAACTTCTCTCCAAAGGTCCAGTAAAGGCCATATCCTTCATTGGTTCAGTGTTACTACAGAAGGAACCTGGAGTACCCAAAGGAAACTAGGATCACAGCCATGTTTGTATAGCCTGATATAAACACAGTAACTGACCAATCACAGCAGGCGTAACATGCTTCAACCTATTTTATAAATATATCTACATATACATACGTGAGATATATAAATATTATACATCATAATTATTGTGTGCATTGAGTTTCGTACTGTTCTAAAATGGCAGCACACAATTTGTCAAAAAAAATCATACTTTTACCAGCAATCCGTAGTGCCTCAGGTCTTGCTAAACCAGACAATCTGACCAATTCTGAATAGGTTTCATTCTTTGATCCATTCTGAAGAGATTTCTCAATATTCCTACTACACAAGAGTCTCTTTATGTTTCCACCTCTCGTTACAGCGCCTTTAAATCCTTTTAAAGATATTTCTCTATTTAATCCGCGACTCAAGCATGATGTTTTGGAAAAGAAACGCCAGTGAGAAGGTCGAGTTGCAAAGATGCCCAACTTTGTCTTTGAATTTTGACAACAATTTAAAGTAAATTCTCGTGCAATACTGTTACAGATACGTCTGCAAAACAACTGTCTAATAATCATAATTGTCAATTCTTTTAAAAAATACCATTCAACTAATAAATTAACAAATATAAATACATATAAACTATGACACTTCCAAAATTCGCACACTCGTCCACGCTGCACTCGACGATTGCTCGGCTCCTGCCGGGCAATTCGGAAGTTTACGTACCAACATCGGGGTCGTGTCGGCAAGAGAAAAAGAGCGGGAATTTCAAAACATTTTTTAAATTCCTATTCAAAATTACGAAATGTGTCTAGAAATAAAACTATTATTTAAGGTTTTCAGAGCGAATAAATAGTCTAGACTAAAGTGACAGGAATGCAACGACTATTCAAGTCTTCGTTCGTCTTGTTTTCTCCTGGGTTTGTTCAATATTTGGTGCAGTACATACTACATTCAAATTTCAAAACCCAAAGACTGATTTCCAATAAGGTAAAATTTGCAAGTTTGTGTATTTGTGTTTGTCAGCTGTAAATAAGAGTAATAAGAGTCTAACCTTCAAGTTTTTTTTATTTTCAGGCTCAAAAGAAAATTGAAAACATTTTAAAATGTAAGATTGGCCATTTATTTTTGTATGTTAGTTTCTAGTTTTAATACATAGTTAAAAAATAAATAAATAAATTAATAAATAAATAAATAAATAAATAAATAAATAAATAAATAAATAAATAAATAAATAAATAAATAAATAAATAAATAAATAAAAAATAAATAAATAAATAAATAAACAGATAAATAAATAAATAAATAAATAAATAGATAATTAAATAAATAAATTAATAAATAGACTATATAGCATTATGGAAATTTTTCATAGGCCATACAATTTAAAACTATTTATAAAATTTGTGGTTTTTTATTCAAATTAGATCGTATTACCAAGTTCTTTTTAGTTAAAAATAGTTTCCTTTGGTCAAAGAATTGAAAGTGTAACTTTTGAATTATTAAGGTATCTTCTAAAGCCGTTCAAAACGTTCTTTCTAACTGCAAAATTAGAACTAATTACCATGGAGACTGCTAAATTAAATACGTATTTCAAGGACATAGGTTTACCTACCCTGTGAGTCAGAGCCTCTTTCCGACCTACGCAAGCTTCGGGGGAAAGTGGGCTCTGCCAACAAACTCGATATTTTTTTTGAGCATGCGTGAACGGTTGCCAAGATACTATTTTGGGCCCAGGCTCTTCGTAAACTAGAACTTGTTTGACCAGTTTAAAACCTGACTGACTCGCCCCAAACTTGGGGCGAAGATCGAGTTTGGTGGCAGAGCCCACTTTCCCCCGAAGCTTGCGTAGGTTTACCACAAACTAATTAAGTTTGTTGTTTTAAATATAACTTGTGCATTCATACAAAAACAAGTCTTTAGTTTACAATGCTAGGTGCAATTCAATAAAATAAAATAAACATATATTATAATTAATAGTTTAAATATAGAATCAATTGCAATAATTCAGTATAGCAACGGGAATTACTTATAGTTAGTGTAACTATATAGTTTTCAATTTTACCCCTAGGTGAATATGTTTTAGCAGTATTAATATATACAGGTATTTTAGTATCTAATTAAATAATTACATAGAAAGTTTACCCCACACATCGATCTGTAGTACTTTTAGTCTTTTTACCATTCTTAAATATTCTTCTAGATCGATCTTTGTGCTATTCATTATCTTGAACTAAAAATGTTTAATTATAGCCCGCTATGCCTTGCTATCTATTGTCTTTGTATTAAAATCAAGAAAGCTCTTGAAATCACAGCTGTGGTTATTTGGTTATGAAATGATCAGATCAGTGCGTGTCAATTACTCTATGCATATACCCACAGGCTGTGCAGTAGTGAAACGTCCTTCTTAAAAAACGTCCGTCTTGATCAAGTAGTCTTAACTATATTCACACCAGCAGCTATATATACCATTGTTATCTGATCAGTTCTTCCTTTGCGCGAGGAATTAAACCTGCAGTTCTAAAGGTACAGTATAATATTTTGGTTCTTTTATTTTTTTCTTTTGACGCTCCATGCATGCCTTCTTTGGCTAAAAGTTTCTTATCGTGCATGCCGATTTGCATTGATAGAACACATGAAATTAAAAAAGACGAAAAAAGAAACCTTATACTTGGATTCTTTTTAACTTCAAGTTCAATTTGAGTTTCAGTGGTTTGAATTTTATCCTAAGGCTTTTCTTTATGTTCTCAAGATTTGATCACGGAATATTTCATCACTAATTATCGTAATATCTACCTGCATATACTTGTAAACTGTGTAGGCAATTACTATAATTAAATAAGTTTCTCTAACTATACCTACTGATAACGTACTAGCGTACAGATGACATAGATATACGAGTGATGCCTGTATGGCTGTACCAATTGTAGCTTAACAAGTACAGCACGTTATATCGCCAAGCTTCTTTAGGAGGAAGCCCGAAAATACACAGGACCAGTCAGAAAGAAGGTGTAATAAATATGTGACAGTGTGTACAGGAATAACGTTACGTTATATGAAGGTTACGATTACCGGATTTACCTCTAAATCATGAGTTTGTGAGGGCCAGCTTATCTCAGAATATTTTTTCTGTCAATTTTCTGATTATACTTATACAGGAAATGGCTAAAAACGTATCTATGATTTTTGGAAGATCTATTTCTTTCAAAGAAGTGTCTTAGGATTATTCTAAAAAGTGAGAAGATTAAAAATTCCCTCCCATTGATATCCGCTTCCGTCGTAAGTAATTCGATTGCGCGTCAAAACACAAAAGTAGCTATCTTCTACGCCTAGCCGGAACACGATAAGAAAATCGTTTTTCTCTGATTTTCCCCTAATTAAAATGTATTTTTACGAAGAACATGAAAAAACTTGTAGCACCCTTGCCCTAAATTCAAGCCAGGCTATCAAAAGTCTATATAAATATATAGACTTGCCATGGAAGGGTCCAGCTTCTTCTTCAATATTAATTATAATTCTTTCCTTCTTTCATGAATTTCAAATCCAAAGGACAAGCTTTCTCTTAAAAATATTTGCTTAATTGTCTTAAATCTCAGTGAGACCTAATACAAACTTTTAATACAAATTTCGATTTAGAATATCTTTACAACGCGATGCGCCAACTTAAACGGTTTTTGCTGATCGTTGCTAGAGACTAGAAAGATCTAAGAGGTCATTAAACACGTAGCCAATAACTGAAACAAAAACTAGAGTGTTTCGTCAGCAGTGTGATTATATACGGCATATATTTGTATTTATATAATATATTCAAGTCTTGTGTACTAGCCAAATCTTTTTAATGCTCTTTGTGAGAAGAGTCTTTCATTCAGTTTGTTTCTGTAGCTCGCATCTAACCTAATTCAGCCTCCAATCCTAGATGAGTTTTAATTCTAAAAAATTGTGAAAGATTTCTGACACTCACAACATGAACTGAGTAATGTAATGTAGCGATGCTATCTTAGTTCGCAATGCATTGTGGTTTATCCGGTGTAACAAGTTCAATAAATCATCAACATTTTGCGCTTTTCCGCTGACCAACGCGTAAGCAATTCAAGATGGCGGAACTGATGTGTTTACTGTTTAACAGAGTAAAATGCGAAAAAACATTTGTAATGTTGCTTTAATGATTACAAAACGATCAAAATAGAACATGCAATTTGCTATTTTATGTTACTGGCTCTGAAGTGGTCTGTGGTTGGGTGCCAATTGGATTATCCGATTGAATCGTATCAAAAGGAAGAGCATATCAAAATAGTGTAATAAAAATAATTTGTCTGCAGAGTCTGCCAAGTGAGAAGTATTCAGATTAGGACAATTGAAATATCAAAGCTTTCAAAAATATACTATAAAACATGTAAATTTAATGTCCTTAACTTCAAAACCATCCTCAGGGCTGATCAGCCAAAACATGAAGCGGGCATTTTCATGGTTTTCTGCGGCATGTACTGATTACATGAGCTGGACTAGCCCAGCTAACCGGGTTGACTTTAGCCGGGCTGATTCGTGGCACGAAATTCTTTTCTCGCCGGCTGCAAAAGGAGTTTTTAATCAACGTTAGGGTCGTTTACATCTAAACTAAACCAATTCTTCATTGTATATTTAGTTTATGCGAGTTTTAAAACCACAGTGAGATTCTAATCAATCGCGTGAGCCCCGTTAACCATGCTAGCCCAGCTCATATAAACAGCCTTTAAGATTGACAGGTACTGTCATCAAAATCAGTCTAGTGTTTAAAATCGGAAGTCATCAGATTAATCTGCTATTGTTTATAATTGTAATGGCCTCTTGCAACAATGTAATACATTATGGGACCGACATACAATCAATTTTAGAACAATTTTAATGTGTTTATTCCTTTTAAGGATTATATATTAAAATAATTTCCAAGAGTCTGTATGTTATTGTGAAGATATTCTGTACTCGAAAATGGGTTTTCAGCCTTTTTACTGAAAGACAAAAACATTTTTGTTCTGCGTCTTGTCTAAAACGAAAGCTTGGTTCTTATGACAACGACGTTGAAGTTGACACAATTTCACAGACATAACGGCCACAGAATCACAAATATTTTATTTCCTGATGTAACTTTCTATTTACTTCTCAAACTCATTAATAATTCACGAATTATCGTAGCCAACCCATGAACGTATTACCACATCACAAGCATGAGTTTGATACCCAATGAAAACCTGTAGGAAACGATCTAGTAAACTGGATCACATTTCTTAATCTCCATATTGAAATCAATATATGGCTGTTTTTAGTGCAGGGGAGAGAGAGTCGAACTTGGGTTATTATATATATATATATATATATATATATATTTATATCACGATTGAGTCGATTTTCTTTGATGTGCCGCGGGATATATACAGGTTATATCCCGTGAATAAATAATTAGATAAAACTTGTGGATATAACTCGAAAAATCTTGATCGAAACTCTTCGAAATTGACGAAACCTTGTTCGAAAACCTCCTCAATCGTGATATAAGTCGGTTATATACCTCGAACTTGGGATATAAGTCATATATTGACCCTCGGGACCTTCGGCCCCTCGGGTCAATATATGACTTATATCCCGCGTTCTCGGTATATAACCTATATATATATATATATATATATATATATATATATATATATATATATATATATATATATATTTGATATACAGGCCAGCATTGTCTTTCTTTGATACTTAAAGTTTGTCAACTTTCCAATCCAAAAGCATTAATGTGTATCGACAGATTAATATATAACAAGACGCCCGCTAGGCTGGGCACTGGGCAGTTGTACAGGCTGGCATGGGAAGATTGTGGTATGCAAATAATCCAATCGCGCCATGATTCTAACCTGTGTGCTAACAAACGCTATTAGGATAGTTGTCAAGAAAAATTTGAATTTGTTCAACATAATTATTAAGGTGGGAATCCTGTGCACACAAAAAATTTATCAATCATTTCTTGTAAACATTATGCAACTATCAACCCTTTGCCAGGCAAGATTACCAGGAAATCTCCACTTGACAAATAAAATCATGTGCCATTAGACAGAGTAAAAGTAAGAAGTTACTAAATGGCAACCATGCCAAGAACAAAACTAACTTCAGTACAAGCGTACAACGAAATGGTGGCCATACTGGTGCACCAAAACAATGAAATGGTGGCTATACTTCTGAATTAAGACATCTCTAATTAGAATTGCTAGTTCAGTGATTGTATCCAAAAAAAGTACTTTATTTGAAAACGAGACATATAGTTTATATTAAACCTGCAATCCGTTTCTTTATTAGTAACTTAAACCAGGTGAGAAACTTTATGTTTCCATCTTTCAAGAGCTTTTTAAGTGTAATATAGTGTCATTCAAAACCGTTTTATTGCTTGAAAGACAAAACATATATTAATATAATGAGTGTTATCACATTAGCAAACGGAAGAGGGCTTGGTGTTACTAGTTTTGCTATATCAAAACAAGACTTTCTTTCGTTCATTTTGTCTAAATTAAACAAGAGCTTCCTTCCTTCAGCTGGATCGTACTGACAAACTTTTACTCTAATTTCCTGTTTCTCTATTTTAAGTGGTGTGGGAAGGCAGGAACCTTTGCTAATATAGACACTACAGTGTGTATTGCCGTAAACAAACCATGATGTAATACCAAATATGTAACCATTTCATGAAATTCAGTTGCTTTTCTCTCAGTTACACGTTCTTTGCATTGCCGTCTTATTATCACTGACTCGTATGTTCAATGCTTCTCATCAAAACTGAATTAGTGTGTTTGAAGTGTGTTTAATTATTTTTGTTTTTTGTTGTCAAACGTCAGATACTATTTCGGCAAACGCCAAACTTTATCGTGATTACAATCGTGTATGCATGTTCGATCTGCTAAGTTAGGTTAAGTAAATCCACAGCAATTGTTCTATAGGATTTTTCACTAGGTGCATGTTTATTGCGTATTTCATGCATCTGAAGAACTGTGCATAATTTAACTGATCATCAGTTAAATTATACACAGTTCTTCTCAACTAAATGTAACATCGCGAAGTGTAACTGCTCGGTCTGATTACCAATTAAATAAGATAATTTTTTATACTGTATGTAATGTTTTCATTTCATAGTTTTAATGAGTGCGCTTTCCGTATACCTATATAGAGGATATCTTCAGAACATATTGTTCTCTATTATATGTCAACATCAACTATCACTTAATTATACTAACAACCAGTGTTTGCCAACGACTAATTCTGCTTGCAAAAACTGTCGTTTCTTATTAGGAGATTAATGTTATCGAGACGTCATTACAAACAAAAAAAACTTCACACCTACACGTACAGTATTATTATAGGTTATAATCTGTAAAACAAGGACTGAATTGAGACTGAGACATTAATGCAGGTCATGCAGTATATATTTATATTTATACTTCTAAATATATTCCTGCTGGATTGTTCTATGATGCATAGACTCATGGATTTTCTAGAGATTTAAATACGATTCTTTGATGTTCTGTAATAGTAAACTATCTTAACCATTAAAACTAGCTACAACAAACCCCCACAGAAATAACTCTTTAACTCATTCCTGTCCGAGGGCTTCCCCAGAGGTGAATAAAATCGTCTGGCGTTTAATAGCCAGAATAAAATACTGAAGACCAATTCGGACAGGAAAGAGTTAGAGAGATAGTTTATAACTCATTCCTATCCGAGAGCTTCTCCAGAGATGAATAATTAAATTATAGAATAAAATATTAAAGACCAATTCGGACAGGAAATAATTAAACAACTTATATAATCCCTTGGTTATTTAGTTCGAGTACTTTCGTTAATGTATAGGTGTTAGTATTTGGAAAGTGCCAGAACGGAATGAAACCACTCGAATAAACGGACCAATAAGATCAATAAACAGTTAATGAACCCACTTGTTGAGTTATCCTATACCCTGTCTATAAAAAGCAACAAGCAGCTACGAAAGTTGTTATTTTCTGGAGATTTGTTGAAACTTTACATTGGTCATTGGTTCCTGTTAATGAGACAATATCAGGTATATATTCTGTAACCATTTCAGTTTTGTTATAGCATAGTCAATCGAGATATGGTCTGGAAACCCGGCTGAAGTCTTTGGTCTATCTTTTTGTTCGCCTTTATGTATTTTTGTGCACGCTGCACGGTCACTGAACACATTGTCTTTTAGTATAATGAACGAATTGTCCAATAACAACGTTTCAGTTCAATCACTCAGCCGTGCTATTTAAATATTAATAAACCTAAAACAAAGGATGTGCACGGTGTAAGGTACGGTTCAACATAAAATCACAGCTCATTATAGGCGCTTTGAAGTTTTCCGAGTCTCCAGACCATATCTCGATTGACTATGGTTATAGCTAGCTTACCTGCTACCTCGATTGCTATACAATTTACTTAGTAGAGTTTAAATTTTATTATTAGTTTGGCATCATATTATTCTTTCCATCACATTTTTAATAGTTCGATGAATGGCTCTGCTTAAAACATCAGTATTTCGTGGGAAAAAATCTTGGCATACGACCTTCTTACTTTGCTAACCTGACATTTTCTCTTTGTTTTAGAGAGAGTATACTCACTGTTGAAGCTTTTACTCAACTGAGGTTTGTATAGACGCCGGTATTTTTTTTTTACCTTATTTGGTATGTCGTTATTTTTTGCTATGTTTCACGAAATCAATAATACTACTTTTAATTATGTCATTTAATTATAAAAGAGTGGAAGAACACCGTTCGCCTTGGAAAACATCACGGCGTTAAGTGCCACAGTTACATTCTTTTCGAGCATGCTTTAAAAACATGATTCGACAATTTAAGAATCCGGCAATTGTAGATGTCCAGGTGCTATTGGCATTTGTATATGTGTTGAACTTTACAAATGTATATTGTTCATTTAGCTCGTACTCTAGACTATTTTCGCCAACCACAGCAATTAGCCAAAGTTTGCCCAAAAGCTGTTGTGGTTACCCTACCATCATCTTTAATAACAAATGCATGTTGTTGTGTAAATTGTTGTTCAATTCATATTCGTCATAATCAAATATGGCAAAGCAGTTATAAAATATTAGCACAGTTAAATGTGAGTGTTTAATCTGCTGTATTCTTTTCCTACTTCTTTTGGTTCTTCAGAATAAGTCTTTTCGTAGGTTTGAAGTCTATAATCTTTTACAATCAACTTTCTATAACTTTGAAATGCTTAGATCAAATTTATTAGACCCCATTTACACTAGAGCAAAAGTATCCGGATTCTGACAATGTTTTTTATTCCCATGAGGATGAAAAACAATGTGAATCCTCATTGTAAACGGAGCCGCCTAAATTTAAGTGCATGTACGTAGCTCCTTCCTGCAAACATCTCAGATAAACCGTGTATGGTAGTAGTACATGTCCAACAGGTCTAAATAAGAATAAAAAGTTTTCTAAAAATTTACTATAAAACTCTGTGAAACACTAAACTATTTTATTCTGTTTAACACCAGACTATTTCCCTCTGCGGTCTAACACCAGACTATTTTACTCTGTAGAACACCAGACTAGTTTGATATGAAGTCAATCAGGTTTTATAATAAAGAACGAGGCAATGTTGTATAATTACAGTGAATTTTCCTCAATCTGAAACAGATACTAACATTAACATATAGAAATCATAAAAGTGGATAGATAACCTTTAATTGTATACCAGAAATTGACCACTTATATAGCCACAACTACGTGCATGCAGCATTCCTTGGTATAACTATATCCCGGCACTGCACCAAGTACAAATAGATTGACTGATTTTTCCTTGAAACACTGACCATTTTTCTGAGACCATTCCAGGCTTGGAATTCTTTGGTGTCATCACTTACAGCAGACTGGACCGGACTTTGACCACTTTTTCATTAACATAGTTTTACGTTGCATTGTCACCAAGTTGTTGTAGGAATATGTCACTAATGACTGTAAGACATTATATATTCTGAACAATCTTGTCAGAGTATTTTCATGCGATGTGACATGTAGATTCGTAAATCTGACTATTGTTTTAAAATTGTAAAGTCAGTTTAAAGGAAATGAAAAGGAAATTACATCAAGTGATTGCATGAAAGAATGATTAGAAAAAGATGATTAAGTCTTGTGTTTGACGTAAACAGTAGCCACCCATTGATATGAGAACCTTCGACGACTTTATCAGCGCTGACGCATTGACTATTTTGGCGTGGTGCCAACTTTGAACTATCGTTTTATGCTAGTTTCCAACTGTAACAAATTATTAAAGTTTACGTCAGTAAATATAGGGACTGCAGAGTATATGCTGATGTGCGACTGACCAGGGGTGGCACCACTCCCCCCCCCCCCCCCCCCCCCGGAATGATCTGGAAGAACAATTGTATTTTTAACAATTGGCAAAGAACTTTAATGCTTTAATAGTGAAATAAAACTCCTTTAGAAACACAGGATACAGTATATATATTGTGTGCAAGCCAACAGTATTATTTATGATTAGAACACACAATGCAAAATTCCATTTTCTGTCTGCAATATTGAACGAAAATGGCAAAGGTTAATGACCACACCAGGTGTTCAACAAATTTTCCTTTATTTATAGCATGAAAATAGATGCTGTGGCTTGTCGGTTATTGCGATAATTTCACGCGGAGAAGATGCAAAAGCTATTCTAGACGTTCAAATTTTCCTCCGGGGGATGCCCCTGGGCTCCCTATTAGCCCCCCTTGTTGGGGACCTTAGCCCCTTGTGTCGGGGAATTCCTTGCAGAAGGTGAGCAAGCATACCGCAAAGCGAGCAATACTGCTCGATACGAGACTCAAATACAAAGGGGAATAACACAACACCAGGTATTTTATACTTAAGTGCAATTTTAATAGTGTTTGTACGGATGACATATTTAATGCATTTTAATAAAAATCTAATATCAGTCAGTCGCTTGAATGGGCCGCCTGTGCCGCGACTGACTATATGATAGTAGTGTCAGTTTAGATAGAGCAAAGTGAAAAGATGGTAAACTGCTACGAAATAGTTTGATAATGAAATACTGACGTCCGTAGGAACCAAGGGGGCAAGGGGGGCTAGGGCCCCCTAATCGCCAGAAGGAGGGGGCTGAGCCGCCCTAAAAATTAGACGTGAAAGCACGAGCTTTTTCCGCTGCCAGTTAGCGCAGATGTATGGCGCAGAGGAAGATTCAATCTTTCTTTGTCCCGGCTCCACGGCAAGACTCGCAAGATACAGAGACTGAAGTTGGTAAGTTAACCAAGATAACTTTATAGTTAAAGCTACTGATGCGAAAGCGTCAAATAACCTCGCATGCAGTCATTGGAAATGTTATGCATCACCAATGCTTTAATATATATAAACGGCTTGCGCGCTTCCCGGCCGCCTTCTCGCTATAGGATGTCCTTTCATAAAAATTCTACTTTCTCCTGGAAGGAAGTAAAGGTAAACTAAAATGATGTTGTTTATGATCATAATATTTTGTTGTAAAACTGACCCCAAAATGCAGGAAAACGCGTTTCAGAGAGTTAGAAATCAAAATTTTTCTGGGGGAACATGCCCCCAGACTCCCTGGGAAGGTTTTCGTCCCCCCTAACCTGAAACATCTTCCTATGGCCCTGCCTTGGAGTAAAAAGTAATGAAATACTAGAACATGTTGTCGCAATCGGTATACAGCACAAAATAACGGAACCACATTGGTATATTTTGGCTCAGTGGTCAGAGCATTGCACTAGAATCGCAAGGTCGTGGGTTCAATTCCTGCCGGAAGGCCTGTGTAGTTGCATTTTTCGCAACTGGTCCCGGTTTGGTCTTAAAAAATGTATATATTCTACACTCGAATTTTCCTTCACCCAAAATCCCTAGAACACATTGGTATAGGCTAGTAACTTATGGCTTTTAAAACAATAGCACTGCAATGATGTTAGCTATAGATTAACAATATTGTTTATTATTGTTAGAAAAATGTCGTTTATCACTGTATTATACATGAAAGAATACTGCTTAGCACTATTATAACACTACAGGAGAAAATGTTTTCGGTTAGAATAACAATCATGTTCATTATTATTAACTTTGAATGACCTTCTTAACAATTTTGTTGTAACACATTGGTAACCCAGACCAATGTTGTAACAGTATTGTCATATATGCATAGCTTTGAAACCCTTGTTGAAAAGGCAGTAAGGATATTTTTTGTGACGAAGCACGTTTGATCATTATTTTAAGATACTAAACTCATAGTTGGAGGAAATTAAACTTGCATTGAGGAAATTATATCAAATACTTGGAGGAATGAGGGCCAAAAACTAATACTTAATTTTTATGTTTGACGTCATACAATGACCACCCACTGATAAGTGAGTACAAGGAACTTTTATACTCCCCTTCTAAATAAGAACATTTTAAGGCTATTTTATTTTTGAGTTCAAAAATTCAGTTTTTCACGTCCACTGTAAAGTCCCAAAGAATGAGATATAATATCAGTATGGTTCCTTATCTGGTTGACACACCAATCAAATCACCATACAGTAACTTTAAAACGAATTTAATGAAAGAAAATAAACAATTTTATTGAACTTTTAGTAACAAATTACCCTGTTTAAAATCGTATAAAACACAGATTTCAAAAATATGATAAAGTTTCTCAAATTAATCAACATATTGCAAGTATAATTTGCGGTAGAATTCTTTAAATTTTTTACATAATTAAGATTGTATCTGCAATATCCAGGTACTGATTTGCCTTTTTGTTTTTTTAACAAATTAATAAAGCTGCCTGAGCTTATTAAGAAAATGCTTAAAATTCTATAAATGTTTTATATTTGCGTTATCAAATGGTACCAATCCTTACTGCATGTTAAGCTAATTAAAGGAAGTTTTATCCAATAACAGGTTAAGGCTTATCCGTGAGGATTTGCAGGATGTGCGTTTCAAATGATATATAATAGATAGTGATTACACGATATGTATGGTGATTCGTGATTGCTTTTAGTAGTGCTAACCTAACTTAACCTCAAACTTGCCTAAACCTAAAACCAAACTATTGTATGACGTCGTGGACATTACATGAAGTAGGTACGTTTCTTATAGTAGTAACCGTTGGCGTTATTCTGCTCTATATATTTTTACTGTAGGTTCAGGGGCGCCCACTGATTGGTAAATCTCACTCTTGAGATTTGATTGCAAAAAGATACGGCGGCCATGTTGGAAGAAAACATACTCCAAATACAATAGGCGAATTTAAGGGTATTGCGCGCGCATCATTTTACAAAGAAATTGGCGGTCTCCCCACAAAGTAAGCAATGACAAACAGACTTGCTAGCGAGCCAACAACAGCAGAATAACAGTGTTAAACTTGCAGAAACTGTATCTATGTTTCATAAATATCTAGTGCCCAGTCTCCTGTCGAGTGAGCGAAATATGGCATCATGGCGACAGTCCAGACTGCAGAGTACGGCAAGTGCAAACCCGAGATATTTTTTGTCAATGACGTTGCACACTTTAATTACGACACGCGGAATTAGTACCTGTAGCCTTTACAGGGCATATATGGTCATATATGTATCGTATGTTACATTACAATATGGAAATCAAACTTGCTGTGCCAATCTTCCTGCATGTATAGGTTAATTTCACTGCAGCCCCTTTGGGGAACCACCCCCCCCCCCCCCCCCGCCCCTCCCTGGCTACGCCATTGGTTTTAAGTAGATCTAGGAATAAATGTATCAGTAGATATTTGAGGACGTTGATATCTAATGTTATTTTTCACATGCCTCGGTTTCCTTTGTTCTTTTAGGGGAATATATTCAATAGCCCCTGGCAAAACAATAGATTAATATTCCCCTCTAATATTCCCCTCTAAGGCTCTAATATTCACCTCTAAGGCTCTAATATTCCCCTCTACCATTCCTCGCTATAATATTCTCCTCTAATCTTCCCGTCTAATATCCCCCACACCACTCCTTATCTTATGAAATCCTGTCAACCTCGCCATGTGAAAAATAAGTACGTTATTTTGAGGCGCTTCGCCCTCGGTCAATAAATCACATATCCCCTCGTGGCCTCAAAATAACTTATACTTAATGTAGTATTTAGAAAATTAGTTAAACTATGAAAATTGCTAATAGTGGCTAAATATTTAACATCCTCATTCCTCCGTCAACAATCAGTATAGATTATGACAACGCACACTCTTACTACTATTTTTATCAGTCCACATATTACGCTTTCAACTAAATTTAGCACCTACGACTAATTAAAATGCTCATACGTGCGCGGTGTCATTTTAGAGAGATTTTTATTAAACAATTTTTACCAAACTAATTTGATGTTATTTGATTAAAATTGACTAAAAACTCGCATCGTACCGTGCCGTCTTAAAAAAAGTATAAACATTTACAAACCAAGCAAAAATAATAAACATTAAACATCAGATCAAGACAGGAAAAGGAACTCAAAACTTGCAGTCTCAGCTGATACTTGACTTCAATCTGACAATGACTAGGTTAAGATTATAATCGTTCCCCACCCATGACTGTGACTTCCTACTTCTTTGTTCCGAACTTCCCACACCTCCCTGCAGGCAAAACCCCCTTTTCCGCCTGAGAACGTGAACATTCCCTATTATAGTCGACCCAAATCCTGAAATTGTTCCTGTTGAGTTATATACGGCGTATTTTCGGCGTATTTAAGTCGAATAAATTACAGTTCTCGAGTCGTAGGTCTGGAAACGATGTCAACATGAATTGTGGATAGAAAATCTATTATCATATTGTAAAGTAATGTATGCATTTTATTCGGCGCATGAATAGTTCGCCGTCTGCACCAACGCCGTACTTGAGTCGTATTATACGACTGGGCTCGTCGTATTTAATGGCTCTCTCGAACTTAAGGAAATTGCCCGTATTTAATGGTTACAGACGGCGTATTTTTCATGAACTTAATTCTCATATTTTATACGGAGCATGAAAAATACACCGTTTGTCACAGGCCTTAGGGGGTGTAGTTATATGGAGAAGGGCCAGCCATATTTGCCGAGATCCCACATCTCAGCGTAATTCCTTGTCAACGCGACTGAGGCGAAATCCAGCCCTCTTACTATATAGGGTTAATCCTATACCAAAAAAGCTCATGTAGGGCTAGTCCTACCAACAGGGCTTGCCCTCCTCCATACAGGGGCGTAGCCAGGATTTTGAAACGGGGGGAGGCGAAATCAGAATAAATTTTTAGAGGGATCCGGGGGCATGCTCCTCCGAGAAATTTTGAAATCGAGAGTCGCTGAAATGCCATTTCCTGGCTTTTGGAGGAAGATTTTACAGACCCTAAAGGTTAACAAACGTCGTATAAAATACTCAAAACACGCAAACGTCACATAGATACTCAAAATGCATACATTCAGTAGACTGAATACACTGTTCACAGTTTATTTTCTGACATAATTCATATTGCATCAGTTTTGTTACATGCCTGTTGTTTTATATCTAAAGGGGGAGCCACGGCTCCCACAGCTCCCCCCTTGGCTACGCAACTGCCTCATATAAACATCCCCTTGGGATGTAGCCACAAGAATTAATGTTTGTATGTTCTCACAAAAACAATTGTACAAAATGTCGTATAATTTAATCGTTTTTTAATCGATTGTTTTGCAAAACCAGATTACTGATTGATTATTTCTACTAATTTACTACCGCTAATCGTCCGCTATAGCTTTGGGATAGAGAGTTTGGAAAAAGAAGCTGAGTACAAGAGAAGAGCCGAATTGTTAAAAAAAAAAGGGAAGGCGGGAAAAAGGGGGGAGAAAGATTAGTGAGTGAGTGAGTGAGTGAGTGGGTGAGGGAGCTAGAAACCAATTCAGAGTTGGAAAAGGGGAAATAGCGAATGCGAGGGTGTATTGACCATAACAAGTGCACATATCACTTAGCTGACTATATCGTTTGCGGTCTACGGCTAGTCTACAATGCTTGGGTTTAATTAAAAACAATGGAAACAGTAAACTCTGGGCAGATCCATTCTGTTTTATAAAAATTACGTCAGGTTATTTCACTGAACAGACCCAGCCAAGCTCTTCGAGAAACTGCTTTTAAACAATGTCAAGTCTTCACAAACTCATTGACAATGTTATTCCACGTATAAACCAAATCATAAAATAACATTAAAAAATCTCGATCAGCGTTAACCAACTGAATTCTTGGTTTTCATCTGACCGCATAGCGGCCATATTGGTGCACAGAAACAATGAAATGTGGCCATATTGGTGCACAATCTTTATCCTTTGGGAGTTTAACGCTATTCTTATTCGAATATTTCGTATTGTTTTACCACTCCAACTGGCCAGTAACGTAATTATAATTTTATATACCCAAAGGATTTCAACAATCCGAAAAAGTAAAAACGGACTTCAACAAACACCCCAGATCCAAAGTTCAAATTTGACGACGTCATCCGACGATTTCCATTCTCACAAAACCGTAAGTTTGACGTCTACAGCGACAAAAAATGCCGGCCACCGTTGGCGAAGTTGCTTCCGCTACCACCCTATTTCTTTCTAGGCTGTTCGTATGCCACCAGTTGAACGAGATGTTCCGAGTTGCTCCCGGATATTTGCCGCCTACGTATTAGAAACACGAAACAGCCAGGGGGGAAATTGCTTCAGAGTGCATGTCATGATACGCGATACAGACACAAAAATTAATGTGTTTACGGATATCTCTCTGAATAGTACTCCGCAAATCTTAGCTTCCTTCCGAATCTTATATGATAACACTAGGGGGACGGACGGCGAGTTTATATAAAGCAAGCAAGTTTGCCGCATCCGCGTATAACGCAACGTTGGTCGTAAGGAGGTCGTTTATTAAAAAGTGCTGGTCCACAAAGGAACTTCAACGGTACGTTATTCAACAATATTGTACACTATATTTCATATTTAAGTTGTTTGTATTTGTTTTTTACACAACTAGTGTTAGTATAGTAAGGCACGAGTTGTTTATTTTTTATTGCTTTTTTATTCAAATATATAATATCTATTTGATTCGTATGTGTATTGTGGTATCTCAGGGGGCATTAAATTCCTATATCCCTGCCACAGTATGCAGTATTTCAGTCAGCTAGTGTTCTTGTGTGGTCGGTCTGGCCAATATTCCATATATAAACAAAATGAGTAGTTTCATTTCCACTCGTCATTTCAGTTTTCGTTTGCCAATAAGCTAGACAGAGTTAATAGTTCTGCATGATTATAACTGGAAATCAGGAAGATTTTCCTATCAGTTAAGCAAGACGTAATTATCTCATTTCAATGAATACAGTACAACAACTTTATTATAAAAAATGAAATATTTTCATCATAATTGATTAGCAAAATCAACACATCACGTCTTTAACAAGAACAAACTGAAGCGCGAAGGAGTCTGAGTGCAATGCTTTGTATTTTTAACCACACAAATATGGCAACGGGGCGTAGCTGTTAACGTAATTCAAGTGCATGGGCATTTATGTCATTCTTTTAAAATGAATTGTCCCGATTTAATACAATGAAGATAATGAACAATTTAAAATCTCAAGAGTACTGCACGCACGCTTGTAGAAGCAAGGAAGAGCTTCGTTCGTCTGAAAACTTTCCAGCTGTTGAAACTTAAAGAGTTCGATAAATGTGACTCTTGACCATCGTTTCAGGATATTTATCTTTAAAAAGGTCGGCCAAGTTGACTTCCAAGTTGTTAGAAAAATACTCTTTAGACTCTTGCAAGTCAATCATCCGTGCTTTCTCCTTTTTCACAATTTCACTACCAACTCAAAGGTAATTCTCTATTTGGTTTTATCGTCTGTTAGTATATTTGTTTAAACTTTCCTCCTGATACAATTTTTATTGTCCTTTTAGTTTTATTATAATTATATTTGTTCTACATATATGATATACATTCAACAATTGTCTTGTAATTTGCGTATAAACGTCAAACCAATTGGAACTCAAGTGTTCCCAAACCCGTAAAGTTTGTGCCAAGAAAGAGTTCTTACTCTTTTATTAAATACTTTAGCTTTATAAATATTTTGAAACACAGTGTTTACAAACATTGTACAGCTGTTGTTTGGAGCATTATATATGAAACTATATCAATAATAAGAAACAATTCTGGTCCATGTTTTATTTTGACGATTTCCGTGATGAAATAAATGATAATACAAGCATAATAGACTAGAGTAAGCACTCTTAGCACTAGAAGAACTATAACCTCGCGACGATACAGAAATAATATATTACTCAGTTAAACTCGATAATACACAAAGTGCGGGCACAGTCTCTCTTGGTGATACTGAGATCCAACAGTCCTCAGTGGTTATTATGGGTTTTCTCGACGGATCGTTAATAAAAATTGTGGTGTAACCTTGACTTTTCAATGACATTCCAATCATTTAATATCCATTTTACCACTTGAGTTTTTAATGTTGTCAATGACTCCCTCTACGTAGTGATTGCATTTGCATGTAAGAATGCTCTGAACACAGAAAGAGCTTTTTAAAACTAAAATAACATTTGGCGCGGGTTATGGATTGAAGATAACAATGGACGAAAATTATCCTGAAAAGTGCGTATTTTGCACTCTCTATATACAAGATATGCTCTCAGTATTTTTACTTCATGTGAGGATCGAGAATCCTTAAGGTAACAAAGGAAACGCCTCCACTATGGCCATACTCCAATTTTCATTTTGCGCAAATTTCCACAAGCGATTCCTCCTATGGTTATACTCCAAGTTTTCATTTTGCACAAATTTCCACAAGCGATTCCTCCTATCGTTATACTTCAAGTTTTCATATTGCGCAAATTTCCACAAGCGACATGTTAAATAAGCAATTTGAAGATAGATGTAAAAAACGCGCAATTATAACCTAGAGGCAAGAATTATCGAAAGCATGCCCTATCTCAGTGGTAAATAAATTTGTTGATCGTAACCTGAAAATAGAAATCCTGTTTGGGAAGGTGTGAAACGTCGTTTAGTGGTCGCTCCAACATTAGTAGGTTGGCTCTGAAAAGGAAATGGGATTATTAGAGCAATTAAGGATTATCTCAGGGCTTGAAACGACGTTGCCGTTGGTGTTATCGCGCAGACCGGTGATTGAAGGTAAATAAGAAGCGGCGCGCGCGGCCGTACACTTTAGCTGCGCGGTGCATAGTTTTGTTCCTCTCTGAGTCTCCTCCGCAGAGGCTTCTGCCTTGTTTAATAACACGAAACAAAGGTGCGCAACGAAGGGTTGGTTTGGATAGGCATCATAGTTCGTCTCACCCTAGAGTATTTTACTCTGTCTAACGCTATATGCATTTAATTTTTATACTTGCCAATGAGAAAGACTTGTGTTGTACTGTTTTATAACAGTGCCTTCCATATTACTTTCCTCTGTTATTCTATATTATTATTATTTTTATTTTTATTTATCGTGCATTGTTCAAGTTTAGCACACGCCCTAAAATGTTCCTTGATGGTTATCCCTTCCACTCGCATTATCATTGCCCCAATCGTACCCACTCCGTCTAAGTCTAACACCAGACGATTTTACTCGTCAAAAGGCGACGTCTCGGCAAGCGATGCAGGAAAGAGTATGATTAACACTATCAGACGCATTGTGGGATAACTTTATCTTTTTATTCTGTCTATATATATAACATATAGACTATTTTACCTGTCAAAGCTAAGGGAACAGAGGAGACGTCTTGACAAGCTATACATCAGGAAAGGCCGGTTACACTGTTGATTAACGCTATTAGACGCATTGTTGTAAGAATAACTTTATCTTTTTGCCTTGTCTCTCTCTCTCTCTCTCTCTCTCTCTCTCTCTCTCTCTCTCTCTCTCTCTCTCTCTCTCTCTCTCTCTCTCTCTCTCTCTCTCTCTCTCTCTCTATATATATATATATATATATATGTCTAGTATAGTTTAAGTGGGCTTAACCTCAAAATGTTGAGTGTCGCAACTGTCAGTTTCCCACGAATCGAAACTATCCAGTTGCCTGAAGATCGCCCCGTGTGAAACTGACAGTTGCGACACTCAACATTTTGAGGTAAACCCACTTATACTATACTACATTCGCTCTATACCTTTATGGTATTGAGCACTTTCCGACATTCCATGAACAAAATCACACGTGCTCGTTTGCTCATTTGTATATATATATATATATATATATATATATATTCCAAACTATAATTAAAAGGGAGATGTTTCGGCAAGCCTTAATTGCAGGAAAGCGTTATAGAAAATTATCTGACTAGCCATAAACGTATTAACCAATCTTATCAAGTCAACGCCTTTTTTCATGAATGATTTGCCAATAAAATAAAAATACATTAACGGCATAAGTGCATTTTTTACAGCTAATTATGCTTTAGTATATTAATTAAGTTATTTTTTGGCAACGACCATCCGACCACCCTCAATTCATAGGCTATTATGTTATCATTCAATATCAATATGAGTGGGACGTTGAGCTGTGCACATAAACAACGCGTGCCTTTGGTGTTCAGTCAACTCGTACGGAAGTAAGGTTTCTTTTCTACAACCACTAACCCGAGCTTTATTCTGAGAAATCGTAGTATTCTTTACATTTAATATCCCCAGGGAATTGCTTTTTTGGACGACTGTCAATATTCACACCTTTTCCGTCATCTCTTCGTCTTTCTCTTCAAATAACAATCAATATGGCTAGATTCCAACTTTTTTAATTGTGTGTACGATTTGCGACAAGTGTCTTGATTCAGTTAGTATAAAACACTCTTAGTATTTAATCAGTGCAAGTCAACTATATATAAACCAGCGTCAAACAATTCCTGAGACAGCTGCAGAATATCGGTAAGTCCTGAGACCATTTACAGTAAACTGCATGGTCAGTAAAATGTATCAAAAACTGACAATAAATGATAATAGTACAATGTTAAACACGGATAACACTTAAGACTCAACGAAAGACTCACCGAAGCGGTTAAGTATAATTTCTCAATCTTTCTCCAGTTCACACTATATACAGAATCAACTGGGTTATAATCTCCAACTATCAGTATTTCGTCTGGTCATGTTGACATGTACATCTGCATTTAGTAGTATATTAAACACATTAGCACAGCACTTTCGATTAGCTTGTATAGTGATAGATTAATTACTTTATCAGTCCAAATTACGAGCTTTTCGCCGACAAGCAAAATCGTCAGGCGTTATATAGCCAGACGTAAAATACTACACTATACGACTACGTCTTATATTGGAGTGAGAGTCTATTTTAGTTTTATATTCGTAGTCATATAGCTGACTACCCAAAGACCACAACGTCAAATACACATACAACTATGTAGACTATAAAATGAAAGGGTGTGCTACGTAAGAGGTTAATGGCATGGAACGTATAGAATTCTAACGTTTCCGGCGAAGGCTTTTCGTCATGAAATCGTAATAGTAAATTATATTTACAAACGATAGGTTTGCTTCTGATGTTTGTTTTTGAGTGCATGTATCAGAGACTTCTCACTAATGGCGCTAGAGTTTCAAAGAATATCAAAAGGGAGGCCAGATCTTTTTGACATCTTCGTGTTTCGATTCCGGAATCCATTGCAAATAAGATAGCAACAAATAGTTCGCTGTCCATGCAGCGTGCAGGGTAGTCATGTTTCGAAACGGCTAAAGTATATCCAACCTTGCTATATATTATAGATAGACTATTTAGTAAGTGATATTTTGATGACAAATTTTATTTAAAAAGTAACAATAAAAGTAATAACAAAACAAAGATTAGATGATGAGAGTAATTATTAGTGAATGATTCTAAAAAATTAAAGATCTTATCTGCTCTATACTGCTTGCTCTATACGATCGTCCTTGGCTAGGCCACTGTGTTCGGCTGACAAACCAGTTGTACATTTTGTTGCAAGAAAATCACGAGACTCACTCATGCAGTAACTTAAAGCTAGGTCTTCTCGTGAAATGTGCCAGAAAATATTACAATAAATTTTAGTTAGAAAGTTTGAGGGAATCGTATAGTTGTTCTATATACTTATTATAAAGATAAAAACAGTTTAAACTAACTCTTATTCTGTCAAGTTTGTAATTAAGTTTATTAGGCAAACTTGTGACCTACTTTTGGCTCGAAGTAAAAAATGTTCTTAGGTATTTTCGAGATAAGTGCTGTTCGGATATCGATTCATCTAAGACTTTTTTATTCTTTGTTCTGTAAGAAGTCAATTTTCAATTACTTTATTGTTTTCAAAAACATTCAAAATTTTCCAAAGTGCACATGAATCTTATTCTTCAAGGAGGTTAAGATTGACAGTAGTAGGAAATAACAAAGACTATTCTTAGGTACTTTTGGATAATTATCAACTTTGTTGCATTTTTGTGTTTCCTAATTTCATTCCTTTCAGTAACTAAAGCAACTTCTGACGTAGATAGTTGTAATTCAGCAGTTTTTCTAGTAGTTTCCTTTTACTCTTTATACGTTTTGGTTGTCACTAGAATATGGCATGGTTTCTCAAGAATTCGTCATTTCGTCACACACTCCTTTAGTCTCCTTGTGTAGTGATTTCGTGCTGTTGGTCACGTTTTTGTGGTCAGTTTCTATACTGATAAGGTCCTACTGTCTAAATATAGTTTTGATATTGGCATTTGTTTTGTGCTTCGTAAGTATTAAAATTTTTTAGTTGTGTGACAAAATTAATTCTATATGTTATTGATTAAATTTATTTCTATTATTGTTATTTACTATTATATCTTATTTTCTTGATGATTAAATCCACTCTCTTAAAATCCGTTCAGTTTACTTCCATAGTTCGTTTTGTAGATATTGTTTTCAGACCGCTGGTTAAATCTCAATTGGTCACGTAATGGTTATTTTCTCGGGTTTAGACTTCCTTCATTGACTATAGTAAGGCACCATCTAGCAACACAGCTATAGTCAAGAGTTCAATGTAGTTTTCACAGTAGTTTTTGTTTAAGAAGTCACGTAATAGTTATCATTTTGTGGTTTTCTCTTACTAATAAGGCACCGTCTATCAACGAAGCTAGCCATACAGGTCACATCATCTCACCAATAATCAAATATATTTTCTTCAATATCCACATATATCATCTGTCATTACATTAAGTTCACACTTGTTACTGAAATCTCATTACATGGGATTACTATAAGAAGATCTTCTTATATTGTTTCTAAATCTCTCTATAAAGTAGTATTATAAGATAACATTATGACGTCACAGCATGATGGTTGCGTCAGATCTAGAACACGAAGTGGGTCATTCAGTGTTGTAATGTCACAACTTCCTCAACACACACGCCATATATGGCTCTAATCTTTATGATTCAAAGTTCTTTAATACATAAACTAAATGGCAGTTCCCTCATGACTTATTTTATAAAAAATAAAGGGTGTTATTTTAAATATCTTACTCACAGACAAATTAATTTCCACAAAATATTCCCTGAGTTAAGCGGCAAGTGTTGGTATTGAATGCCAACAAGCTGATATCAAATGAAGAGATTTTAGAGTAGCTACTGATGCTTCAAAGCAAAGTCTTTTATCAAAGTATATTCGGTCAAGGAAAAAAATTCAGACCTCATCATTTGCTCTGGTGAAGGATCTTTTCCCAAAACTGAAGTGTTTTGCAGTGGCGTAGCCAAGGGAGGGGGGGGGGGGGGAAGGGGGGCAAATGGTCTCCAAGACCATTCTCGTGAAAAGTTTAAATCCGTTGAGAAACTTGTAGGGGGGGGGGGGGGGTTTACATTGTTTTAAGGCCAAGTCTGAGTATAGACTAGTAATGTGTTATATATATTGCAGGCATGTATATGCTATACTTAAATTGCAATTCTATATACGACTTGTTTATAATAAATCTAAAGTTATTCTGACGTCGTATTCTACGTTCTGGTTTTATTTCAACAAAATTATGTAATTTATGGCTTTCAGATTACTCTTAAATACTTGCCTCAAAATGCAGGAAAGAGTGTTTCAGAGACCCTAGAAATCCAAAATTTTCCGCATTTACCCCCCTAGGAGATCGAGATTCTTGCCCCCCCCCCCCCCCCCCCCCAACCCAACTCAAGACCCTGGCTACGCCACTGGTGTTTTGTTATTTCAAAACTCAGCATTTCACCATAATTGTTTAAGCTTTTTATATTATGGTGGTTTATTGATGTTTCCGGCACTAATATCAATCCGCAATAATCTCTTAGGTGTCGATAGTTGTGAAATGATGAAACCGGCATTAAAGTCTACTGCTCTGTTTTTGTGAGGGCAATATGGTTACTTTTTAACTAATAAACAAAACAATTATGCTTGTTAAGAACTTAAGAGTCTCTACAACTCTGCCCGGCAAACAAAACTTGTAATAAATCGTGAAGGCTTTAAGATTTTAGCTGACAAATATTTTAGCTGACAAATGTGAATATTCTTAACGATGATGTAATTTGTTAACTAACCCAAGGTACTGAGCTCATCCCTTTATTTTAACATATTAGAAAAACATCAGAGAAACTGTAATAATATCCACAGGAAATAACTCGATAATATCCAGAGGAAATAACTCAATCACCACACAAAAGAATAACACAAAATTATTGGCTATTGCAGCACTGGTAACTGAACAATTGTCCTACTTTCTGCTACTGAGGAATTCCGGGCAATTTTGACAAAAATTATTGTGAAAAGTTCAAGAAAAATTTATACGTTAAGCCAAGACTGAAAAATACGACTTAAAAATCAATATTTATAACCCTACATTTTTTGGGCAAAAATATCTGCCCCAAACAGAATTGCATGGGCTGCTACGCCTATGGTACTTGGAGGGAATCTGCAGTGTTTGATAGGGATGACCCAATAAGGGATGGCCCTTACTGGACCTCTACTAGACAGAACAGTTAGCAGTAACTGATAGAGCTATCCAGTATAAATAAGATTAGTTTAGTTTACTCTGGTTTCACTATTAAGAATAATATCGTGATTAACCTTATACTATATAAACAGTACATAGAAATCACGCTCTACTGCTCGTTCTCGTTATGCAAATCAATATAGCTCTTTGGCCTTTATGTAACATATCCGGAGCACTCGAATCCTCTTATCCTCCCTTCAATTCGAGTACAGCAATCCTGAATTGCTCAGTTCAGTCCAATGGCGTTCAAGTCATTTAAAGCAAAAACCGGCCGCCTGCCAAATTGTAAATGGTATAGTAGTTCATAATCGTTTAACCACAAGTTAATTCAGTCCAAGACGATTGAATAGAAATTGATCTAAATGGTGCTAGTTATCATAAAATTTAAATTTCTTGAAATATTTCTAAAAGAACAACTTATGGAATTTTATAATTTAAATTTTTGAACTCTGTTTCTGGTTCTACCAGATCCATTTTACAGAATCTTAAACTGGAATTCGAATCTTGCACAGAATCTTTAGAAATCATTGTCATGCTGAAGCCTGAAAGGTTTTCTTTGGGTAATAATAAAGTTTATTATTATTATTAATCGCAAAAATCTGTTTCGAGACGTGGATTCTCTAGATTCTCTCTCTTGATCATGACCGGGCGTTCCAGCTTTGCAAGGACATATTCAGAATTCCTTTGCTGCCATTGATCAGTTTCCAAGGTACATCAGGGACACACTGAACAGAACTTTGACATTTATTTTATTCGTTGGCGTAATTCAAGAAATAAAGTTTCTAAAAGATTCTTTACAGTACATTCAGGTGGTTCCCAGGAATTTCCCACGCAAACTCAAATGTTCTAGGACTCATGTTTTTACCATGTTGACAAAGTCATTTCCTTTTAAAATAAAATTTAATTGCAATTGACGCAAGTGCCGATATATTTATAGTTGGTATTCTCATTAGGAGTAGCCATTTGTAAATAAACGACTTTATCATGTCAGAAACGAATAAAGAAATACGTAAATATAATCGAATTACTTCTATAAATAACATCCAAGGCAACAAATGACTTCATCCGCTCTCTTCTTCGTTTAGTTTTCTTACAAATACCAATCATACTTGAGAAAAACTACAAAAGTGACGAAAACAAGTTTCATTTGAAACAGTTCACAAGTAAAATTGAACATTATAGTCATCTGTATAGGCAGCTCTGCCTCAATATTTCGTTGAAAAGTAAATACCATTGGATATTTAAAAATATTGTATACAGTACTTGTTTGAATGTTGCATAGAGGTTATACTATATTGTATCTAAAGTAAATACAAGAATTCAAAGTAGCGATGTTATGATGATTGTATGTATACATACAACGTGAATTTTACCCACTGCCTTTCACTGGCGCCAAAAAATACGGATTGTCGAAGCACGTATATATAGCGATGTTACAGCGGAAAGAAGTCAAGTATATAGGAATTGAAATTGTACAAAGATTGTGAGATAGGCGGGGCAATATCTCGTATTGATGAGTGACAACATAAATTGGTATAAATAAGGGGATTTCAATAGTTTGTTTACATTTATCCGGCACTCCGAATTTACAACGTATAAAAGGTGAAAGACATATCTGTATGCTTCATATTGCCGGTTTTAGTTTGATCAGCAAAACTATTACTTTACTTTCTAATGTTGTATATACATCTTGTACATCATTTTAGATACCTTGGTCAGGACTAATTCAAATAGTACCACACACTGGGTTAAACTTTAAATTGATAAGATCGTTCACCCTTTTCTTGGGTAAGTCATTTAATTATTGAAATTAATTTCTTATTCGTAATAGATGTAGTATGAAATGCGTTACGTCTCTATGTAGTAGTTAAGCCGTGTGATATCTACAGTTATTTCACGTTTTAAAATATTGTCAAAGTACAGCTTCAGCATTGTTATCCATTTCTGTATACCGTATATTTATATTAACTACTAAGGCTTTTTCACGCATGTTATAGCAAGAGATTTAGGAGATACAGCGGTATATGCATGGTTTGCTGCGCGATGCGCGCTTCTTTTTAAATTAACATTTGATGAAATAAAGATTAAAGTCCTGATGAGCTTTTGCCTTTCGCTTGTTCAATGCAACAAAACACCTCTTCTGGGCTTCTTTTTTTGCTAGTCAGTCTTGATTTTCTTTTTGAGTATAGTATTATGATAGCTAGCGTGACTGAAAAACAATGAATGAACCTTCCTTCCTCTTTGGTGGTGAAAAACAACGATAGGAATTCTAATTATAGACTAATATGACCTTCCTGGGAGAGCTGTACGGCAGAAAAGAGAACCTTTGAAAGTATCCAATGCTTGTTTTGTCCACAATTCAAATCCCTAAGTTTATTCAAGATATTAACCGGTCAGCTCAAGAAATATTCCTTTTCATTCCAGTTTTACTTAACCTATAAGCACTTCATTTTGAACTCTATATGTTTCTTGTCGTTTATTTCGGTTACATCACGAACCTCCGTGATATTAGTCACATACTTGTTGACGTTAGGATTGTTCGTATTCCTTAAGCAAATAACATTGTCTTTCAGTCATTTTGAGTTCCTTCCCTTTCCTTAGAAAATATTTGATCACTATGCACTGCAGTTAATACTACGCCGTGTCATCCCACACACGAGTACTGCTGCGTTTACGTATATTTCGACAATAGAGAGGTCTTTCGATCAATACTGAACACACTCTTTCCTTAGAAAATATTTGATCACTATGCACTGCAGTTAATACTACGCCGTGTCATCCCACACGCGTTTGTACTGCTGCGTTTACGTATATTTCGACAATAGAGAGGTCTTTCGATCAATACTGAACACACTCGCTATATCGTGCTACCTCCAGGCTACTACTGTGACTATAATTAAATTGTTTTCCACTAGATGACGGCCTTCATTTGACAATAATAAAAACATTTGGCGCACTCAGTATATAGCATGCATGCAATTGGCAAAAAGGAAGATATAGGCAGAGTATAGTTATATTCTTACCGTACTGTATAATAAACGAGCAGGAGTGTTTTATCAGATATAAAGACACGAGGCGAAGCCGAGTGTTTTTATATCTGATAAAACACGAACCGCGAGTTACTTTATAAAACGGCTTCAAAAACGAACCACTTGGTAAGTTGATTGGCGGAGTTAGTTTGAAAAATAACCTTGTCTAAGCCGAGAAAATCAAAGCTAAAGTTTATGTAAATCAGGAGGTATCTTTATCACATATAAAGCCTGGTTTTTATATGTCGGCGCCGATCGTCGCCGACCCATGATTTAGAAGCATGTTAAGTAAAAGAATAAAAGCACTACTTTTGTGCATTGTTCTTTATTACTTAACATGCTGCTGCACTTCCCGTTTTAACATGCATCTAAATCACAAATCGCCGACGATCGGCGACATATGAAAACCAGGCTTAAGATACGATACGGTCATGATTTTCTTTTGTGTTTTCCTCATGAATTATTAATGGCTTTTTGAAATACATGTAATACTCAGCGAGTTATAAGTCTTATAACATATATTTCAATACAACGATATATGTTCGAATGTTATAAATTATATACCATCATGATATACATAAATATATAACGCAAAGCAAAACATTTGATCCATGCATGCATGTTGTGGTGTCCGTCCTGCGTCTTCACTTAGCAGAGATTAGAACAGAGGCGTATACTGGGATCTCGACTGGGATCACAGAAACCTACGACAATATCAGTATATACCGAAGTGTTAACATTATTTACTCTGGTGGGAGTACTATAGATTTTGACATAATCTTTAACTAAACTTGAAGATGTCTGTTTGAGATAAATCATTATGCTGCGTAAACTGGCGTTTAGCTCGACATTGCGCACCAAAAAATCAATCCAATTTCATTTTGAGGGTTAGCGATAAACGAAACAATGTTTCATGTCAAATCACTGATGACTGAACAATCTCCGGTTTGGAACTGATTGTTGACCTTTTTCTTATTCGTTTAATCCTTCAGATTTGTAGTGATGTCGTAAATTAAGCCATAAATGGGCAAACTATAGGTGGATGCTTAATTAAAAGAACAATACGTTGAGGTGGGGCTTGGCAGGTGTATCAATACTTATAGCTTGTTTTTTTACATCTAAACATCCTATAAACTGCTTAAAAAATGAATAATATTTTGCCAGAAAGGAAAACCGGGTTTCTTTGGCTCGCACGCAAACTATTACTGAATGAAGAGTTAATCTCTAAACAGGATAAAAAAAAGCCCACCCACATGGATCGTTTGAGAATATACTGAATAATGCCAGAAATAACATATATTCTATCAGTACTGAATAATAACTAGATATCTATCAGCCGTGAAGAGAGTATTGAGTTTTTGAACGAATTATAAGACAAACAACAAGCACGCTCTGTATGAAATAAGATGTATATTTATTTATTTATTTATTTATTTATTTATTTATTTATTTATTTATTTATTTATTTATTTATTTATTTATTTATTTATTTAATAATATTAAAAATAATAATAATAATAATAATAAAAAATAATAATAATAATAATGAATAATAAGTGATTTATATTGCGCATTCTTCATGACGTAATGATCGCATGCTTACAGTGTACAACCGAATAGATGAATACGTAGCTATACGATACATGAAATCAGGGGCGTTGGAGCGATACTAAAACTGGGGGCCCCGAAAATTTTTAGGGAGGTCCGGGGGCATGCTCCCCCGGGAAATTTTGAATCTAGAGTCTCTGAAATGCCATTTCCTGCGTTTTAGGACAAGGATTTACAGAATTCTAAAGGTCCAAAAACGTCATAAAATACTCAAAAGACAACACTTTTCCTAGGGTTAGTGATTTTGTTAATCATAACTTTATTACTGGCCTTGTTAAAAAGTGGGGGGCCCAAACATATTCTGCCACCCCCCCCACCCCACCCACCCCCCGGCTTCCAACGCCCCTGCATGAAAATAGTTCAGATGTAGGTGTTGATTTTACGAAGGGAGGAAAACCGGAGAAGCCGGCGAAAAACCCTCGAAACACAGGAGAGATCAACTACAACTCTACATTCCCAGATTGTCACCCATCCAAGTACTAACCCCGTCTAACCGGGCTTAACGTTCGACTACAGTTTATATTTGTTTTTTTAACCAATCAAATGTACCCATGCACCTCACTAACAATATCAGAAAAACTCTTGATCAAAGAAACTTCTGTTTCAGTTGTGATATATTTTTAACTGATGGAAATTTCGTAGCCAAGGTTAAATTTAACAATCCGTTGCATTCCATTCGTTGTACAATTTCGGATTTCGCTCTATCGTCATTTCACTTATTTTTTCTTGTTTTAGTTTGAGTACGAATGCCAAGATGAAATTTATTTGTTTTATCTTGCTATTTATATAATAATTCTATATTTTGTTATATAGTAATATTTAATATTTCTAAATACTGATCGGAGAATACAATATAGAACATATATAGGACGCAGTTTCAAATAAAACACCTCACATTGCGCTTGCGTATATAATAGAACGTAAATAAATAAATAATGATCTTGAATCTCAACTATATGAGCAACTGACAAGACAACAGCTGAAACGATAATATTTAGACTTTATTACAAAGTTATCAGCAAATTAACTGAAAAGGCGGTCAACTACCAAGATTTTTAGCAACGGAATAGGCTGACGTTTCGTGCGGAGTCATTCATCAAAATAAAATATATAGATTGTCTGAGACTGATAGATTGATCGTCTTTGTAGTAAACTCGAAATATTATATCGTTTTATTTGTTGTCTTGTTTTAAATCATATTTTGAGTTTCAAGAGGTTTATTTTCCCTTTGTGGTTTTCAAATAGTTGCGGTAACCTTATGACGCAAATACGCATTCCTTTTCTAAATTAACAACAATACACTTATAAAAAGATGAATAAGCTGTAAAATTTAACCTGTTTTTCAATGAGAGGAATACAGTAACTAAAACCAAGAAGAATAAAAAACAGTTTTGTACAGTTTGTTTTATAAAAAATGTGTACAAAACCAGAAAACTGACTCCAAAACACAAAAATTAAAAGCGCACGTTTCACTTCCCATTCTGTCGCGAGCTGATACATGAGTGAAAGAATGCGTGTAACATACTTCAACGTTAATGCATAGGGTAAACTTAAAACATGCTGAGTTTCAGTAGGGTTTGAGCTCCAGGGACGAAAAAAAATAATGACTAAACAATTTTGAATAGTGCATGACCCGCTTAGTTCTCATATATCTAATGCTAAAGTTCTTTAGTTCTGTTATAATCTTATAATATTAGACTTAGCTATAAAAGTGAATTCTATACCAACCAATCAACGTGCTTCTAGCCCACTTCACTTAACCTTTTTACTGCTAGATTCTCCCCTTGACGAGTAAAATCGTCTGGCGTTAGACAGAGTAAAATAATGAAAGTCAACTTGGGTCGACTTTGGCAGTGAATAAGTAGCTCAGAAATTCGTTTGAGTAAAATAGGTCCAGAACATGTTCCTTTAGTTAGAGCAATTTATCCATGCCCATGATATCGCGCCTTTACATTGGACGTAAAGCTACGCATACCATAAGCCCACCTGCGTCTTATTTTTCCTGGTATATACTAACGAGCTTAGTGCGCAAAAAGTCACACAGAGATTTAACTCAGTGTGTTATAATAACAAAATAAGCCCCACTCAAGTTCGATCAAGAGTGATATCCAGTTTAATTTACGTTCCCCGCACACAAAGACACCGATACCGCGTTCTAACAATCTTCACCGTCACCGATTCTTGTGGTAAGCTGGGATACGTAGTTCTATATACACAGCATGTGTGGTGCTTGAAGTAAATCACACAGTTTGATCGTGGTTTGATCCATCACAAGTGTTGTAAGAGCTCCAACTATAGCGAAAACTCTGGAATAATACTATATTAATCAAAATCTAGCCTAACCACACATCCATCAGTGAAGAGGTTATATAACTTTGATATGTGGGGATTATTTAACTAGGAGTTCTTGTTAACAGTCCATAGGAGAACAAGGCTAAATATTCTAAGAGAGATATTGTGCCTTAACAAGTGATATAGGCTAGTGTTCTAAGCTTTGCCTCTTACCATTAATCACGTACAGCTTAACTCCATTCAAACCGTCCTCAAGTCATCTTACGATGTATGAATTCTTTAACAGTCAAATCTTTCTATAACAGCGAAACTATATAGCGAGGTAGCAAGTTATACTGTAATTAATAATAATATAGTTTATACTATATTTAGTCTTCGCTAATAGCTCCTTCATATAGTGGCTCTTTATATGTGTTATCTATCTTACGATATACGAATCAATATAGTTTAACCAAGGGCGCTTATGTATAGACGCGTATTTTAACGCCCTGAGTTTAACCGTATCTGCATGATGAGCTAAAGTCGCGCCCTCATTAATACGAAGTAGCTATATAGAAAGTTATAAGGTCAACGCCTTAATTTAATGGATCTGATTAAATAATAGCTGTAAGTCTTGATCTGTTCAAAAAGCTATCCTACAATCTATTAATCGTATAGATATGAACAGCAAAAGTGTTAATTCTTCAAGATAGTGAGATTTAAAGGTCGAAAGGTGTAGGACTTATATACTTGCCAGAATGTTGAAGCAGAGGAATATTTGATGAACTTGGGTGCTCATCTTTATAATATTCAATATTTCTGTAGTTCAGTTAAAACTGCGTCAGTTTGTTACAATTCTCGTTCCATGCACATTTTATTCTAATTTTTCGAAATTCTAATCTTAATGACCAAAAACTGATTTTCATGTATTCTACAGAATCGTCTTTATCTAGATGAACATCAACATGAAGTAGCATGCGTGCAATTGTTCACTCGATGCTTGTTGGCCTACAGGCGGTTCTCTCTTTGCAATACGTGTGTGCTGTTGGCAACTCTAAGGTGTCTGAATAGCCATATTATTTTAATGAATTATATCTTGCTGGGAGGGGTATTAGATGCAAACGATATGTATCGTTTACGCGGTGTTTTACTTAATATATTTACCCCCCAGATTACTCATCAATTAAGTGTTGACTAGCTATATAGGGAGGGCTATAGCTTTCGCGAAGAGCAGAGTGTTAACTGCTGTAGTCGTTGGACAAGTACTAGATCATTACAGCACCAGTGTAGCGTTTTTGAGACTTCTACTAGTAACGGTAGGTTGTATTTCAATATCTTTTGTTATAGTAAATAGTGCCCTGTTTTTAGCTAGGTTGTTGCATGGGAAAGCCTTTTCGGAATCATACAGAAACTGATGTATATATCTGATATCTAGCTAGCTGTAAGAGTTGCTCTGGGGTTTTCCTCGATATATTATTTCTTTCTTAAAAAATGTATACATGCATATACATCGATGCATGTATACAACATTAAGGTTTCTATTTAAATGTTTCCGTTCTTTTGTTCTTGTTAAGACTATTATATAACCTTTTTTACCGTTCTGATAATTCGTCATTTAATTGCTGGCCAAACTCAGAATAAGAAAAGAATCTCCAACTATAAGTGATACATTCTTCATTCTTCTTTTTAATATTGTAGCTACGTAGTTCTTCTAAATTAAAACCTAGCAGCTTTGTTGTTTATTTATTAGTAATTAGAAGATAAGAATTAGTGCTATTCTAATATCATGCCGTACTTGTATACTAACTGTGTAATTAGATTTCTTCGCTACGGCCTACTCTTGTGGTGTTCTGTGTGTTTTCATAAGAGCTTCGACATTGTTTTCGTCATGTTTCCGCGCGCTCTTTTGCGCAGCTGATGACCTAAATCGTAAACAGAGATACCCTAAGTATTATTAAACCTTCGTTTGATCAGTTGGCAAAAGGTCATGATCTCCTGCGGATCACTGCTGTTCTTTTTTCGTTCTTAGCATGCAAAATGGCTTTCCCCAATTATTCCAAATGTTTGAGGAAGTGGTCATGGGTTTTTAATCGTTTTTGGCATTGTTTTAAAACGCACGTAATCTAAAAAATAATTATCTAATAACTATCTCAATAGTTCCACTATCCTGTATGTATCACAGTCAGAATGCAGTATACAGCACGAGAGCAATAATGTCACAATGGACTGGTGACCGCAATGAACAGCTAACAGGCCTGTTGCGTTTAATATCTAGTGCTTCCGTAAGTCTTGATGTAAACACGGAAATCCAGAGTATTCTTTTCCTTGCTTCAGGTCCTGTTGGCTTCATATTTTATTTACTGTGCTCATCTGATCAGTAGCCATGCACAGCTTGATAATTGCCTTAGGCAAGCACCCAGGTGCAGAGCAAGATTAGTATTCTTATACCATATTTCTACTATGTTTGCGGATCTGGTTTTTTTTTGAGATCTTTAATTAACTGTATCTATACGTATAAACATTATAGTTTCCTTCTTCCCAGCTTAAATTTTGACCTCTTTTTTGTTCCTTATCACATGCGATGAAAAGTGGAAAAATATACAGGATGATTTCGGAACCCGACGCAGTAGCGAAATTCGCACGGTTCCTGGCCTATTTACGAGCACGGAACTGTTTTTGGGAACCGTATTAACAAGCGGAACCGTACAAATTCCGGTACCGCGTTCCGATTTCGTCCGGACCCATGTAAAGATAATCGTCAAGTTTTGACATGCAAAGATTAATTGCAAAAACTATAGCATTGTTAATTCTTTGAACGTTTTCATGGCGATAAAGTAATATAAATAAGTTTTGTGGAAACACCACGTAAAATATTTCTTTGCTAAAAAATATTTCAAGCAAAGAAATATTTTACGTGGTGTTTCCACAAAACTTTTTTATATTAACTATAGCTGTTTCATAAGTAGCGTGTTCTCATTCGGGCACAATTGCGGTGCCCTTTAGCAACGCTTTATATTCTTGCTGTGATTTCGTTCGTTCGTTCGTGAGGAATCAATAGTATTTTTTTGTCGCCACATTTTTAACGCGATGTTTTGAATGCCACAGGGCACCGCTCTTTAGCACTGTGTCTGGTTCTTATTAAAACTTCGAATTCGTGACAAGGCGGCTGGATTTTCAGTCCAAAACGTATTTGCAGAACATATCTGTTTCATTCTGAAACAGAAGATATCTGTTTCAATGAACACAGTGATGTTGAGTTGGATATCAGTTATTTTTATTTAATTGCATATAGTTTTTCTGAAAGTTCTTGGAACGTTGTAGGAACGTTCTCACAACCTTGTATCACAACGTTATTATAACGTTGTATGAACGTTGTAGGAACGTTTTCAGAACGTTGTATGAACGTTGTAGGAACGTTCCCAGAACGTTGTATGAACGTTCAGTTGTAACGTTATATTCTAATGTTAATAGATCGTTCGTGGGAGTCCACAAAATAACGTTCTCACAACCTTGTATCCCAACGTTGTGGGAACGTTCGCCCAACGTTCTGACGACGTTGTCACAACGTGATTAGGCTAGCTGGGATAGCATTGCTTTAGTATTTTTCATAAATCTTTGAGTATCATACTGATTTCACGTTAGTTAGTAGTACTGGCACACATATCATGCTCTTTAAGGACTTAAAGTTGATACTATTCAAATTTAGAAAGTGTAGCTATCTAGACATCTAGTTCTGAGAACTACTTATCTGAAACGACGAGTCTTTAAGGTTTATGGCTAACGTCAGACGATTTTATTCGGCACAGGGAGAGGTCCAAGCCTCAAAGTTTTAAGGTATATAGCTTTCTTAGAATTGTTATGTTGTAGATTCCGAAAGTGGCAATTTTGGAAACTCTATATAACCAGATTACCGCAGGCCGAAAGCTTAGCAAATAAATATTAAATGTCGTGTTTCCACAAAACGTATCTTGAATATACAGATTACAATTCATTGTCTTTATTGTTCATCAGCTTCTGAACTCTATTCTTGACTGTGACATCCGTCAGAGGAAACGCTAACGGCTATAAACCCAGCACTTATATCATACCCTATGGCTATAATTACTAGAATCACTTATTTGTTTGCTCAATCTATAAGAATTATCCATCAAAGTGATTTTGCAATTATCCTAAAATGGTTACAAGATAATCGTTATAGAGTTGTTTTATGAGTTCTTGGAATGTCTAGTGTATTTAGTCGGTATTTATAATTCTTAGAAAGGTCATGTGTATAAATAGAGAACTCGATGGAGAAAGAGAAAGATAAAGAAATAGGAAGAGAGGTGTTTAAACACGAATGTCTAGTCAAATGTCGTATTTTTACAGATATTTATTTTTGTTCCAAAACCAAGATGTGAAATGCATGCAGGATATAGAGTGTCAGTGTAGTTTGCAGCAGAAACAACGACAGCAACAGCAACGACAACAACAACAACAACAACAACAACACCAACAACAACAACAGCAGCAGCAGCAGCAACAACAACAACAACAACAACAACAACAACAACAACAACAACAACAACAACAACAACAACAACAACAACAACAACAACAACAACAACAACAACAACAACAACAACAACAACAACACCACCAACACCAACACCAACACCAACACCAACACCAACAAACAGCAGCAGCAACAACAACAACTAGACTTTCATATCTTTCTATGTATTTTTCAGTTTTATTCCATTTTTTATTTTATTTATTAGAATTTAGGCTACAATATATAACACAACATATAAACTGTTTACTTTTGAGTAAATATTCAGTCTGTGGAAATATTAACACTCGGAAAATTTAACAATATACTGAATGACAACTAAAGCACGGCGTGTCGCCATATTAAGCAACAAAGGTTATTTTAAGTGCACTAAAAATGGAAAGGAAATTTTCTAACAACCGTCTAAAGTATGCATAAATTTCAATAAATCATTCTGCTCATGCATCGCCAAACGATATCGCCAGCAGCAAGAATTTCTAATTAAGGGCCTCCCTTCTTCGTGAATTAAGTAGAAGTGAGAATGCCAGGAATGTTCAGGTAGATTAAAATCTTTTCTTTTTCCACGGAAAAAATAAACGAAGCTGATAAGTTAATCACTTTTCTCTTAGCGTTATCTTTCGCATTTGAAAGTAGTGTTCTTGACGGGAAAGAAAGCGTTGGAACAGAAGCTGACTAATAAACATAAGAGTGAATATAATTTAATTGGTATTCGACTGTGTTTATGTTCTTTTGATTTTGCTGCCACCTACCGAGAACAACACCAGGAACCTATTTATATTCAATCGACCCCATACATTGGTATTATTTGACGCGTGTAACCCATCTACACAACACTCTATCACGTTCATCTTATACTAAGTCAAGATTTCTGGTTCTTTCTCCAAAATACTAGTCTACCTCTTGGTAAGTTTTTATAATTATAACTGCATGCATTACTAGGTCTATAATACTTCTCTTCAATTGCTTGCATAATCCCTCTAGGTCTTCGCTTATGGGGTGAAATTTCTTTCCGTCGTTTCAAATGAGATCTTGTATCATAATAATAACCGCTTTTTATTATTTATATTCTTTTATTTCATCATCTTTTATTTCGTTTCCTTTTTCCGGTCTCATTAAACTTTTTCTTCCAACATTAACATGATTGAACAGTTTCTCCTCGTAATGAATACGACCGCTTTCCGCCGAGGAATGACTCCGTAATAGAGAATCAGACTTACTCGTGGAAAAGCACGGGGCAAGGACCCTTGAATGGAAACAAGTATATAGCACTTTAGTTTGAATTAACAGCATCCGGATTCATTGATTTGATGTTTCTTATATGTTTGTTTACATAGACAAGATAATGATCAATCGATAGTTGGTTCCGTAGATTTTTCACTCAGATAACCTGATAACCTACTTTTCGGAGTGTAACTGGACGTATAATACATGTAATTGGAATTCGAGATACACATCAATGTTTCTTGAAAGAACGTCGCTTAGTCAATATTGCCTGATCGTCTGCAGACTTTAAGATTAGAATTGCGCGTAATTTATAACTGTTGATTTTAGGAACACTAAAATTAGGTTGCTAGTTCTATAAACAACATTTTAATTATTGCTAAAGTCAACTGTATAAGAATATCTTTCTATATTCACCACGATTGCGTAAAATAATTCTTACTGAAGAATAAGCTTCGTAATTAGTTCTTACGACGTTAAATATTTTACACGCTAGGACTGTTTCTTAACCCCCTTAGCATAAAACGATCTTGTTAATTCACAGGTTCCTTTGCTTCTGTTTCGGCTCTTTATACGATATGAACAACGTTGTTTGCGACAACTTTATTAGCTTGTCATGTACAGCGAACTGACTGAACGAATTTTCTTTGACAGCAAAAAATAAGTTGTTCGTGTATATATATATATATATATATATATATATATATATATATATATATATATATATATATATATATATATAGGTGGCATTATAAAGGATTATAGATAGTTTGAAAAATTCGTATTTCAATCCTGACCGAATGCAATTGAGATATAGTGAATGAAAAGTGAGGTTATATTGCGTAATCTTTCGTTCAGTTTTTTACTGACAGACAAGCAAACAAGTTTTCCTTGCCCAATCATAAGTGACATGACCAACTGTCACTTATGATTGCACAAAGCCGGCTTGTCAAGAAAAAAACTTGTTAATTTGTGACAGTGCCGTACACATAACATGCTATTAAGAGAAAGCTTGTGACGGAAGGCGTAGTCGTGCCGATAATTGCTGAATTTTCATTCCCGTCGTATCCCGCCATTGAGTGTATACCCGATCGAGAGTCCATAAAGTTTGCTGAACACTAACTTGATAAAGTGCATGTCTTTATCAGTGATCTTAATGATAGTTTAGCTGTGGAAATCAGTAAACAGTGTAACAAAAGTCGTTGCCATTGCACAATAATATATAGCAGGTAATATTTAAAACTTCCCATATTTTTACCTAACGGTTTCAATGTTTCTTCACTCATGGTTTTGGTTTTGTAAGATAACTCTGACTTTTTTCAATGTATCTTTCATTTATTTCATGACCTTTTTTTAGTCAACTCTTTAAACGTTTTTAATTTTTACGAACAAGAAATTCATGCATAATTTCATTGATTTGTGTTGGTCAGCATATCTCAGTTGGTCTATCTTGCTCGGTATATATATATATATCTACTTAATAGCGATATAGCGTGCTTCGATATTAAAATAGTGTTCATTATGAGTACGATTACGACATATAGAAGAGCTTAATTAAAGGTGGTGAATTGCCAAGATTAAAGTGATAACGAAATACTTACGACTTTAGCTTAACCCTTAAGCCCTGGGTAGTTGAAAACACTAAATATCAGTACATACAGTTGTATATAGGTGGTCTAAAATATCTGCTAGTTCACTAGACACCAGCTTTACGTTTGGTTTACTGAAAGAACTCAAGATTTTCTCAAAGGCTTTGCTATTGAACTTATTGAATGCTTTCACCGTACATGTGGTTTTAAACACTATACTAATCTGTATTTAGTACTATAGTGTTTATCTCTGTCGGAGCTCTTCCTAAATCCTAATGGTCCTTACCAACGGAGATATCGAATATAATTATCACCACGGTTCTTAATTAACTTGCCAAAGCAACAAGGTCATGCACGGCTCATCTTATATACTATATATAATTTTGCGCTCGCTTCATAAAAATTCCGCTCTCTTTTCTCACGCCTAGAAACAGCTTGGCTTTTTTATTACTCATGCAACTACACTAAGGGAAAACCATAGTTGGAAAACAAAACAGACTAAAAACGAGGGTTAGGGGAGTGTCTGGTTGATAACACCTTGGTTTGATTTATAGTACTGCCGGTTATTTTCAACACATAGACCTTGGGGAGGTTTGACTAATGATCTGGTATTTCAAACCCTGGCTTTGAAGCCTTTCTTTGTGTTTTCAACACCTTGACCTTGCAAGAACAGGAATTTCAACAATCCCCGCGGACTATTGCCGCATACCAATGTTCTGTTTTTTCTTTTAAGTCATTTTTTTTTTATTAAGACCAATCACCACGGCTTCGTTAACTTTTATTGTTTTATTCTTCTTTCGAGTGCTCGTCTATTAAGCTTGTGAAAAACGCTATTGTGCATATACTGGCGCTGATATACAGATTGCAAAGAGTGATGGAAGACAATTTAAGACACAGTTTGATCTATTTCATAAGATAGTTTATTTCGTGTCCATCGAAGTACTAATTCATATTTAATTGGTGTTATAATTACTGTCTATAATTTAGCTAGTGCCCAAAATAAATATGCCTCCTGCTGCTCATCTGACACCAATGCTCCGTCAAGACCCCTCTCAATCGTGCGCCTAGCAACGCACTAGCAACAAGCTAGAAACGTTTGAAACAAGTGTTTACTAGTATGCTGTAAAGGTTAATGAGCTAGTGTCATATATCTTCACAGGAACACGAAAGAAACATTTCGTGCTGAAGCGACGAACAGTTAAAATCATTCTCGAGTCACAGAAAATCATGAAAATTTATCTTTATTTCTCTGAAAATGTCTCTCAAATAGGATTGAAACATCATACATTCTTAAAATAATCATTAAATCTCTGTAGTCCCAAAGATAGAGCGATGGATTCATTCGTATCTCGAAGCTACGACTTCAAATTGCCCCACTCGTCTTAACAATTATTAGTTCATAGTTTTCTAATGAAATAGTTTTTATCATTATGGTTGATCTTCTAGATATAGACATGTTAAGTTAGTATCTATTAATTTAGATATTTTTGCACCAGTTTCAAGCAAACAATTATATTACTTTCCAAAAGTGTTTTGTTTATGAATACTGAAAGTCAAAGGTCAGAATGCATTGTTCTCCTTATTTCAACGTTAACTAATTTAGTTTGAGGATTTTTCTAGAGTTCAATATTAGCCAAGTTAAAACAACGAGCGAACGTTGAAACCTAGTGAAACCTAGTATTCAAATTTTCTTTTACTAAGTTTATGATTTTCATCACATGAAATAAGTGTTGCTGCCAACTAGTAATTTAAACCACTATTGTTGCGTTGCTTGCTAAAGACTGTTGCTAGGGACATTGCATGAAGTCTACGGAATATCTAAAGGCTATAGATTAGAGCACTTGAATCTTACAGTCAAAATGAAAATACCTTCCCGCTTCCGCTTCTGTATAGTTTGTTGTGTATTTCTGTAGTCGCTACTGAAGCTTGCGGAAAATTTTATGTCGAAAAATGTGAATAAAAAGTATAATTTAGCTTTCATGGAATTTAATCATAATTTAACGAATGTTTCTCCCAAATCGATACCAACAAAGAAATATAAATCAAGAATAAGCGACTTTTATCGCTAGATTTTTCTCACGTTTCTGTAGCAGCTACAGAAATACAGTAATACACAACAAACTAGAAGCAGAAGTAGGCCGGAAGGTATTTCCATTTTCACTGTAACCGGGTTTTTAAGTATGAGAAATCAAGTCAGAGACGAAGAATGATTTCTCAGAATCAATTAGTTCGAGGTCCCAAGTTTTGAAATATTATTTCAGTGCAGTTTGCTGAGTGACCTAGTGCAATTCAGTGTTTTTCATTAAATACTTTGCTAAATGAACTTGAACTTGAGAATGTAATATACATTCTAGGGCGTTTATACTTCACCACGTATTCGTTTCGTCGAAATATGGTCATATATTCAGCTCAAGATCTGCTATGGATTATTCTAGATCTCTTGGCATGCATGCACGAGAATATACTTGCTTCAAAAAAAAAAAAAAGCGCGCAAACCACAACATTTTTTTCAAGAAAAGATTAAGCTAAACTAAGTTATATACATAGGCCTAGTACTAAATTTCAAAATTTTTAATCCATTTGTTTCAGTCGTTAGCCCCGTTCTTGGAGCTTTGCTCTGTGGTTGGTCTAAGCCTTAAATCTTGTTATTGCATGTTATTATAATGTCTATATAGTGTATTGTCTTTTTCTACTTTGGCCTTCGCGAATTATACAATAAATAAGAAAGTAATTAGTCTAAGAGCCTTATCAGACGAGAACGCAAGTTGGCAGTCACGCTATCTCAGCCAGCCTCTCTGAATAATTTCCCGAAAATATTATGTACCGTGACAAAGTTAAAACTTGTTTAAAACACTCATGAAACCTTTATTTTGTTAAGTTGGGTGTTCGAACGACCGCTACAGAAATTCTGACTGCCAACTTGCGATGACTTGCGTTCTCGTTTGATTAGGGCTTAAAAGATGTATATATAATGTATCACTTACTACTATCTGACCAATTGGCTATCACAAAGATATTTGTCTCTGCGTAATCTCCGAACGCGAGGTCACAGTATACTAAGGCGCCGTTTACACTATTACGATACGGTCAGTCTTCCGTTGAAAAATCACTACGTTTCTTTGTTGTGTGTACACTATTCCGGAGTGGTTTGTCGTAGCGTAGTCACTACGCTTAGCTCTCCGGCTGCAAATCACTACGCTATGGTAAATTTACCGTAGCGTCATTGTGCAAACAGACGATTTTTTGGCTACGGAACGCTCACCCCAATCTGGACCACCACCGTACCGTAATAGTGCCGTAAACATGGCCTAAGTATTTGCATAACTATGAGTAGAATTTCACTATGGTATATCACGGCTCGGTATGTGTAGTACTGAATTTTTCTTCAGAGCCGCTGTGTATACTTTATCCGAATGTTCGTCTCTTCTCGATCTTACTGTGACCTTTCAGCCGTATACAGCACGCGTAATTGACAGCTTAAATCAATTCTATTTGTTTGATATGTTCAAGAAATCTTTCACTCGCTTAACACTTATCGCACTTATCATAATGCAGGTTTAAAAAAGGATCTCACCAAGGGGTCTGAAGAGGGGCGAACTTTCACTGCATGCGTCGCATTGCATTTCCTGTTTAAGAATTCATTGGCTCATGATATATCGTCTATTCATCTACAGGTCAGTCTTCTACAAACATGTACTCGTTTGCCTTCTGGCTCTGTCTTTTTGCTTACTTCATATCAATGGCTGGTTCACGCAGTTTGCAAAACACAGCATCTCATGAGTCGGACGTCAAGAACAGTGAGATATTCAAGACGTTTCAACGTCAGTTTCTCAAAATGTTGGGTCTAAAGAGCATACCTCACGTGAAGAAAGGAACTGTGGTACCACAATATATGCGAGATCTTTATAACAACCTGGTTGAAGATGAACACTATATCACTAGTAACCTAGCATTCAAAGACTTCTCAACCACAGCTGGTATAGTTCGATCATTTTATCACCAAGGTAAGCTACTAGCGTGATCTGATAAACCCAGGCTAGCGTATCGATAAGTTTTTTTTACAAAAATCTTTCATCTTATTATTACAGATGTGCGTGATGAGAGTATTTCAAATAGTTCGAAAAGACGCGTGTTCTTGGACCTCTCTAGTATTCCGTCTCATGAAGAGCTGGTTAAAGCCGAGCTACGAGTTTACCGCAATGTATCGGGGAAATTAGAGCATCCCAAGCACATCATTAGTGTGTATCAGATCCGTCAAGCAGGTGTTGGGGCGCAAGAGGCAAGTGTGAAGAGGATACTGCTCGATTCTCGTGTGGTCAGCGCAAGTACAGTTGGATGGGATAGTTACGATATTCTCAAAGCCGTTCAACACTGGCGAGATGAACCTGCTGAAAACCACGGGATTGAGGTGGAAATAATGAGCGCAAATGGGAACCTCATTGATATATCCCATTTGCGGTTTGACAAACCCGCGGATCTGGACGAGAAGATTTGGCCTCATCATCGACCTTTGGCTGCTGTGTATAGTCGGGACCCAAACAGACATTATCATAACAAGCGTGTACGCAGGGCTTCTTCGCGGAAAAAAAGTGGACATAAGGCTCTTTGTAAACGTCACGATTTATTGGTAAACATCACAAAACTTGGGTGGAAATATGTGTATGCACCTGAGGTCTATAACGCTTATGTCTGTAAAGGCAGATGTGTTTTTCCATTAACAGCAAATATGAACTCAACAAACCACGCAATGGTGCAAACTCTTTATCATTACAATACGAAAAAATCGAGAAAGGCAGTTCCACCTGCATGTTGTATTCCTACGAGTTTAAATGATTTTCCAATATTGTTTTTGGAACAAGCCTCTCCGAATCAGCCCTCGGGTCAGATGACGCCGAAGATAGAACGATTTGCTGACATGGTTGTCACCGGTTGTGGATGTCGATAAACTATATGCTAGTCTGTAGTGCAAGATATGCCACTCCCCCGAGTATGGCCTATCTACACTGTATAACAGCAGCTCAATAACACAAGAGTATATACGTACCAAGGTATATTCTTAATCAAGATGAAGGCCACGCTGGTTGGCACTAAACTTAGCCAAGCAACCATCGGTTGTAAGAAACACCAGAGGTTCAAGAATGTAAAGAGCTCGTTCTTGGGTGAACAACAGGTGTCTGTATAGGAAATACCAGTCATAAATAAACTAACTTATCCGCCTTAATTTAAAAAGAACTGTATAACAATATCTAGGGGAGTATATTATTATATCATGCCCCCATTGTATAGTGTATATCAAAAAAACTTGTACAGTATTGTGTAATATAATTGTTTTTATACTTGGCATTGCAGTATTTTATAATATTACCCTCTCGTGTGTGCTGGGCATATCCAGACATATCTAGAACCTCCTCACACTTTACTAATTAAATGGGCAGGACTTTGTTTCCGTTATTGCTTATGTTAATCGATCCCAGTTCTCCAAAGCGCAATTCATTTTCTTTGGTCAAAGCAAATAAATTTCGGAAGGTTTCTTTTTCATCACAACGTTTGACGGCTTGTTTATCTCTTCGATCATTTCAAACCCAAACGTGGCACGCGTCATGTGCACTTTACCCCGCCTTTCATCAGTCGCCCCGAACAGCTTTCGTTTCGATTGGAATGTCGCAATTCCTGAACAGAACGATCAGAATCACTATTTACTAAATAAGGCTTTTGGCATATTGAACCGTTAGATCGTAATAATGATAGTTATTGTGAGTGGGCATGGACTGTTAAGTTTTTTGCAGTAATATATATAAGCGACCTAGGTGCCTAGGTTGCCAAATTGTGACTGAGATGGTTAGAAGACTACATGCGTTTCTCTCTCTCAGTCAGAGTTGCGCAAAAGGCGCCAACAGCCTGAGGAAATTAAAGGGAAACGCGCACGCACAATAAAATACTGCATTGAAAGGTTTGGCTTGATACCCATCTCCTGCTTATATCCATTCCGTTTCTATACCGGGTAATTCCATTCCCATTGGTGTGCATAGTCTTTTCAGTAACAAGCCGTCTTATTACACCTAATGAGACATATTTCACTGCCCTCCTAGATGCAAATGACGCGAAATCACTTGATGACAAGCTAATTTTGACCTCCTCTGCGGTTCAAATAATATTCTCTTAATCTAAACACAGATCATCTTTCGTTTCTCTCTGTCCAAGACATCCCCAGACAACTGAGAAAAGGTGTGCAGTACTGCAGTTTGGAAGAAAAAAAAATAAAATACGCTGCACTCAGAAAAGAGTTCATATCGTCTATACTATCCTATAAGCTATCTAACTTTCGACTTCGACATCTCGCGCCTTCCGAATGATTTCGACTAAGCAAGATCTCAAGTTTATCTTTTTGGTCCGTTGTCAGTATCAATTGATTTGACTCAATTATCTTCAACATTATGCTTACTATAGTTATTCTTCAACAGTATCAGTTTGCAGTAATCTATATTTTAATGGTCTCTTTGTAAATTACTGTCACTAGATCCCCGAGCTAAATTTCAACCCAAAATTTTGTTTCATAATTTGTAAATTTTAATAAGACATTTGTGTTGTCCGTACACCTAACGTCTACCCATATGGAGAATGAATATAGTTTGGAAAGTAATCTACTTAATTTAGCTTAATTTTAGCACTGTACTCTCCGTGACCTATGGCTTAAAAAAACGTCAATGAACTCTAAAAATACGCCAAATTACTGTATATACCCAATCCATTCTATTCCTTCCTTGGTATACAAAAAAAAGTAATCTGGCACTGATTTTCCGTTGACAGATAAATACCACAGTTTTTGCTATAACATACCTATAATATTTTTTTCCCCTTCTGGCGCACTCGTAAGAGAAAACTAGAAGGAAAAGTTTAAAGTGCTACAGTAGGAAAAAACATTTTAAAATGTATCCAGTAAACTGTGATATATAGAGTGCTGTGTAGGCAGTGTTTTGGATAGATCAAAGTGACAAGGTTGCAAACTGCCGAGAATAGTGATTACTGACGTTTCACTCCAGCTTCATCAGAGTAAAATGCATGTATGAGAAACGGCATGCAGTATTTTGTGACAATTCTCGACAAGTTCCCCATCTTTTCATTTTGTTCCTAAACTGCGGCATCAGTGTGGCTTGAAATTAATGGTGTCAATGGGTTGGTCGGTCATGATGGATTAAAAAATGCGTTGAATACTATTATAATCAGTTGGCGGGTTTTCAGAGCCGAATTCCAGACATGCGCTGAAGGGTTTACCTATACGTTGTCCTTTTTCCTTGCAAGCCAAGTCTTTATACGGCCTTGTAGAACACAAGTATTTCCGTTTGCCTTGACGTATTGCCAACTCTTTTCTAATTAAACTGTAAAAAAAGTCAAAATATTTGGTCTTTTATAGACATAATACGCGCCGCTCACGAGACGTTGAGCCAGTTCTAGTTAACATGCACTGCTGTGTGAATAGACAATTAGTTGGTAAAGAGACATTTTCACTTCAGTAAAATTCATGGGAAAATAATGAAGAAAGCTTGGGCACTCGAAGTTTCTGTGGAACTATCATGGTTTATAAAAGCAATTTGCTCTGACGAAGGGCCTTCGCTCGAAACGTTAGACCACTTACGTTCTCTGTTTCGGCAGTATTAACCTACTATACCATATTTCGATTGTTATTTTATATATATATATATATATTCCAATATTGATGTTGTATATATATATATATACATACACATACATACATCAATATTCCGCAGTAGTTGAACTTGAAATTAACTTAGTTTTTTATGAAGCAATAAAGCTTATCATTTTTTTTTTAAAACATGTCCAGGAAATTAAGCTGTGCTATTCATCGCTTGTTCAATTAATCCCGTTAAATTTGGCAATTTTTGCCCATGATGACATTAATTGTGTTTCGTCGCTTTTAGAATAAAGATAATCTGGCGCAATGAGTGAAGTATAAAAATACCGCACGTGCCTCAGTTCCTGCCCAGCAAGTGTTAGTAATGTTTTAAGAACTTTACACTTTTAGTTGTTGATATATATATATATGACAGTGCGTCGAGTACGCGTCAAGTGTGGTTAAATATACTGTTGTAATGTCGGCATTAGAAGAAAGAGGCGGCTTCTCCTTTTTACCTAAACAACCTCAGCATGAACAAAGATGGGGAAAAAAGTAAAAATATTGATACAGCGGAGCTGCGGAGGAAGTTTTTGCTTTCCTGCAAAATATTAATTCTCTAATAAATTGAAGCGACCTTCAGGAATGTTGATATCCCGGGATGATAAAAGAATAGTTTTCGAACGTTAACAAAGCGTAGGAAATCCAATTTATTTAAGAGCCTTTTAAACAGAGCTAACGGTTTTTTAAAGCTAAAAGCTGACAGGGGTTTGACTTTGGAGTTGAAAAGAGGAAGTGAGGCTTCGTGGGGGTAGAAAATGAATGACATAGATGAAGAGTATAAACACTTAAAATATATTGTAAATTCTTGTGGTGTATTTTGGGTTGGCCTTTTGATCCATAATGCGAGTTAGTAGCTTGTATATAATAATCTAGTCTGTTCTTTATAGTTCTATGTGTTTACGCTTAATATATATGTCCTTGGAAATTTCACGGTTTTTAGCTAAAGCATCGCGGAGGCATGTTTCGTTTGGTTGGTATGTAAACAAATGAAGAGCTCTTCACATGCTAGGAAAGCGGTTTGGATGTTGGGAAACACATTCACATTGAGACATCCGAGTCCTTTTTCACACGCCTGCCGAACAACGGTGTGATCCAATGCAACATCTGTCTATTTTAAACCACAACGCACCTCACAACGCCGTGCTGAGTTTGTTCTTGTAATCTAAGAAAACTGCTCGTACGAAATAAATGTTCTTTTAAAAAACCGATATACTTGTTTTTCCATTACTCCACTCATCATACGGTTTTGGAGCAAATATCGGTAATCCTTTTGTTAATAGCTATAAGCCATAAGCCAACCCCACGCATGCATGCACCACAGCTTCCCTGGAATGCGGCGCGCTTGTAATTCCGTTGTTTTTATAGCGGCTGACGCGTGCTTTCGTTGATCACGAAATAATATTAAGAACCAGAGTAGGGCCTTACAACGTATTCCTGCCAGCAGTTGAGTCGATAAAACTCTTGATTAATAAACTAATTTGACCACTATTAGATTAATTTCAATATATCAACATAAAAAAGCAGATGGTCACTCCATTATTTCGCGGTTGCTAATTCGTGTTTGGAACGCGCGTGTCTCCCAAGTCGAAGACAATTTTTAGTTTTTGGTGTGGATAAAAATTTTCCCAAAACATAATGTTGGATTCTCTATACATGTGGCCAACTGTAACAGGTAGTTTTGAGACGACAGTAGTTTTGAAAGAACTGGTGTATTTATTCGCTCTTGAAAATTGAAATGCGTTTTTGAATGCGCGTGTTAATTGCGTCTGCAGCAAGGCTTGACCAGGGAGGAAAGGAAGGCTGATATATGCATGGCTTGGAAAAAAACTTATATTAACTGCGGTAAATGGCTATACTTGATAAGAACAGAAAGTTAGCAGAGATATGAAAGAAATAGAATTTATCAGTAGTAAATAAATACTAGGAAAAAGCATTATTAGTTGAGCAGTCTGGCCAAATCATATAGTGCTTCTCTTCAAGTATTTCTTTCTAAGTTCACTATTTCTTCATTATTTTTTGTTCCTAGGTCTCTATTCACCAGTTCTTTCCAGAACTATTCAGTATATAGCCATTTACCATTCCTGGTTAATACCTTTCCCATTATTACGTAATAATTTATATAGAATTTCCTTCACTACTATTAAAATGTTTCGGTCAAAACGTGAATATTTTTTTCAAGTATTTGAAGTCACGCTGTGGAATCAAACGGTAGAAAGTAAGTTTACTGCAATTTTTATTAATTATAGATGCAGTGGCGGACTCATTTTTTCAGGTCGGGGGGCAAAGCCTCAACAATATCCGACAAATCTCACTGATAAATATCCGACAAATACACGAAAAGAGTTGGATTTTGACTGGTTTTTTCCCTTTTTGTCGAATATTTCCGACAAATTGACTATTTTGACATGGAGGTAGGAGGGAGGTTGCACCCCCCCCCCCCCCCCTCAATTTTCGCCGCTGTATAGATGGTTTATTTCAATTGATATAAAAATAACCCACTTGCTTTTATTAAAAGTCAGTTTATAATTGTTAGCAATAACTTAGCGCGATTAGCTTCTTAAAATAACCATAACAATCAAAGATATATTTTCCGAGTAAACATTTATTATTAGATTGAAGTATTTTTCCCAGGCCTGGCGCATGCACCATGCGACTAATATAGACACACGGCATGAGACAGGGAACAGGTCGATCATGCAGTTATATACCTACATTTGCAGGGTTTTTTGCCTTCTTTACTGCAGTAACATCTGTTTCAGGTGTACTCAATAGGTCAATACAGATAAAAAGTGTCTAAAGAATAGGAGATAGAAACGATGGGCAGAAATGTGAAATTAATTTCGAGTGTTGGTCAAAATATTTCACAATACTTTCAATATTTCCAAGGATACTGATTCATATAAAAAAAGTAAATCTATATTGTCCCAGAAAAATAGAATCAGTAAACTTTAATATAATATAATATAATACAATAACATTTCACGGTAATCGACACATGTGAGATTATCGATTTTATTAGTGCCAAAAAACACCAATGGAACACTTTTATTTCATATAACCAAAATGCTGTGTTCCTCAATAATGACATATGCATGCAGTAGATGATAGCAGTCGTTGTTCCCCACAGATATTCACATGCCATCACCTATATTATTAATTAGTAAATGGATAGACAAAATAATAATATACTCTCTTAATATAACACAGCTCAATCAGAAAGGGGCGTAGCTGAAAGACAGGGGGTATAGCTCACCCCAAACTTTTGGAATTATTGGTATTTTTCTTCTTTTGTAAAAATACTTCTAAATTAGAACCATATAGCATAAAGCAAGGAGATTCTCCAGTCGATATGGTGAGAGATATGTGGAAAGCAAACCGGAAATTGATCAAGGTTTCAGCATCATTTAGTAAATATTGGTGGGTGTAATAAGAAAAGGCTAACCGGATATGAAGATTGTTGTGATGATACACGAGATCTAATTGCTGTAAACATGTAAATGACATTCATATAAATCGCCATACTGAACTAACGAAAGGTGACTTGATAGAAAACTAAGACAGATCGACTTTTCTGTCCATAAAAGGTTTCTTGATGCATTTCTGATCTTTACCCCAGTTCTGGACACTTCCTTGCATAGCTCTTGTGTTAGTTTCCCTTGGAAAGTTTTATACACGGCCTCACGGTCACCAAACAAACTAAAAAACAGTTTAATTTACAGAAAGTCTGTAGAACTAAGAAGATATTTTTTAGACCGGCGTCTCACTTTCAGCCAGAGCTTTCAGTCAGCACTTCAACCAATCATCATAACGCGTTATTCTACCGGAAATAATGGGTATCATATTATAAAAATTATTAGATTTTTCCAAATAATCTATTGATTTCGGTCAAACTGCTTTTAAGTTTATTGCTGCCAAATTGAAATTGAAATTCCTTTCCAAAATCAATCAGGAAATACTCTAGTTATAATTTATAAATGAACTAGTTTATTTTTAATTATGTACGAGGTGACGATAATACAAATTATGTTTATAATTAAAAATAATTTTATGTAGAAATGCATTATTCTATATATTGGCTGCTATACTCTAGTTGTACTCTAGTCTCAGTGTACTGTTCATCCAGTTAAAGGCACAGCGTCGGGTATTAAATTAATAGTTTTGCGCGAGACAAAAATTATATTAGTGTGCAAAGGAAAAGAATAATATTCTTAAAACGTTAAAAAAGTAAATCATTAGTGCATTTTCTTACGCACTATTTAGTGCAAGTTTTGACCTGTGTGATATTCACCATAATTTTAATCATGTGAACTTGAATTTGTCCGCGAAGTTTTTCAAGTTTGCGTCATGGTCACACTGTGCCTTACCCTGCAAGTCAGAGCCCCTTTCCGACCTACGCAGGCTTCGGGGGAAAGTGGGCTCTGCCAACAAACTCGATCTTCGCTCCAAGTTTGGGGCGAGTCACTCAGGTTTTAAACTGGTCAAACAAGTTCTAGTTTATGAAGACGCGTAAGCAGGAAAATAGCAAGTTAGAGAGCGTGGGTCCAAAATAGTATCTTGGCAACCGTTCACGCATACTCAGAAAGAAATATCGAGTTTGTTGGCAGAGCCCACTTTCCCCCAAAGCCTGCGTAAGGTCGGAAAGGGGCTCTGACGTGCAGGGTAATTGTGCCTTTAATAGGATAAGCTCCGAGTGTTGTCTAAATTTCAAACAGTTAATAAAGATCCGACCATAGTTATTGCTTATCTAACGTTTGGTAAACTGCAACAATGCCCGTTTTGTAACAACACGTACAGTTAACATTATTTTACATAATGAGGTTTATGCACCACTACCAGCTAGCCTAATATTAATATTACATGCTTGATGACCTTGGCTGAGTTTCACCCATACAAGTGATTACATGTATGTCAGGAGGAAAAAGAATCAAAACAGAACATGTTTTCCACGGGAAACAACGTATTGTATTACGTTGGCTATACTTACAGACCTGTTGCAGTCTCTTTCCTGCATCGTCTGCGATTTGGGGGGCCCTGTTTTTTGAATGTCTGAATAACCTTTGAATTGTTTAACATAAATCTAGACTTACAAGTTAATGATCAGAGTCAATTTCAAAGTATATAAACAGTAAAAACAACAACAAATGGAATAAGTAGTAATGATTATGCAATTTAGTTCAAATTTTTCTTTTTTCACTATTCATTTCCTATGCAAAACGTATTTTTAATCTTGAATATTCTTGTATTCCAGACGACTCGTGAATAGCCATTTTAAGCCATAACAAACTTACTCGTTGTCAACTATATACATCATTTGCGTGCAGGCGCGCAACGAGAGGGAGGGTCGGGGGGTGCGACCGTTCCCTCTTTTTTGGAAGTGCGAGGGAAATTTTCGAGGTCAAAAATTACTTCTACACTCTCTGACGCCTAAATCATGTGATTTAAAACCTTTATACTTGGGTCAAAATTGTCCTCATTGCAGAAAATGCCATTTTACAGATCCAAAGTTCAAAAATTTCCCGCGGGGCTATGCCCCCGGACTCCCCTAGATTTGTGTCGTAACTTTATCCTAAAAACAACCCCCCTGTCAAAAATCCTGGTTGCGCCCTTGTTTGCGTGTGACACCAAAACCGGCACTGTTGTGAACTGACAACTTGCAATTGTATGAATTTATTTCAACATATTTCGTTAATAAACTCTTTTTGACTTTCAGTAATTCAGTGGTATTATTTACTGTGGCGTGGGAATCTATCTTCTGAAAACTAATCTATATCTTCCACATAAACACAGAACGATGATTGATTTCAATGTTTTTAACGCCAAATATGAAACTGTTGAGTTCTAGTAAACTTATAATTGCCTTCATATGTTCTTAGTTATATGGGTATATGCTTTATAAGGCAACTCACCTTTGCGTGCTTGAAACACGCTCCGGAAGAACTATTTTAATAACTTAATTCAAACATCACGTAGTCCCTTTTTACAGTCTAAACAATTTATTAAAATAGGAAAAGATTTAAACGCTGAAAGGGAAATAAACTAAAAAATATATTATTTAAGATTCTATAACAAAACATGACGTTATGAGTTCATGTTCCGGAGTGGTCAAGGTGACAAGGTGAATTACAAGAGCATGTCCGCACACTTGACTATTTATTTTAATAACTCAATCACCTTTTCCTTTTCCTTTTCATATTGAGAAAGAAAAACATCGTCTATACTGTCATCAACTCATCGTCAAAGTAAATTGTATTTTTCTATTAAATTTTGACCAACCAATGAAGGAATAGATTTACTATTTAACTGAACCAATTAAATTCAAAGCAAGTAGTTGTTTAAAAAAATTTAATTAGTAAAGCGAACGTTTTTACAAACACTGACTTCTAGTTCGTACTGGGCAGTACTGCGCATCAAAATGACGCGTTCTGCGCCATTCGTTTGTATTTATATTTGCCTTTCCAAATTTGTTATACTGAATATACTGAATTCCTCAGCATGGTGTTAGCACGTCGCAGAACGCCTTTTGCGTTACATCGAACTAATATTCTGGGTAGCCTGCATTCTTGGGTTTCAAAAGGCCGGATGCGACGCAGGCTGCGCGCAGGGAACGCAGGGTAACATTAGCAAAAGCAAAGCTAGCTTGGGGCCCAATTTCAAAAGAAATATGGGCCAGGTAATCACTAATCTCATTCTCGCATCATCAAGGCTAAATCCACTTATACAAGGCTATGAGTAAAACTGCAATCGTCACCCGGGCCAGGGTACTAAAAACGCGCGAAATTTTAACCAATAGGAAAGCAGAAGTCTTTTGTGGTTTACCTCGCAATAGTTGCTAAGGTTTCTTGGTTGCTATGGCTTCCCAAGTGAACAAGATGGCGGCGAAGAAGAAAAAGAATAGCGATGAATTGTTATTTATATTACCCCCATTAAGGGAGCAGTGCAGGAAGAAAGCGAGAAAAACATTTGGTAACTTTTCTACGTATGTTGTGCTGCCAAATGTTGACCCTGTACAGAATATAAATGCATTTTATAGCGTAAAACGTTTTTGTAAGTTTGTTTGTGAGTGGTATTTGGCATGGAGACCTTGGCAAAAAGAAGTGTTATTGTGTAGTTTATCCGGGAAATGTTCTGTTAATCAACTGTCGTCGTTGTGTACGATATTAGAACCTGTTTTTCATCGAGATTTTATGTCGAGATTACATGGGAGGTACCCAATGAAAGATTTACAAAGAAAAGTTGTACACCAAATGAAGATTGATGATGGGGAGAATAAAGTACAACAAAAAGACAACGAAAGGCGGGAAAAAGAAACAGATATACTTCCTGTTAATAAAGAAAAGATAATTTTAGCAAATTCACAGGAATTACAAGGTAAATACAGTGGTGAATCAGAAACACCAAGGCATATCCCTGCCGTTATTCCTGAGGGGACTAACATGGATTCTAGTATTGAAGGAGACTTGAGTTTTAATCAGGGGTTATTGACAGACAAGCGAGAAAGTCAAGAAAATGATAACTGTGTAACAACAGTAACAGAATCTGTGAAAGAAGATACAATGAGCCAAGATGCAAATGATAAAATGAAGGATGGGCAATATGAAAGTGAAGATACAGCACAACCGTTAGAGAATGAAATTTCTGATCAGTTAACATGTACAACGCAAGTGCAAGAAGCAGAGTTTATTAATAAAGTAACATTATGCTACAAGCAGATTGATGAAAGTGAAGATGAAAATATATATATGTCTACAGAAAATGGAGAGTTAACAAGTACAGTACCACTGAGATGTACAGATGATATTCATTCACATCCAGTAACATCCCACCACATGCAAACTACTAAAAACGAAGAATCACAAAGGCCTTTAAATCAACAAATTGGTAGTCCACCATGTGAAACTACAGATGATATTCATCAACCAAAGCCAGTAACATCCTACCACATGCAAACTATGAAAAGCGAAGAATTGCAAAGACCTTCAGATCAACAAATTGGTAGTCCACGCCTTGAACTTTGTGACGATATTCATCAATTAAAGCCAATAATATCCTACCACATTCAAACTGCCAAAAATGAAGAATCGCAAAGACCATTAGATCAACAAATTGGTAGTCCACTCTGTGAAACTACAGATGATATTCATCAACTGAAGCCTATAGCATCTTACCACATTCAAACTGCCAAAAGTAAAGAATTGCAAAGGCCTTCAGATCAACAAATTGGTAGTCAATTCCCTGAAACTACAGATGATATTTATACAAAAAAATCCTGCCATATGCACACTACTGATTCATATAAACAGAATATAAGTAACAGGTTTTTTTCAGCTTCTCATGTGCGAACTCTAGGTGATATGAAAGCTAATTTTCCAAGTCAATGTGATGGTGGAAGGCTTCTTAGTGATGTGGATCAAAAGTGTTATAAACATCGCAGGTGGTGGTCAGAAGGAAAGAAAAATAAAACATTAGTTTCTGCACATGGTGTTAAATTATGGAATCATTTTACAAAACAGTTGAAAGAAATAAATGAGGTATGTTTTGGATAATGATCTTGCTAGTTTTTAATCTAGAGCTGCAGGAAACAGTTTAATTAAGACTTAAGGCTTTGCATCTTCACTTATCCAAACTGAAGAATTTTTGCCTTTTTTTCTCTCTTTTTATATGTGAAAATTTAAGAGAATGGATGTATGGGGTGATCATGAGCGAGTCAATTTGTTATCTGAAGTCATTAAATCTTCAGATCCTGAGCAAATTAGTTTTTTTGCACAGTGTTTAATACAAAGGTACATGTACTCAGTATTTTGTACATTATACTACCATTTGCGTTCAAGTGTTTAGTGTTTAGCGAATTAACTAGTTGTTTCCAGGTTTTGAAACAAACGTTGTCCAATGACAACTCATCGGTTTGACAGATCAAACAATGACGAATAGGGGGTGTAACTTTTCGTTGTTATTGCTTCCGTTTCAAGTTTCAACGGTTTGTCGATATTTTCTCACGGGTCACGGCAAACATAGAATACAAAATAAATGCGTTCGGCAGCCGTCATATCGAAGTGAACTACCCACTGATGTGGAACTACCCTTATCAAGCGTCCTACGTTTGCTGATCATTCCAATTCTCACAATTAAGCCAAAGAAAAGTATATTCCAAGCAAATGCTGCAGTCTGACATGAACGATGACAAGTCTTGACAACGAAACGTTACACCCCTTATTCGTCATTGTTTGATCTGTCAAACCGATGAGTTGTCATTGGACAACGTTTGTTTCAAAACCTGGAAACAACTAGTTAATTCGCTAAACACTAAACACTTGAAGGCAAATGGTAGTAATACTAATGAGCTAAGTATTGAAAATGTCAGTATTTTGCTAAACATTGCTTATTATTATTGTTGGCTTCTCAGACTTAAAGATCACACAGATGTTAGTATTCTGCCAGACCAAACTATTCTTAAGATATTTTCTAAACTGGATGCCAACACACTATGCCAAGTTTCTCAGGTACAGAACTATAATTGTTTGTCTTGAAATATTTTTGAATGAGTTTATACAGGTGAAGTCTGTACAAAAAAGACTATGATATAATTATTCTACTGTAGTCATTATTTGGAAACTTTCATATTTTAGGCATGCAGAAGGTGGAGGTATCTTGGAGAGCATGCTGTTTTATGGAAACATCAATGTTTTCAATTAGGTACATGACATGTGTAATTTATGTATGAACTGTAGGTACATACATATAGGTACATATAGGTACATGTAGATACATATAGGTACATGTAGGTACATATAGGTACATGTAGGTACATATAGGTACATGTAGATACATATAGGTACATGTAGATACATATAGGTACATGTAGGTACATATAGGTACATGTAGGTACATATAGGTACATGTAGATACATATAGGTACATGTAGGTACATATAGATACATGTAGATATATATATATATAGGTACATGTAGGTACATATAGGTACATATAGGTACATATAGGTATGTGTAGGTACACATGTGTGCATGTAGGTACATATAGGTACGTGTAAGTTCATATATGTATGTGTATGTACATGTAGGTACATATAGGTACATATGTGTACATCATATATGTATATATAGAAGGTACATGTATGTACATATGTGTACATGTAGGTACATATGTGTACATGTAGCTACACACAAGTACATGTAGATATATACAGGTACATCTAGGTATATGTAAGTACATGCAGGTACATATAAGTACATGTAGGTACATATAAGTACATGTAGGTACCTTTAAGTACATGTAGGGTACATATAAGTACATATAGGTACATATGTACTTATATAGGTACATGTAGCTATATACAGGTGCATATAACTACATGTAGGTACATATTGGTACACATAGCTTTATGTGGGTGCATGTAGACATTTAGAAAAATATTTTTAAACTTTAGGATTATCAAAAGGAATAAAAAATCTCACTCTGCTGATTGAGAGATCTGCCAATAATCATTGTATTGACTGGAAACAAGCATATCAAGAAGTTTTTAAAATATTTCATGAACTGCAAGGTGATAGACACAAGGCTGAATATGAAGGTAACTGGTGAATATTTTACATGTACATGTATGATTTATAATATATAAGTCCATATTTTCAATATGTGTGGTGATAAAATATTTATTTATTTATTTATTTATTTATGTATTTTTATTTATTTATTTACTTATTTATTTATTTATTTATTTGTGTATTTATCTATTTATTTATTTATTTAATATTTATTTATTTGTGTATTTATTTATTTATTTATTTGTTTATTTATTTATTTATTTATTTATTTATTTATTTATTTAGCAAGAACTGAATGCAATGTGCTTTTACATCAAGGTTAGTTATCATACCACATAGTGTGTAGTTTGTATTTTTTAAAACAAAGATTTTTCTAGTGCTTTAGTAATGGTGTTGTTGGCTTTCTTAGGTATGGGGACTATTAAACAGGACTATACTGATCAAAAAGCTGCTGCAGTTGCAAATACATGTAGGTATTTAAGAAAATATTTGCAGAATGTGATCACCACTATCACCACCACCATTATCACCACCATTATCACCACCATCATCACCATTATCACCACCATTATCACCACCATTATCACCATCATCATTATCACCATCATTATCATTATCATCACCATTATCACCATTATCACCATCATCACCATCATCACCATCATCACCATTATGACCATCATCACCATTATCACCATCATTACCATTATCACCATTATCACCATGCATCATCATCATTATCACCACCATTATCACCATCACCATCATCATCACCACCATCATCACCATCATCACCATCATCACCATCATCACCATCATCACCACCACCATCACTATTACCATCACCATTATCAGCATTGCCATCATTATCATCACCATCCTTATCACCATTCCCTCATCACCATCATTATTACTATCACCATCATCATCACCATCATCATCATCACTGTTATTACCATTATCACCATTGTTATTCTTATTATAATTATTTTGATCAGTTGACACGCAAACCAAACGCTCTCCAGAGAATATCAGGCCCAGATCTGGTGCAGGAGATCGTGAAGATGGTTTGATACCAAACCCAAAAGACATAGAATGTTATGAAGATGACTTAACTGGTGGGAATCTGGCGCTTTTAGAAGAAAGTTTGTTAGAAATAAGTGGAGAAAACCATACTCAAAACAACGAAGAATTAGCTCTGGATATCAGACCCAACAAAATACAAGCTAATAATGAAATGGTGGGTATAGGAACAAGGAATGTGTCTGTGTCATGTGTCAGTGCCAGGATCACAGCGTTGTTGACCTTATTTTCTGTGCAGGATCCAGAAGGCAAACACCAATACTTGACAGTTGCAGTTGAAGATGTTAAATCAGTAAAAAGAGTTCGCAAACTTCAGGTATTTAATAAAACCGTTTATTTTGTCGTAATTGGAAAGGGTTCTCAACAATGACTTATGATGTTTAAGACTGGTTTATGATAATGTATTTGTTTTGTTTTCAATTCTTTAGGGTCATATGGATGGTGTTTACTCTGTACAGTTTGATTCTAAACGATGTTTAACTGGTTCAGCTGATCGTGTACTTCGGTATGATGTGATGTGACGTGTTGTAAGGTGATGTGATTTGATGTGATGTGGTGTGGTGCGATGCGATGCGATGCGATGCGATGCGATGCGATGCGATGCGATGCGATGCGATGCGATGCGATGCGATGCGATGCGATGCGATGCGATGCGATGCGATGTGATGTGATGTGGTGTGATGCCTGATGTATTGCGTGTGTGTTGTGGTGTAACGTAACGTATTATAACATAACGCAATGCAACTGAACGCAATGCGATGTGATCAAAAATGCATTTGTGATTGCAAATTATAATTGTTTCACAGAATGTGGGATGTACGAAGTGGACGAGGCATCAGAAAAATGTTAGGTCATATGGCAAGTATTGAATATTGAGTAACACGAATAGATTTTCCAGTCTTAACATAATTGTCCATGTAAATCAATGTTTCTTGTTTCTTGATTATTTCGTTAGGGTGGTGTTCGATGTGTCCAATTTGATAACAACAAGATCATCAGTGGGTCATGGGATACCACTATCATGGTAAGGACATATCTTTTCAGCGCGTAGGTCTCCCGTAGGTTAATAAAATCGTCTGGGGCAGATCGTATAAAAATGTTTGACCCCCCCAAAAAATTATCCTGATTCTTGAAATTACACTAATCCTCACAATAACGATTTTAAAAGTTATAAACACGCAAAAGTGATACTAGAAAGCACGCAAAAAGGAAAGTACCATTTAAAAAATGGTTCATGGTTTGACGTGTTCCGTCGAGTTATGGTTACACGCGGGAAGTTGGGAGAGCACGAAAAAAGCGTAAGAGTTGGTCGAGGCGATAGCCGAGAAAGTACATCCATAACTCCATGGAGCACGCCAAACCATGAACCATTTCTTTTATAACAGAGAATCAGACAACAATATTTATTTCGCTGATTAAAAATGAGTTTCTCATTACATTTGCTCCATCTAATTATGGACTATGGAACACGCACGGTAGCCAATCAGAAACGCCGTTGTACTACAGCTACGTACAGCATTTAAACGTGTCTGTAATTATATTGCCAGGTTTGGAACATAGTGAAGTTCACTCGTCTTGCAGTCTTACATGGTCATCAAGGCTGCGTTTCTTGCTTACGTTTTAACTCAAGACACATGTAAGTAGTTGAGAAGCTGTGGAACTCAAGTTTTAGGTAACGCTTTTTAAAGTACAGTATCATTTGTTGTTCTTCTTCTTTAGTGTAAGTGGATCACATGATATGACGATCAGAGTTTGGGATGTTAATACCCTGGAGTGTCTACACGTTCTTGAAGGACATACAGGTACAGCAAAGACAACGGAGGATAAATTGAGACCCCATACAGCGTGTCTGTCTGTCTGTCTGTCTGTCTGTCTGTCTGTCTGTCTGTCTGTCTGTCTGTCTGTCTGTCTGTCTGTCTGTCTGTCTGTCTGTCTGTCTGTCTGTCTGTCTGTCTGTCTGTCTGTCTGTCTGTCTGTCTGTCTGTCTGTCTGTCTGTCTGTCTGTCTGTCTGTCTGTCTGTCTGTCTGTCTGTCTGTCTGTCTTTTTGTCTGTGCAAGCCTGCTTATGCTGTCCCGTTTTTTGGTCGTATTTCTACAAGTGATCTTCATTTGAAATGACTCTTGGTTTGATGTAACTTGTTCACTTGACATTTTCTTTAATTTTTAAGATGAAGTTACTAGTCTTTTCCTTGCTGGCATTTTTGTCCTAACAGGCTCCACAGATAGGTAAACTATATGACTACTGTACAATGTACATAACGGACACGAAAATTACTATTAACGATGATTTAAATAGTTCTTTTTGTAAATAGTGATTATAGTGATTTAGTTAGTGATTTATACTGCCGGTAGTTTTGTCTCTAGTATTGTATAATGATGATCTAAGTTTTTTGTTTGATCTCCCTTCCTGTTGCTATAGGACTATAAAGTTGTGGAATATTGAAACTGGTGAATGTCTGAAAACATTAGTTGGCCACAATAGTGCTGTGCTCTCTGTACAGGTATTTCTAAGGACGGAGGGAAGGAAGGAAGGAAAGAAGGAAGGAAGGAAGGAAGGAAGGAAGGAAGGAAGGAAGGAAGGAAGGAAGGAAGGAAGGAAGGAAGGAAGGAAGGAAGGAAGGAAGGAAGGAAGGAAGGAAGGAAGGAAGGAAGGAAGGAAGGAAGGAAGGAAGGACGGAAGGACGGACGGACGGACGGACGGACGGACGGAAGAAATGAAGCAGAGCAGGAACGAACGAACGAACGAACGAACGAACGAACGAACGAACGAACGAACGAACGAACGAACGAACGAACGAACGAACGAACGAACGAACGAACGAACGAACGAACGAACGAACGAACGAACGAACGAACGAACGAACGAACGAACGAACGAACGAACGAACGAACGAACGAACGAACGAACGAACGAACGAACGAAGGAAGGAAGGAAGGAAGGAAGGAAGGAAGGAAGGAAGGAAGGAAGGAAGGAAGGAAGGAAGGAAGGAAGGAAGGAAGGAAGGAAGGAAGGGAGGAAGGAAGGAAGGAAGGAAGGAAGGAAGGAAGGAAGGAAGGAAGGAAGGAAGGAAGGAAGGAAGGAAGGAAGGAAGGAAGGAAGGAAGGAAGGAAGGAAGGAAGGAAGGAAGGAAGGAAGGAAGGAAGGAAGGAAGGAAGGAAGGAAGGAAGGAACCAACCAACCAACGAAGCAAGAGATAAATGAATGATTGAATATTTTTTGTTTATTTTACTAGGCTTCTCGTGCGCTTGTCATTAGTGGTTCAGAAGAAGGAAAGATTATATTTTGGGATCTTGAAAGTGGTTCGCAAGTTGCCATTGTGCAGGGTCATGGTGGAGCATGTAACTGTTTGTTTGTTTGGCAAAATCATTTCTTGTCAGGAGGAGGGTAAGGTTTAATGTTTCAACTTTGCGAGTTAACGTCTTTAAAATCCTGCATGTAGGACGTAGTCTGGCTAATGCCAGACCGAAGAGATAAGAAGAAGAGAATTGGCAAATAAAATGAAATGTAGGTGTTGAAAAAACACAAGGACGGCAAAAAGAAAAAAATCAACACCTATAGGTCTTGGCTGTAAATGGAAGACCCCACCAGCTCTGCTGAAAAACTTATTCTCCTTAAATAAAGAATAATAATAATAATGATAAAGAAGGGAGGGAAGGAAAGAGTAAGATAAACTGAAAGAAGAAACAGAGGAACAGCCGGCGAATAATAAAGCAAGACAACGTGAAAGTCACATATCTAACGATATATGACCTTCGTGTTCTCTTGCTTTATTATAGAGATTGTATATTAGAGAGTGAATTTCGTTCATTACAGAGACCATTTAGTAAAACAATGGGATATCTGTACATTCACATGTCTCCGCACTCTACAAGGACACAAGGGTCCAGTGCAGTGTGTCAAGGTACGTTTTATATCACGTCTTCAACATGCATAAATAAATATAATCAGCTCTGAAATAAATACTAATGATTATTATTATTTACGCAGCTAAGGTTCTCTATTCTATTATCATACTGTGTGCTTAAACTCTAGATGAACTCACGAAGAATTATTTCGTCTTCTGACGATGGAACCGTCAGAATTTGGGATTTAGAAGTACCAGTTCAACAGGTATATTTTCGCGGTTATAATATTGGCCGGTACTTCATGTATGCCTAAACCCAAGCACTTCACAAAAGCATGTCCTCATTACAAACCCTGATCCAAAACAAAATGTTAGGCATACATAAAGTAGGACCCATAATATGATCTAATAAGCCTCGAGCTATAAAGCCAAAAATCTGCCGAAACGTTATTATTTGTTTACACATAAGACATACAAACAGTCGTAGGCGTAGCAGTCCAATTCTGTTTGGAGGGCAATTGAACCCCCCCCCCCCCCCCCCCCCCCCACCCCACCCCCCGCCTAATACGCCTATTCAAACAGTTAACAAGAGCGTCTCTAGTCGCTGTATCTCAATTCTTAAATTTCTTTGTGATTTTCCAACCCACGCTGTTCTGACTGCCAAACCCGAGCTTAAACACTTGTCTAATATAATTTCCTTTAGTAGTGGGCTGAGGAGCTTGTCAATAGAATTGTTAAGCCAGTGCAACCCACACATCATCGCCCAGAAACTAAAGTTGACTTTGTGTCACAGGAATTCTTAAACCACTTCAACCCACACAGTATTCTCGCGGTTCTTCACTATACAGGAAGTTTTGGCAAACACCAACGCTCTCTACACAATAAGATAAAGTGAAGCGATTTCGTTTATTGATTTCCGGGTAATATCTGACAGTATTTCGGATACTGCATGCTAATCCCATGGTCCTCGCCATGGAAGAGGTTTCTAAATTTAACTACATCGACAGCTTGTATATAGTATTGCAAAAACAACTGAAACTTTCGTTTACGGTTTGTTAAACAAAGAAATTAATGTACGGACTATTAATTAATGACTTAAAACATTTATTAAAATTGCTTAAGAAAAATGAACATCCGGAGCTGATTATCAACGTTAACAATAAATATTTTGGGTTTATTATCTTTTAATTTGTCTGCTACCGCGTTGTCCCTTTGCCAAGTCATCATGCATGCTTCCTATATCACTGAAAAACCGCCCGAATTTTTCTGCCTGGTTGTACTGGAGTGAGTAATTTAATATTGCTTCTGGTAAACCTAGAAAAGATACAAGAAAACTTTATTAATATGACTATGAAAATGCTACTGTGATTTTCTGTGATTTATTTTTAGTTCATGATACATTAATTTATAAAGAGCTTTATTTCCAAAAGAGTTCTTTCTTCATATTGTTTGAAACTTTGCGATTTATAGATTAACTATAGCACAATTTGTGAGTTACACGCCAATGTTTTTATTCAATTTCTGAACTTTCATCCCGTGTTCTCGATCCGTCTTCAGGGAAGTGAATTTCTAAATATATTTCTACACTTCCCTGAAGACGGCTTGAGAATACAGGGTGGGGCGAAAGCTCAGAAATTGAATAAAAACATGGTCTCAAATTGTGTTCCTCCTTCGTTGTCTTCTTCGTTGTTTTCTTAACTGCTATAGTGAATGTTCGTTTTCGGTTTTATATATTTATTTTTTGTTCATCTTTTACTGCATAGATTGGCAAACAGTTTGTGGGAGTGGAAAATACCTTACTTCCGTTCGACACCTTATTACAACATAGTGACAACGAAGAAGAAGTGGAAACAAACGACAGTTGACAAGTAGAGCCTCAAGGAGAGAGAGCGAACGTTATATGATCTCTGACAAGATAAGATAATATATTTATTGTATGATTTTGTATTATATATAATATATTATTGTATTGATAATATATTTATCAGTTAATATATGAAAGTATAAATATGTTCAGCAATAAAGAAAAGAAAAGAATAGTGATCAGTGATCACAATTATGAGAATTGTCTTTGACAAAAGTTGAGAACGACTAAGTGCTGACCAAACGCTTTCAACATTTCATTCAACATCGTTCAACATTGTTGAATTCAACATGTTGAAAGCGTTTGGCCACCCCTGTTAAATGATGTTGAACGTTGTTGAATGGTTTTGAATGATGTTGAACGAAATTTGAACATGTTCAAATTTTCGTTCAACACGCGTTCAACATTTCTATTGTTCTCAAAATGTTGAAAGGTGTTGAACGCATTTGGCCACATTTCATTCAACTTTGTTTGAACAGAGACATGCGCCATGCGGGATATTATCGATTCCAGCTTTTGTGGTAGCCCGCGTTCAATTAATTGTTATTCATGAATGTTGAACGATGTTGAATTCATTTGGCCACTCGTGCTTTCAACATTATTCAACATCGTTCAACAATGTTGAATGCGATGTTGAAAGCGTTTGGCCAGGCCTCTTAAGTGCTGACCAAGCAGGTGGCAGAATAAGGTCCTAAAATACTTAAGCCAACGAATTTCTTTATATTATAATAACTGAACATAGTGTATATATGAAAATGAGAATTATTTATCAAATTATCAGACAATTATGTCTCCAAGACCTTCAATACAAATTAATACGCCAGGAAAACCTATTCTAAGTTCTGCCGAGCTTTTTCAAGTGTTTCGGTGAATCAAGGTCATATATAGTATATACGAATTGATATGAATATATAAATTCTCCTTACATGCAATAAATAAGCTTATAATTCTGATATATTTGAACTTAAGAAAGGATTTAATGCAATAGTAATAATATGAAAAATCTATCTGTCCCAACCAAGAATACCATCGGCTTTCTCAACTGAGACTGTAGACATAGTTTATAGGCACTAGGTCATACCTTTACAAGGTAGCCTGCGATCAGGCTGGTTAGAACGATCTTGGCCAGGCGGTTGACATTGTCTTCTATCCCGAAAGTAGCGCCCCCCCGAAAGTAGCGCCCCCCCCGAAAGTAGCGACAAATTTGAGATGTCTACAAAATTTCCGAAGGTAGTGGCCCCGCCGAAAGTAGCGGCCCCCGTAAGTAGCGGCCCCCCAAGTCATCGCTTGATTAACTCGAAAGTGTTAAGTTTCAACTATCAACGTACCAAAGTGTATAACAGTCAGAGTTGAAATGGCATAAGGAAAAACTAAAGCATATTAAATGTGGTAAATAGGAAGGAACAAAGAAGAATATTCCCACAGTAGGTTAACGTATTTTACGACCCGAAAGTAGCAGCCCCCCGTAAGTAGCGACCCCCCGAAAGTAGCGGCCCCCAACAGCGGTTAAAATCGAAAGCAAGGGGGACCGCTATACTTTCGGGATTGTACGGTATACAATGGTGTCTCAATTATTAAAAGCGCCCACTTAAAATGGCCAAACCCAAACACCGTCTCTTAATTATATCGACGGCAATTACTACAAACCACGGAAATAAATTATCCCGTTTAGCAAACATTGTTTGCTGACTCTTCGTGTAATGTTGGGTGATGTTAAACAGTTCATTAAGAGTCGACGTCTGAGTGGAATGTCTAGAAATCGTATAACAAACACACTGCCTACGCAGCACTTTAAATTTAAATTACTATCAAATATTTACTTATGTATTTTTAACATTCGCGAAATTTAATTCACAAATAGTATTGCTCAGAAGATAGCTTTGGATAATTATGTTTTTAACTATAGAATTTGTTTTCCACATGGTTCTTCAATCGCAACGGTTTTGGTCAAACTATTTAATACTAGCATATTTAATAATTGTGGCTGTTCGTGTTGAACTCAGAACTGAGCTGTTCTTTGCACTTACAAATTAAACTAATCTTACACTTAGAGTTAGCAAAGCTTTTTTTTTTCCTCTTGCTGAGAGAGAAAGAAATAATTTGGAACGAACCAACCGGTTTCTGTTTTGTTTTGTTTTGTTTTGTTTTGTTTTGTTTTGTTTTGTTTTGTTTTGTTTTGTTTTGTTTTGTTTTGTTTTGTTTTGTTTTGTTTTGTTTTGTTTTGTTTTGTTTTGTTTTGTTTTGTTTTGTTTTGTTTTGTTTTGTTTTGTTTTGTTTTGTTTTCTGCTCTGATTTTGACTGCGTACGAGATTGTAACCAAGCAACTGTATCATGCTCAATAATGGAGGCCAACACGGCAATTAACAACCTTCTTTACTCCCCATTTCGCAACAGGGAGGAAACAGGGCAAAAAGGCTCCACGCAAAGTAAATTATCATAATTTACTGTTAATATCAGAAAAATAGAAGCACATATGATTATGATTTGCAACCTTCATGCTCTCCATCCGAGCCTCAGTAACTCAGTGACAATGGTTAGAGCTTCTACCATTTTTTGGAAGGTTGCGAGTTTGATCCCTGTGTAGGTCTCACAGACATTTTCTGAGTGCCTTCTGAGCTTGACGGAACATCTATTATGTTACACCAAGCATGCATGCAAACGTTCCACATGTACTATACAGTCTATATATATATATATGTATATGTATGCATATATATATATATATGTATATATATACAATTAATTCTTTGAACGTTTTCATGGCGATAAAGTAATATAAATAAGTTTTGTGGAAACACCACGTAAAATATTTGCTTTCTTTCTTTTTTTTGCTTTCTTTTTTTTTAGCTTTTTTTGTTTTGTTTTTCTTTTTACGTGGTGTTTCCACAAAACTTATTTATATATATATGTATATATATATATATATATATATATATATATATATATATATATATATATATATATATATATATATTTGTGAAATTCATTAATAATTCATGAGTTTTGCAGCCAATCCAATTTCAGAAATTACGTCACATGTATACCCCTGTAAACCCCATACAAACCACTAGTGCTTGTAACTAATTACCATCTCAATATGATTATCCCAAAGGGATTTTTACTATTTATTCATTTCACAAGTTGTTTACAACACTCGCGTCCTTGTATATTGAATATACAACACTCGCCTTCGCTCGTGATTGTAAACATTCAATATATATATATATATATATATACGGCCCTCGTGTTGTAAACATTATATATATATATATATATATATATATATATATATATATATATATATATATATATATATATATATATATATGTATAGTACATGTGGCATCTCAAAACATATAAAATTAATAACAAACATATTTTATATGTTCTAATAAGCACCAAAGCTATGATACACTTCAAACATACGACAAATTTTTTAATTGTAGACATGTTTCGGCACCTTATGCCATCTTCAGTACAGATAAACGTTTAACTAATTTACAAATGGATACAAGTGAATTTGAATTTTATAATCCTTTATTCACTGTATACATAAAGACACTTGTAAATTATTTAACCGTTTATCTGTACTGAAGATGGCATAAGTTTTGCCGAAACATGTCTACAACTAAAAAAATTGTCGGATATTTGAAGTTTAAACATCTTTTAATAACTACATGAAGACGAAGCCGCTTCTTTATATGATCAAGTTACTGAGTGTTTACTGCCAGTAGGTATACAAAAGGCAAGTTATCATCTCTGGGGGGTTGTTTGCGATGCAGAGACACTGTTTTAACTTGGCACTAGAAATCGTTCAAACTGTGAACAAACAAGTCAAATATGTTCTTTGTTGTCTTATCTAATGACACCCTGGTGTTTTCATAGGCATAACAAGTTAAGCTTGTATACAGTCACTTTAATATGAACTGCAGCTTTACAAATGCCACTCTCACTATCACATCATTCTCGTGCGGCACTGCATTGAGCCAAGTTCCTCAAACGAAAACCTCAAAGATCCTGTACTACAATAACGTCATGCTAGAGTCATGCCAGAACGTGCTTAGTTGAATTATCTATCTCGGAAGTACCATACCGTGTGACTATTTTCCTTTGTTAATTTGTGCTGTCAACATTTCGGTGCTGTACAAGCAATGGCGGTGTTGGAACAGAGTAGCCTGAAATCCTTAAGGCAATTTATCTCAACAGATTATAATATAATCATTATAAGAACTTAATACTTTCTATTGCTGGCTTCCTTTCGGTTTCGAAAGGTCTTACACTTTATGCAGGCCAAACGTCCCACGATTTAATTTAACCTTTTATTCAAAAAGGCATTAATAATTCATGAGGAAAATTAAAAAGAAATTAAAGTTTAATCAGTGTCTTTATATGTGATAAAGATACATCCTGATTTACATAAACTTTAGCTTTGATTTTCTCGGCTTAGACAAGGTTATTTTTCAAACTTACTACGCCAATGAACTTACCAAGTGGTTCGTTTTTGAAGCCGTTCAATAAACTCGCAGTTCGTGTTTTATCAGATATAAAAACATTCGGCTTCGCTTCGTGTCTTTATATCTGATAAAACACTCCTGCTCGTTTATTAAACAGTACATAAAGGATTTTCCGGTGTCCATGGTCATAAATTAAACACTATTGGTCGCATATTATTACATATAATTTATATGTATATTAATAAAAAAAACACATAGAATAGATAGATATATATAGAGAGAAAAAATACTTTATTCACTTTTGTATGGTAAATAGCGTTGTGTATATAAATATCTATTGTCCCCAATCCCAATGTATATGATATGAAGGCTTAGTTTTAATAACAGCTAATACTACGGTCTAAAATATAGGTTTCAATCATTTACGGTCGGTTGTTTTATACAAAAACTGAAGTTCAGTTATATTGTTTATATTCTTCTTATTCAGTGTCATTTCGTATTTTGTCAGGGAAACTCGTGCGATCTATTTTCAAACGATGCTGAGCGCGCACATCAAATAATGAACTACATTTCTTAAAGACAGAAAGTTTCTCCAAAGTACTACGTCGGTGCGCCCTCGAGAGCTCAGCTCCTCGGATGATCCACGGGTGATCGAGGGCCTCACAAGCTGTGATTCGGAGATTCTGATCTTTCACGAGCATTTCCTGAATGAGATCATTGCCAAGAAATGAGACTTGCTCGTTGCAAGAGTAATCCACTGGTGCGTCAACAATATCTAGGAACAACCTGTGCGTGTCTTCTGACCAGAATGGTGGAGTACCATAGAACATTATATACAGAATGATACCACAAGACCAAATATCTACAGGACAACCTAGTGCTTCTTCCAGGATGGTCTCGGGAGCCAAGTAGAGGGGAGCTCCACTCGGAGAACTCTTCATTCTAACTTGACCATTCGTCAATCTGCGCGAAAGACCAAAATCAACCAACTTAACCACGGAGGATGTTCCTTGCCGACCATCTTGAAATAACATAATATTATCAGGCTTGACATCGCGATGAATAATACCATTGAGGTGAAGGTACGACAAGGCATTCAAAATCTGTCGCATGTACAAGCAAGCGTCTTTCTCAGTGTACTGAGTCCTCTTCAATATTTCATCAAATAAATTCTGACCCGCTACCAGTTCCATAACGAAATAAAACTTGCTGCCTTGAAGAAAACACTGAAATAATTTCACGATATTCTTGTGATCTAAACAGCCCCAAATGTTTGCTTCATTTAATGTCTTGATGTACGAACTATCTTCACCACCAACCAAAGAAACGTCTTGAATCTTGACTGCATATTCTGTAGTATCCCCTTTGTTTCTTTTGCGACACTTGTACACCTTGCCGTATGTACCAGCGTTTATATAATCATACTTTTTGTACACAGCTTCAAAATCAGCCGTTTCGATATCCACGGTCCCACGTAAACTCTTGTGGCTTGCGACAGCTCCTGTTGTTGACATTTCGTCTCTCATTGTGTGTATCGGGCAGTGTCGCTTATAAAAATGCACCGGTCGCAAGATCACAGTTCTTTTATATTAGCTTATTGAGTACGGAACTACCTGCTGTGTCTGTTTGTTTAACACAGTGGGCGCATAGGAAGGCGGCTCGATTTAAAGTGCCTATTTTCCCAATTCTGTTTTCCTTGTATTGTATTAAATAACATGTTTGATCAAATCAACACTACTGACGTGCGAGGAAAACAAGGTATTCGATTTATACCCGAAAAAACAGATAACTTAATTAATAAACGCTAGAGGTCATATACATTAATAATAGGCGCTTTTTAGTCAATACAGTTTAAAGTCAAATATATGCAAAAACATGGTGATATGCCAATTTTTGAACAAAAAAATTGTGCAGAAAAAAGTACGTACGCATTAGGAGTATAATCGTCTTTCATAATTACTTGAGTTTATTATTAAATGTAGGAAATCCTAAGAGTTCACTTATCAGCTTATCTCAACCTTTCGCATTATCAATGACACGCACTGTCGCATTCTTCAACGTGCGTCCAAACCACTTGAAGTGTATACTTTTGGCCAGCGGTTGTATTGAAAAAAAGTGACGCTTGACGACCTTGACTGGTCTGGAACAGACGTTGACCTACGGGCCTACGGTCACAGAGTAGTAAGACAACCAGAAGTCCGACTCGAGTGAAAACTTGTCCGCATTTCTTCAATGCGCATGCGCGATATTTTACGCCATCCGACGCCATCCTACGCGATCCTACGCAATGTTCTACGCCATCCTACGCCATCCTGGCAAGTTCCCCCGGCAGTTTTAACCTTCTTTTGAAGGTCCAAACTGCCGGGGGAACTTGCCAGGATGGCGTAGGATGGCGTAGGATGGCGAGGAATCAAGATGCGCGAGGCGACATGCGCGAGGACATAAACTTCAAAGGTTCCGACGCGAGTCGGCCTTCTGGTTGTCTTTCTATTCTGTGCTACGGTGGCGCATCACGTTTGGTCAAAGTAATCATGGAACAGACACCAAAGTCTGATTCAACAGACCAAAAGCTCAGCAAAATTTCCCTACTACAACAGTAGTAGTTGCGCTGTGCGCTTCCCCTCGTTCCACTTCTGCGTTTCTGCACGGACCATTGACAACTGGACGTTGGTGTGACGTCATCGTTTTGGTGATAACGAGATATCGTAAATTACTGCGTGTCAGGACTGACATACAATGATGTCAGTTTCACTCCTGCACGACGAAATGTAAAGATGGTTATCGACGAAATCTAATGAAATAAATTGGTAAGTGTTGAAATTCTTTTATGTGCAAGCCAGAAGAGTCAAAACGCACGTACCTGCCAGCTACGTTCATACTCTACACTTTTCTTTTCTTGTTGCTTTTTATAATAGACCTTTTCTACCTTCACTGGAGGCAAAATTCCTCTAAAATTCCCCCAGAATAGATGCCCTCCCCGAAAATAAGCCCACAAAAAGTCTCGAAAAAAAGACATAATTAGCCAGCCTTCAGTCCAAGGGATGTTTGTGCGCTTCCGCATTGCTGGCCTACCGCGCTACGCCTGGATACGAGACTGAATTGAATCAGAAATTCAAAACTTGAATAGAATAGAATAGAACAGAACAGAACAGAACAGAACAGAACAGAACAGAACAGAACAGAATAGAATAGAATAGAATAGAATAGAATAGAATAGAATAGAATAGAAAAGAAAAGAAAAGAACCAAATAGAATAGAACAAAATAGAATAGAATAAAATAGAATAAAATAAAATAAAAATTAATAAAAATAAATAATCGATATATTTGACCGTGGGAGACTAGAAACAAGTCTGAGCCAGCGATCATTTTTAGCCCCTTCAACGGAATGAAACATGTGACCCCCCCTCTCCTCATTCTCTTCCTTCATGTTCGTCAGCTAAGAATTTCTTAGGTAAGATTTATTGCATTTTAACATCGAATTTTCACCTCCAGATTGGCGAGTTTTTTACTAATCTTGCCTTCTATCATTAATTAACATATTCTTCTCCGTTATATGTTAGTCTGGGGATTTCAAGATGCAGATTTTCGTCAAAACGTTGACGGGAAAGACCATCACATTAGAGGTAAGCTTTATACCACGTGTGACGTGTGTGGTTCTTGGATTTTGTTTGAGATGGTTTAAAACGTTTGTGTTTTTGTTCTGTTAGGTCGAACCTAGCGACACTATCGAAAATGTAAAAACTAAAATTCAGGATAAAGAAGGTATGATCTTATTGCTGCTTTCCAATGGGTAAAACTAGTCACAATAGCAGCCTTATATGTGCTTAATAATAATATAATTCTGTTAGCAAAATCTTGGAAATTCTCACCAACTCGTAAAATAAAGCTGTGCTAAAATTGAGTCAAATATATATTGAACATGCACACGTGACAGTTTCAATCCCAGACTTAATCGGTATCTGGTCGTTTCGTCCCCTAAACCGTTTCGTCCCAAGCCGTTTCGTCCCAACCTTTTTGTCCCCAACCTCTTCCGATCCACAAGCCCAGCCCATTTGTCGCATATAGCGAGCATGTTTCTTGGTGTGTTTAGCCCTTACTTGTCGAATTCTTGTAAGAAAACACGTACCTCACCATTCTGAGTTGGTTGTCCACAGTGGTTGGTTTTTCACAATAACCGATGAGTCATGGACACAATATCAAGGTAATTTAATTTCAACAGAGTCAACTGAAAACACGAAAACCGCGTATCTCACCATTCCGAGTCAAAATTCAACTTAAATGATGATTTTGAGATCTGCAAAAGCAAAAAAACAACAAAAAAATACCGAGGGGAGTGGGGATGAAATGGTCGGGGACGAAATGGCGAGGGGACGAAATGACTATAAAACACTTAATCAATTTTGATCTTGAGGGCTAAATTGAGTGACAATTTGATTGTGAAACAAATGTCTGCTGTGTTAGTATTACTAACTAACACAGCTTGTACAGCAAACAACTGACAATTATTACTAACATCAAGCTGCAATTTCTGAAACTAACTAAATGTCTCAGTTCTTTTTACAAATGACTTAAGAGCAGTCAAGTCCCAGGTTGGAAAACTTGCATTTGGTTGTAGCTACTGTGGAAAGAAAAAATTGCCACACGCTCCGGTAGAAACAGTGAACACTCTCAGCCAATCACAATGCTTAGCTTGTTTGTAGCTTTCTCAGTTACTCGTTCCTTTTTCAGCTCTACTCATACCTCAAAAGCCTAGTGTGAGAAAGGATTTTCGAAGTGATATGATTTTTCCTTGTGTACTTTCAGGTATCCCACCTGACCAGCAGAGGTTAATTTTTGCTGGTAAACAACTGGAAGATGGTCGTACATTGAGTGATTATAACATTCAAAAGGAATCTACCCTTCATCTTGTCCTCCGACTTCGTGGAGGGGCGAAGAAGCGTAAGAAGAAGACCTACACCACACCAAAGAAGAACAAGCATAAGAAAAAGAAGGTAGTGTATAGTCCACTGGTCAGCCATTCTAACACACATGGCTTTTCACTGATACCAGATAATAATTAACCTGTTACTGGCTACAAGGACATAGCCAGGGGGGAGCTGGGGGAGCCACAGCTCCCCCCTTTAGATATAAAACAACAGATATGTAACTACAAAACTGATGCAATATGATGTCAGGAAATAAACTGTAAAGAGTGTATTCAATCTACTGAGTGTATGCATTTTGAGTATCTATGTGATGTTTGCGTGTTTTGAGTATTTTATATGACGTCTGATGTATTTTATAATCCTGGCCATGTCCCTAACTGGCTACACTGGCTGAGGATAAAATTGTCTGGCATTAGACAGAGTTAAGCAATAAGAGGTTGGCCAGCTCAGGTAGGAATGGGGTTAAACTCCTCATGTTTGCATCAGAGAGACTAGTATTTTTTTAAAATAATTATAAACATAAGTTAGTATGTAATCTGATCTTTTTCCATTCTTAGGTAAAACTTGCAGTTTTGAAATACTACAAAGTTGATGAAAATGGGAAAATAACTCGTTTAAGAAGGGAATGTCCATCTGAGTCGTGTGGTGCGGGTGTCTTTATGGCTAGTCACTTTGATCGACAATATTGTGGCAAGTGCCATCTGACATATGTCTTCAACAAACCACAAGATGGTAAATCCACCAGTTAGCTTATAGAAGCCAAAGAAATAAAATGATAACTTGATCTTTTGTTTGATTTTTTTGTCTCCCTGAGTCTGTAGCATATATATATATATATATATATATATATATATATATATATATATTACTGTTTTCTTCAGATGCTAAGACTTTAGATAATCTGGTCATTTAAATGAGGACTGATAAGACGCTGCTCATACAAGATGCATGGCGTTTTTCTCCAACTTTCTGCGTTCTTGCCCAAGAAATGCTTTTATTTCTGGTTCTTTAAGACGTCTAGTTCACTCGGAAACTGGCAAATGTTTGGTTAATAATGTTAATTTACATTACGAGAAAGTGGGAAATGGTTCACAAGTTTTATTTTGTCTTCCCGGTGCTATGGGGTCAACGAGAACTGACTTTGCTCCACAACTTGACTTATTAAATGATAAATTTACCGTTATTGCTTTTGATCCAAGAGGATATGGCAAGTCTAGACCACCAAAAAGAGATTTTCCTTTGGATTTTTATAACAGAGATGCCGATGATGCAGCTGAATTGATGAAACAATTAGGTAAGATTATTTCTTGGAAAATCTGAAATAATTATTCATTTATTCTATGAAAATTAATATTTAAAAACAAAACGGTGGTATCCGTAATACGGAGGGTATGCAATCTTAGTATTCAGATTAAGTATTTACTGTACAGAATTAAATTTTCTTTAAAGAAATAGGAATAAGGCTTATTTTATGTAATAAAAATATAAATAGTTTTGGGAAGGAAGGGGGGGGACGGCTTGCACAAAGACGCATGCATGCTGTTTGTTTGAAGCAGGCCAAGGGTATTTTTATCATGTGTGTGCATGTGCTGCAGGGCTAGGATAATGGGGTTATTGCGTGTTTATATCATATTTTTTTTATCAGCACTATAAATCCTCACTTTGGTGTTAACAGAACATCACTACAGCACAAATACTGCAATAACCCGAACAGTGAAATAAATGTGTCACTATATGTGAAGGTCTGGGTACGAGGTGCAAAGGGTATGTGCTTCAGAATGCACTCTAACACGTACCAGACTATTTTACTGGTCAACGCCTGGCTTAATAAAAGGCAAGGTAGCAATTGGTTAACATTCACTGGTGATTCACCAGCTTAAAGCTTTACCTGTAGTATCAATTTCTACAAACTGACTGCAGGTTACTCAAAATACACTGTACTTGGATGGAGTGATGGTGGATCATGTGCCATGATATTAGCTGGAAAATTCTCAAGTTGTGTTGATCGCCTCATTGTTTGGGGATGTAGGGCCTTGGTTACAAAACAAGATTTGGAACTGCATGAATCAATCAGGGATGTTTCCAAGTGGGCTCCAGGAATGAGAGAACCATTTAAAGGTAACAGGGTAATACTGTATAGTGTATATTATTTATGATGGAGTATTGTCTGAGGAGTTGCATAAGACTTGTAATAAGGCTGTAATCAGACTGTCAGAGTGCCCATGTCCAGTGCTTGGACATGGGCACGACACATTTCCAAACCCTAGATGCTCTTGGTGCTTCTTGGCCCCATATTATATTTTGGTGATGATTTTTGGATGAGTTACATGTAATGGGCACCATGAAAATCCTGTTCAGACTGGTGCTCATACCTGACATGCTGGCTGGGTACTATACCTCGCAAGGTAAGTGTCTGCTCAGGTATGATGTTCACACTAGTGCCCACACCCCCAGGCACTGGCCATGGGCACTCTGTCTAACTTTGCCTAACTTTAATCATGCTTTTTAGTAAATTGAGTTGGTCAGTAATGTGAGAAAGCAATAAGAGGTACACCCCCTCATTCAGAATGGTCACACCACACTCCCTTCCTCAGAATGGTCACACTATACTCCCTTCCTCAGAATGGTCACACCACACTCCCCTCCTCAGAATGGTTACACTACACTCCCCTCCTCAGAATGCTCACACTACACTCCCCTCCTCAGAATGCTCACACTACACTCCCCTCCTCAGAATGGTCACACCACACTCCCCTCTTCAGAATGCTCACACTACACTCCCTTCCTCAGAATGGTCACACTGCACTCCCCTCCTCAGAATGGTCACACTACACTCCCTTCCTCAGAATGCTCACACCACACTCCCCTCCTCAGAATGGTCACACCACACTCCCCTCCTCAGAATGGTCACACTACACTCCCCTCCTCAGAATGGTCACACTACACTCCCCTCCTCAGAATGGTTACACTACACTCCCCTCCTCAGAATGGCCACACTACTCCCTTCCTCAGAATGGTCACACTACTCCCTTCCTTAGAATGGTCACACTACACTCTCCTCCTCAGAATGCTCACACTACACTCCCTTCCTCAGAATGGTCACACTACACTCCCCTCCTCAGAATGGTCACACTACACTCCCCTCCTCAGAATGGTCACACTACACTCCCCTCCTCAGAATGGTCACACTACACTCCCCTCCTCAGAATGGTCACACTACACTCCCTCCTCAGAATGGTCACACTACACTCCCCTCCTCAGAATGGTCACACTACCCCCCTCCTCAGAATGGTTACACTGCACTCCCTTCCTCAGAATGGTCACACTACACTCCCCTCCTCAGAATGGTCACACTACACTCCCTTCCTCAGAATGGTCACACTACACTCCCCTCCTCAGAATGGTCACACTACACTCCCCTCCTCAGAATGGTCACACTACACTCCCTTCCTCAGAATGGTCACACTACACTCCCCTCCTCAGAATGGCCACACTGCACTCCCTTCCTCAGAATGCTCACACTACACTCCCTTCCTCAGAATGGTCACACTACACTCCCCTCCTCAGAATGGTCACACTACACTCCCCTCCTCAGAATGGTCACACTACACTCCCCTCCTCAGAATGGTCACACTGCACTCCCTTCCTCAGAATGGTCACACTACACTCCCCTCCTCAGAATGCTCACACTACACTCCCTTCCTCAGAATGGTCACACTACACTCCCTTCCTCAGAATGGTCACACTACTCCCTTCCTTAGAATGGTCACACTACACTCTCCTCCTCAGAATGCTCACACTACACTCCCTTCCTCAGAATGCTCACACTACACTCCCTTCCTCAGAATGGTCACACTATACTCCCCTCCTCAGAATGGTCACACTACACTCCCTTCCTCAGAATGGTCACACTACACTCCCTTCCTCAGAATGGTCACACTATACTCCCCTCCTCAGAATGGTCACACTACACTCCCCTCCTCAGAATGGTCACACTACCCCCCCTCCTCAGAATGGTTACACTGCACTCCCTTCCTCAGAATGGTCACACTACACTCCCTTCCTCAGAATGGTCACACTACCCCCCCCCCCCCCCTCCTCAGAATGGTTACACTGCACTCCCTTCCTCAGAATGCTCACACTACACTCCCTTCCTCAGAATGGTCACACTACACTCCCCTCCTCAGAATGGTCACACTACACTCCCTTCCTCAGAATGGTCACACTACACTCCCTTCCTCAGAATGGTCACACTACACTCCCCTCCTCAGAATGGTCACACTACACTCCCCTCCTCAGAATGGTCACACTACACTCCCCTCCTCAGAATGGTCACACTACACTCCCTTCCTCAGAATGGTCACACTACACTCCCCTCCTCAGAATGGTCACACTACACTCCCCTCCTCAGAATGGTCACACTACACTCCCCTCCTCAGAATGGTCACACTACACTCCCCTCCTCAGAATGGTCACACTACACTCCCCTCCTCAGAATGGTCACACTACACTCCCCTCCTCAGAATGGTCACACTACACTCCCCTCCTCAGAATGGTCACACGACACTCCCCTCCTCAGAATGGTTACACTACACTCCCCTCCTCAGAATGGTCACACTACACTCCCCTCCTCAGAATGGTCACACTACACTCCCCTCCTCAGAATGGTCACACTACACTCCCCTCCTCAGAATGGTCACACTACACTCCCCTCCTCAGAATGGTTACACTACACTCCCCTCCTCAGAATGGTTACACTACACTCCCCTCCTCAGAATGCTCACACTACACTCCCCTCCTCAGAATGGTCACACTACCCCCCCCTCCTCAGAATGGTTACACTGCACTCCCTTCCTCAGAATGCTCACACTACACTCCCTTCCTCAGAATGGTCACACTACACTACCTTCCTCAGAATGGTCACACTACACTCCCTTCCTCAGAATGGTCACACTACACTACCTTCCTCAGAATGGTCACACTACACTCCCTTCCTCAGAATGGTCACACTATACTCCCCTCCTCAGAATGGTCACACTACACTCCCCTCCTCAGAATGGTCACACTACACTCCCCTCCTCAGAATGGTCACACTACACTCCCCTCCTCAGAATGGTCACACTACACTCCCCTCCTCAGAATGGTTACACTACACTCCCCTCCTCAGAATGGCCACACTACTCCCTTCCTCAGAATGGTCAAACTACCCCCCCCCCCCCCCCACACACACACACCATTTTTTCACCAGGTGAAGGTCTTGGTCCCAAGGTTGGAGGTTCTATTGTAGTCAGCAGGGGTGTCAGAGCGACACTAAAAGTGGGGGGGGGCAAAATTTTTATGCTCCCCCGGGAAATTTTGAAATCTAGAGTCTCTGAAATGCCATTTCCTGCATTTTAGGACAAGGATTTACTGAATTCTAAAGGTCCAAAAACATCATATTTATAAAATACTTAAAAGACAACACTTTTCCAGACATTGAATATCTGCATTCAAATTTCCTTATTAGATCTTTATATTCAAAGTTGTGGGTTTGCTAGGGTTAGTGATTTTGTTAATCATAACTTTATTACTGACCTTGTTTGTTACCAGCCTTGTTAAAAAGTGGGGGGCCCAGACATATTCTGCCTCCCACCCCACCCCACCCCCACCCCCACCCCCCACTAAAAAAGGGGGGCCCAGGCCCCCTGCTTCTGACACCCCTGGTAGTCAGAATTTAATTAACCTATTCCTGACACCTAAGCCAGCCAAAAAGGGCCCTTTATTGTTTTACTCTGCCTAACACCAGATGATTTTACCTATCAAAGAGAGAACCATCAGACATCCTAGGTAGCAAATAATGGGTTAATAATGTAGGTGAAATCTTCTCTGGTTGGATATAATGCAAATTCTATATTTCCATTCCAGCGGTTTATGGAGAGAATTATGGTCAAGAAATTTGGGATGCTTGGATTGATGGTGTTATCTGTATTTTTGAAGAGAGGGAAGGAAATCTTTGCCAAGAGTATTTCTCAAAGATAACTTGTCCTACTTTGATAATTCATGGTGAAAAAGATCCTTTACTCCCAGCATTTCATCCCGAGTACATTCACAAGAACATTAGAGGATCATTGCTTCACAGGATGCCAGAAGGTAAACATGATCCTCATCTTAAATATGCTGAGGAATTTAATAAGTATGTCACAGATTTTTGCAAAGAGTCATGAAAAGTAAAATATTTCAAGTACTTTAAGTTATGTGAATGACATGTGCTTAATTAAGGTTAATTCCAGATAACAGCTAGTTTCTAATTTGAACATCTAGAATAGCTTTTTCCATGTTCGCGTGAAATTATCGCAACAACCAACAAATTGTATTAAATTATTATTAATACTGTTGGCTTCTACGCAGTATATATACTGTATCCTGTGTTTCTAAAGGAGTTTTATTTCACAATTAAAGCATTAATTACTGACTTGTCTGGCTTAACATTTAAAAAATACAATTTTTCTTCCAGATCATTCCCGACAAATCTGTAAATTTTTCCCGATGAGGGGGCTAGGGTTCCCTGACAGGGGGCTGTAGCCCCCTCTGCCCCCCGCCCCCCCCCTCTGGTGCCACACCCCTGCTGCACAATAACCTGTCAGCCTGTGGAACTGCGAAAAGTACTCACATTCAGAAAGGAATGGGTCCCCAAAGTACACTGTGCAGCACAAATAGTAGATTTTGAAACTTATTACAGCTCTCAGTCTGACGATTTGGAGTTTTCCCACGATGCTGTTAGCCTATTTCTTTCTTAATGGCAATGTGAGATGACTTAAAGTGCCCCTAACCCCAAATATTTTTTTTTAAAAAATCAAATTACTGTGGTTTGTTGAGTACCTCAGTCCAGAAATTTTTTGATTTGGATGAATTATCGAGTTTCTATGCCCTGTTGAAATGTCGAAAATCGCCGCCATTTTGGTTCACGGCCGAGTTGCAAGCAAAGTTTCAAAAGGCATGGAACTAGCACATTTGTGACGTAGATTCCGGAACGCCCGATTATTAGTGCTTGATACCATCACTTGATATTCTTATTTCAATTCGCACAGTTCGATGTTAAAAATATGCTTCTGAGTTCTGTCTTCTGGCAATTTTGTGAAAAGCTTAAGACAGTGAGATGTCCAAAAGAATATTGGAAGCACGGAGACCAATATAATTATTTTATTCAAAGAACGTTCGCTTTCAGCTTTGAAGTATGACTTCGTATATATTTTTCACCGAACGTTTCTCAGCTGACTTGGCTGTCTTTGGACCGCTTGCAAGAGTTCATAGACATATACTATACATCGGATACTATTCTTGTAGCAATAGTTACGATATCAACAAAGTAACAAATCCAACAGAGACAACAGACGGAGAAACCGCCGAAATATAATAAATAGCAATGTATAAGAATTCACGCAAATGAAAGCAAACAAATATCCAATTTCATCATATTTTTATTAAACATTATTACAGAACGTTGTTGACATATACGTAAAAGTTTAGAAGCATAAACTAGTCTGGAATCAGATTTAATGAAAGGTATTAGAACAATAAATAAGCAAGGGAAGACAAACCATAACAATAGACGAACGTTCTCGGCGCTTCTCGTACGGCTTTGATATCCGCAGAATCGCAGCTTGATATTCCCTCCACTTCGTACGGCTTTCCCTCAGGGCTACACGCACAGCTTTCCAGATAGTAAACCACGGCAGACTTGAAGGAACATCTTATGTTTTTGGCTCATCCTAGTTCTAGAGAAAGAGTCCGTAGATATAGAAGCTATAGAGCGGTATAGTATTTATACCTGACAATGTGTACAAAATACAATAGTATTAAGATCAGAAAATTGTCATTCGCGACGTATAACCGCCTGAAGGGTATAGCTTTAGTTTATATGATCAGAAAAATTAAAAATCAAACGCACGTACCTGTTCTCATGATGGAGAAATTAAGTAGACATCCCACAAAATACTAGTCAATAGTACAGTGAGCGAGCAATCTAGGCGTTCCGGAATCTACGTCATAAATGTGCTGGTTCCCATGCCTTTTGAAAACTCGGCCGTGAACCGAAATGGCGGCGATTTTCGACATTTCAACAGGGCATAGAAACTCGAGAATTCATCCAAATCAAAAAATTTTTGGACTGAGGTACTCAACAAACCACAGTAATTTGATTTTTTTTAAAAAAATATTTGGGGTTAGGTGCACTTTAAAGCACGTTGTACAATGCGCAAGTTCGGAATTTTGCGGACCTTGCATATAAAGACACAAGTGTTTTGTGTCTTATTATGTTAGGCATGTTTTGTGTAAGCTGTATCTTTATATCAGCTCTCATATCTCATATAAGCAGCCCTAATGCAACACTGTTGATGTTTCAACATTTATTTATCAGAGTAAATTCTAAATTTTGCTGTGATGAAGAGCTTCAGCTGCGCACCTGAATTCGCCCGCAAATAAAGGCCTGCGCCTGAGGGCAAAAGGGGGTCAAAAAGAAAGCAGAGTCGGACAAGAATACAAGATGGCGTTTTTCTCCAACTTTCTTCGTTCTTGTCCAAGAAATGCTTTTATTTCTGGTTCTTTAAGACGTCTAGTTCACTCAGGAACTGGCAAATGTTTGGTTAATAATGTTAATTTACATTACGAGAAAATGGGAAATGGTTCACAAGTTTTATTTTGTCTTCCCGGTGCTATGGGGTCAACGAGAACTGACTTTGGTCCACAACTTGACTTATTAAAAGATAAATTTACCGTTATTGCTTTTGATCCAAGAGGATATGGCAAGTCTATACCACCAAAAAGAGATTTTCCTTTGGATTTTTATAACAGAGATGCCGATGATGCAGCCGAATTGATGAAACAATTAGGTAAGATTTAAATATATTCCCTCTGAAAATCTAAATATTCTATGAAAATTAATATTTCAAAATAAAACGGTATTATTCATAATAAGAGGGTATCCAGTCCAGGGTTGGTAGATTGCTGAATAAATAAGCCAAATATTATTATAATAACCTTTTGTTTTCTTTGTTGGAAACAAAGAAATCAAAGGGCCGCTTATAACAATGTTTGGCTTATTTATTCAGCAATCTGGCAACCCTGATCCAGTCATAGTATTCAGAATATTAAGCAAGTATTTACTGTACAGAATTAAATTTTCTTTAAAGAAATAGGAATAAGGTTTTATTATAAGAAAGTATTCTAAATGGTTTTCTGAGTGGTAGCTTCTGGAGCTTACTCTCTGTCTGAAGGAGGCCAAGCATGTTTTTATTGTGCATACATGTGCTACAGGGATAGTGTAATGGGGCTATTGCGTGTGTGTATAATTTTTTTGTTTTATCAGCACTAAGACTCATTTTGGTGTTAATAGAACATCACTACAGCACAATGCTGTGATAACCTCATTGATTAGTCTGAATGTATGTCTGTCCTAGGTCTGGGTTGGAGGTGCAAAGGGTACGTGCTTCAGAACGGATTTGTTGTTGGGTATATATGTGCTTTGTAAATTATAATAGACCTTTCCGCATGAAGTGAATGGATCACATGTATGAACTTTCTTTCTGACAAATCTGATTGGCTAATGTCCAATGTTTGTCCGAAGTTTTCAATGTCCGAAGTTTTTGATGTCTGAAGTTTTGCCAGAACGAATCAAATCTCTCAATGCATTATCCATGCACTTCATGCGGAAATGTCTATTATCGAAATATAGTAAGGTTAGATATACTGCTGAAACAGAAAATGTGGTAGTCTAATGTTTTGAGCGAAGGCCCTTCATCAGTTAGACTACGACATTCTCTGTTTCGGCAGTATATCAAACCTTACTATATTTTGATTGTTGTTTCAACACTGCCTACACAGCACACTACTTTTATTTCACTGTTTAAATTATAATTATACTGTTCTGCTGTGAATCATGATTATCGTATAATAATATGTAAAATAGCGATTTAATTGTGGTAATAAATTTAAATACAGCATGGAAGAATGTATTAACCATGGTGAATGGCTTATAAACACACTACGAGGAAGTTAGCAAAGTAAGAGGTGAACTATGAGAAAGTAAGAAGAGTAAGAAACAAACTATGAGAAGATTAACAGATAAACTTTATAGTATTTAAAAACTTTAAAACTATAGAAAAAAACACTATGCATTTCGGCAGAAGAGCGGTCTGCCGAAATGCATAGTGTTTTTTCTATAGTTTTAAAGTTTTTAAATACTATAAAGTTTATCTGTTAATCTTCTCATAGTTTGTTTCTTACTCTTCTTACTTCTCATAGTTCACCTCTTACTTTGCTAATTCCTCGTAGTGTGTTTATAAGCCATTCACCATGGTTAATATGTTCTTCCATGCTGTATAATAATATGTATTAATAATGCCAGACATTGTTACTCAGTGGGAGAAATTACTGCCTGAGCTGGCCAAAAACAGTCTCTTTATTGTTTTACTCTAACACCAGACTATTTTACTGGTCAAATGAGAATCCTCAGACATCCTATTGTAGTTAGGAATTGGTTAATAAGGCAAGGCAGCAATTGGTGAACATTCACCAGCTTAAAGGTTTACAGTATCAATTTCTACAAACTGACTGCAGGTTACTCGAAATACAGTGTGCTTGGATGGAGTGATGGTGGAATATTTGGTTTGATATTAGCTGGGAAATACTCAAGTTGTGTTGATCGTCTCATTGTTTGGGGCTGTAATGCCTCAGTTACAAAACAAGATCTGGAATTGTATGAAGCAATCAGGGATGTTTCCAAGTGGAATCCAAGAATGAGGGAACCACTTGAAGGTAACAGGGTAATAAATACTGTATATTATAATATTTATGATGGTTATGGGTAACTATTTGTCCGAAGCTTCAGAAATTGTAGTTAGAGGCTGTAAACACCAAGGAGTTGCATAAGACTGAGGGTAAATGTTGTAGACAGACTGAGCAAAAGCAGTAAAACTACCTGACTTTAATGGTGCTTTAGTGTCTGAGGTAATGTGGTGCTACAACCTTGTTTACAGGGCTTTCAATGGGAGAGGGTAGGTAGAAGGTATTCAGGGGTGTAGCATGGGTGAGGTGGGGGTGGAGGGTGTCACACCCCTTCACTTTTTGGAAAACTTGTTGGTAAAACAGAGATTGTGTAAAGAAAAACGTGATTTGGTAAATTGATGATAAAATTGAGTTGATCATTAATGCGAGGAAGCAATAGTGGTACACCCCCTACTCAGAATGTTCGCACTACACCCACCCCAGAATTTTCACACTACACCCACCCCAGAATTGTCACACTACACCCCCCAGAATGGTCACACTACACCCCCACTCAGAATGGTCACACTACACCCACCCCAGAATGGTCACACTACACCCACCCTAGAATGGTCACACTACACCCACCCTAGAATGGTCACACTACACCCACCCTAGAATGGTCACACTACACCCACCCTAGAATGGTCACACTACACCCACCCCAGAATGGTCACACTACACCCACCCCAGAATGGTCACACTACACCCACCCCAGAATGGTCACACTACACCCACCCCCGGAATGGTCACACTACACCCACCCCAGAATGGTCACACTACACCCACCCCAGAATGGTCACACTACACCCACCCCAGAATGGTCACACTACACCCACCCCAGAATGGTCACACTACACCCACCCTAGAATGGTCACACAACACCCACCCCAGAATGGTCACACTACACCCACCCCAGAATGGTCACACTACACCCACCCTAGAATGGTCACACTACACCCACCCCAGAATTTTCACACTACACCCACCCCAGAATGGTCACACTACACCCACCCTAGAATGGTCACACTACACCCACCCTAGAATGGTCACACTACACCCACCCCAGAATGGTCACACTACACCCACCCTAGAATGGTCACACTACACCCACCCCAGAATTTTCACACTACACCCACCCCAGAATGGTCACACTACACCCACCCTAGAATGGTCACACTACACCCACCCCAGAATTTTCACACTACACCCACCCCAGAATGGTCACACTACACCCACCCTAGAATGGTCACACTACACCCACCCTAGAATGGTCACACTACACCCACCCCAGAATGGTCACACTACACCCACCAGAATGGTCACACTACACCCACCCTAGAATGGTCACACTACACCCACCCTAGAATGGTCACACTACACCCCACAGAATGGTCACACTACACCCACCCCAGAATGGTCACACTGCACCCACCCTAGAATGGTCACACTACACCCACCCCAGAATGGTCACACTACACCCACCCTAGAATGGTCACACTACACCCACCCCAGAATTTTCACACTACACCCACCCCAGAATGACGAATGGTCACACTACACCCACCCTAGAATGGTCACACTACACCCACCCTAGAATGGTCACACTACACCCACCCCAGAATGGTCACACTACACCCACCAGAATGGTCACACTACACCCACCCTAGAATGGTCACACTACACCCACCCTAGAATGGTCACACTACACCCCACAGAATGGTGACACTACACCCACCCCAGAATGGTCACACTGCACCCACCCTAGAATGGTCACACTACACCCACCCCAGAATGGTCACACTACACCCCCTCTCTTAGAATGGTCACACTACACCCACCCCAGAATGGTCACACTACACCCCCTCTCTTAGAATGGTCACACTACACCCCCTCTCTTAGAATGGTCACACTACACTCCCCTCTCTTAGAATGGTCACACTACACTCCCCTCACTCAGAATGGTCACACTCCTCCCCCCCCCTCCCCCAAATGGTCACACCACCACTGGAGATATTTGTCCCATCTGCGCTTTTTTCACCAAAAGTCTTGGGCCCAAGGTTGGAGGTTCTATTCTAGTCAGAATTTAATGAACCCATTCCTGCCTAAGCTGGCTAAAAAGACACCTTCATTGTTTTACTCTGTCTATTACCACCAGATGGTTTTACTCATCAAAGGAGAACCTTCAGACATCCTAGGTAGCATTGGGTTAAATAATGTAGGTCAAACCTGCACTGGTTGAATATAATGCAAATTCTATATTTTCATTCCAGCGCTTTATGGAGAGAATGTTCAAGAACTTTGGGAGGGTTGGATTGATGGTCTTATCCGTATTTTTGAAGAGAGTGAAGGAAATCTTTGCCAAGAATATTTATCAAAGATAACCTGTCCTACTTTGATAATTCACGGTGAGAAAGATCCTTTAGTCCCAGCATTTCATCCTGAGTACATTCACAAGAACATTAGAGGATCATTGCTTCACAGGATGCCAGAAGGTAGACATAATCTTCATCTTAGATATGCTGAGGAATTTAATAAGTATGTCACTGATTTTTGCAAAGAGTCTTGAAAAGTCAAATATCTCGAGTACTTCAAGAAATAGTTACGTGAATGTGCTTAATTAAGGTTTATTCTAGATAACAACTAGTTTCTGATGATGCAAGAAAGTCCATGACAAATCATTGTAAGTTGTTCCTTAGAATTACGAAATACATTTTATTCTGGGATTTTGGCGACTCTGTGCAGTTATCGTCTTTAGTGAATTATTTTATGTTAAAGAATAAAGTAACAAACTGTCAACTGCTTGACAATAGAAACATACACTGTAATCTTTCCTCGCTGCACAACAGCCTGGGGAAGTGCTTTTGGTCTATTTCTTTCTTAATGGCAATGTGAGATGACTTAAAGCACTTTGTACAATGCGCAAGTTCGGAATTTTGCGGTGCGTCGCGATAATTAATACGGCACCAAATGTACTACTTCCAACAGCGAAGCGCCGCGCATCACTGACTTTGCCATTTTATCTCATATATAAAAAAAGTACTTTTCTCACCACTTTTCTGAGGTGTTAACTCAGCGAGGCGTCCATTTCGCTCACTTTTTAATTACCCTACCTCGTTTTCCTCTCCTGGCCTCAAATTAATTTCCAATTTCTGTGTTATGTACCAGTACGGTGTCATGGTTACAAAAAAACTTTGATATTGTGTCGGAAATTAATTGGGAATTTCCTACTTGTTGGATTTTTTTCGGAAATCGGAATACAAACGCTTTTATGTCGATATTCTAATTATTATATATACTTTGGAGAAATTTGTATTCTTAGCGTTTCGTGAAACTTCCTTAGCCACAATATCATGTTGCTGTAACGATTGTGGTTTGTAAAGAATTATTCTGATAAATATTTTGAAAGGCGTTGTTAGAAACAGCATGTGTGCTATTGCTGCTGTGTTCGGTAGAGTTAATAGCTAGCACTCTTGCAAATACGGCCAAGGTAAAAATTAATTAAAACTACATGACTGAGTAAGCATTGAACCTGCAGAAGTATCACTCTCGTGCAGTAAACTTCACTGAAAAAGCTATAATCTTTATATTTAATTGGTATATATTATTCATGGTGATATATCTTTAATTATATCCCGCGTTCTCGGTATATAACCTATACTTCTACGAGGTTGTACATGCAACAAAGTACAGCAACATTTCTTCAGGGACACCGAACTTCAGACGTAAGTTTTCGAAGGAAAACTATAAGACCTTGCTGTCTCAACTTGATTTTCCGAAATAAGAGTTGCTTTTTAGATATATATTTCTACACTGTTAATTTACAATGTAAATTACTCCGTTATTTCAAAAACCTCGTTATATCTCGCTTCAACTTATTTTTTCACTATTTTACAGTATATATAATTTACTTTCTTTTTTCGATCTTATTTCAAACTATATTCATTGGTATCTCTCTTGGAAGTTCAAGGTAGCGTGGTTCCGCTGTACTACTTAATACCGGTATCTCTTCAGGCCCAAAAGTAATTTGCAATTAACAGTTTGTGGTTGAAGACGGCGCTGTGAACTAATTGACTAAATTTCTTTTTATCAGAAACTATTTACATGCATTCGGGTGGCATGGGGTTAGCGCGCTGCCTCTCACCGCTGAAGTTAAGCCCGGTCAAATAGGGTTAAGGCCCGGTCAAACGAGGATGAGAGTTGATGAGAGTCGATGAGAGTTGCAACTCTCGGTCGCGTTTGACCACCAATTCTCATCGACTCTCATGCACTCTTATCAACTCTCATCAACTTTGAGCTGGTTCAAATTTTAATGAGAGTTGATGAGAGTTTTTGCTCGTTTGACCGGTCATGAGAGTTGCCATATGAGAGTTGACATATGAGAGTTGATGAGAGTTTAGTACTTTGTTTACCTCGAAATTCGTTCCTAGTCTCCCTGCTACGCGCGGTAAATCCTACAACTCTCGTCAACTCTCATGGTCAACTCTCATGGTCAACTCTCATCAACTCTCATCCTCGTTTGACCGGGGCATGAGAGTTGAGAAAACTCTCAGACAAACTCTCGCTTGCCAACTCTCATCCTTGTTTGACCGGGGCTTTAGTACTTGGATGGGTGACCACCTTAGCTTCATGTCGTTGGTTCTCTCCGGTGCCTCTACGGTCTTTCACCTGGTTCTCCGGTTTTCCTCCCTCCACAAAATCAACACGATAGTTTCCTCAGTTAATTCTACGAACTAGTTCCATCAAGGAATGAGGACCATTGGGTTATTAGTATCTAAATACTTAATACTAAGTCACATGTTACATTCAATAAACAAAGGCGCTTTATATTAGCCCATTCTATATATACATATATATGTCACATGCATATTATATATGTACAAGTACTTTGTACATGCAGATAAACAAACGTAATAAGCTCGAGTCCAATGTTATATCTATAGCAACCGTAAACAAAGACTGGTCGATTTCTTAAAAGCTTTATCGTAGGTTTTTAATTATAGCGTATAAAAATAAACATTTGACGGAGCGAAGTGTTAATTGGCTGAGCGTGCTTGCTTGAGTGCTTGCGTTTGTTATTGTGTAACAAACTAAGACCGCCTTGTTATATTATTATTATTACTGAGCTGTATTATTGTCAGTGTTATTTCACTTGCATTCAACCTCGTGTAACAAGGGATGGTTTGAAAACGCGTGGGAAGCAATGGCATCGTTGCTAATCGTCTGGGTTCTTTTTATGAACACACTAAAGGTATTGTTTTTATTTTCTTGTGTTTCATTTCTGAAACATTTTCTAATATATAGAATTCATACTCACAAGCTACGTTGCCTTTCATTCCGTACGCATCACTATTGCCTGTGAATAACCTTTTTTTTGCATTATAAAAGACAAAAAAACAACTTCTTTCTCATCTGCAGACAGTATTAGCGCACAAGCTGTGCTTACCTGTTTGTAAAAATATTGTTAAAAGAAAAAAATATATTATCGTAAAAAGAAACATGGCTAGGTTTGCGTCGAGATGTATAGTTACATTCCGAGGAGAAGTGAATTATAAAAGTTTTAGAGAACGCGAAATACTTCGTGTGCGCTTTGGACTTGTGTTCACTCCTACAGAATTTCTCGTCTGCCTTAAACATTTATTCTTAATTGTTTTTATAACTCGATGGAAATACGAGGAAATTACTATAGATTTACTGGACATGTGTTTCTTTAACTCATTCCTGTCCGGGGGCTTCCCCAGAGGTGAATAAAATCGTCTGGCGTTAGCCAGAATAAAATACTAAAGACCAATTCGGACAAGAAAGAGTTAAAGAGATAGTTTATAACTAATTCCTGTCCAGGGGCTTCCCCAGAGGTGAATAAAATCGTCTGGCGTTAGCCAGAATAAAATACTAAAGACCAATTCGGACAAGAAAGAGTTAAACTTCATGCAGTTTTATTTTATTCAGTGCTATACTGTTTTAAAAAGTCCCTTTTCTTCCTTCCTTCCTTCCTTCCTTCCTTCCTTCCTTCCTTCCTTCCTTCCTTCCTTCCTTCCTTCCTTCCTTCCTTCCTTCCTTCCTTCCTTCCTTCCTTCCTTCCTTCCTTCCTTCCTTCCTTCCTTCCTTCCTTCCTTCCTTCCTTCCTTCCTTCCTTCCTTCCTTCCTTCCTTCCTTCCTTCCTTCCTTCCTTCCTTCCTTCCTTCCTTCCTTCCTTCCTTCCTTCCTTCCTTCCTTCCTTCCTTCCTTCCTTCCTTCCTTCCTTCCTTCCTTCCTTCCTTCCTTCCTTCCTTTCCTTCCTTCCTTCCTTCCTTCCTTCCTTCCTTCCTTCCTTCCTTCCTTCCTTCCTTCCTTCCTTCCTTCCTTCCTTCCTTCCTTCCTTCCTTCCTTCCTTCCTTCCTTCCTTCCTTCCTTCCTTCCTTCCTTCCTTCCTTCCTTCCTTCCTTCCCTCCCTCCCTTCATATCTCCCTCCTTAAACACTTACTTATGTTTACTCATAATGATTCCATAGCTCATTCAATTTAAAAATAATGTATTTTTCTTTTAATTATAACATAGGTTATGAATGTATATTCTTCAATTATCAAAACTCCTCAGCTTGGTCTCAGGGTTTCAGTTACTCCCAAAACAGGCATCTTTTCTGGGTAAGTTTTATATATTTTTTTACATGTTCACTCGATATATATATATATATATATATATATATATATATATATATATATATATATATATATATATATATATATATATATATATATATATATATCATAACATTTAAATAAAAGATTCAATCAATGGGTCATTTCATGATGTATTGAACGGTTGTTTAAAAACTCAGCCACGTAAATATCTTGCATTTTTCTTTTCTTTTTGTATTTTCTTACATGAAATAAGTGCCATGGTGTACTGCGAGTATCTAATCGATATACTATCTATTCCCGCGCAATAATTTGTCAAGTAGTTTTTCACGGCCAATGTTTGAGAAAATTTGCTAAAAGGATCTTGTCATGCTGTGATCTAACGAGAAAAATATAACTATTGATTGTATAATGGCTATATGCAATTTTAGGAAGGGAGGTGGGAGGTCTAATTAATTTACTTTCTTTTTCTTTGACTATGCAATATCAGAGTAACTCCAGGTAAGTAGATGTGCGAATGGTCGAAATGCGTAATGGCATACCTCGGATTAGTGCTTAGTTGCATGTGTGATGCCTTTGGCACAGACAAAGGTTGTGTTCTTGGGACAACGGGTTGTTTGTGTACACAGCAGTCATGTACAGAGTGTCAGTTAGTGAAATTTCTATATCATTAAGCATAATTTATATAAAGTATAAATTGTCACTATAATTTCTTCTCTATATACCGGACCGCAATATTATTATTTTCTGTTAGTCTGGCGTCTTCGTTATGCGTTTATATTAGTCTTTCTTTTTAATGTTACCGATTTACTCTTTAAGTGGAGCAGGTGTTAATAGTCGTTGTTACTTTCACCCCATGTAATTAGAAATTGTTGTAATAAATAATGTACTGTGAGCGAGTACTGTGTGACATGGCGTGTGGTGTTTAAAACGTTCCATGTTCTTGTTTTTTTTATAGGAACTCCCAGTTGTAGTAAGTTAGCTCGCGTGTACTAGTCACGTTTTTGGCTTATAGTAAACATTGCCTCTTATAAACCACAGCCAGCACTAACAGTATAAAATTAGAAAACAAAACTTAACCCAAAAATAAGTCTTGTAATAACCAAGGTCTAAACAAGACATGAAGATGCAACATTGATATTTTGACTTCATTTCGAGGGCGTTATCACCATCAAGCGACTTGACTAATATAATAAACTAAAATATATTTTTCTGTCATCATTCATCTGTTAGGTTCATCCATAATTTCGTGTTTCAGTTTCGCGTTCCGTGTATACCTGTTGCCATATATGCTATATTGCGTAACATAAATCAAAACAAGATCTTTCTTTTTTTAAATTGTAAATTCTTTGTGTTAGTTGCCTCCAGCGTTCATTGTTTAAACTGCCCAAATTTATTTTACGAAAGTACATTATCAAATGCTGGAATCTTCTGTGAGGAAATTGTTTAACATAAGACAGCAGGCTAATAAGACAGCCATTACAGGTACTTGCAAGATTCCTTTGAAACACACCGACCATTTATTAATGTCTCGACACTTTTTAAGTAATAGATAAATTCCCATTCCCCAGAGGTGAATCAAATCGTCTGGCGTTAACCAGAATAAAATACCAAAGACCGCGATTCGGACAGGAAAGAGTTAGAGAGATTCCGAGGGCTTCCCCATCAAAGACCGCTGGCTTAAAAGTTTTTTGAACGTAGCCTAAAAAGTTACTGTTCATGACCCAACGTTTCAACACTAGAAACGCTAGATCGGAGTGTCGAAACATTGGGTCATGAACGGTAAGTTTTTAAGCTACGTTCAAAAAACTTTTAAGCCAGTGTAGCATTAAACTGCCTTTTTATTAAATTTAGACTTTTTATAGAGCCAATTACAGAAACTGTGATTTTAATAGTTAGACAATGTTTAAAGATTAGACAGATAGAGATCTCCCGTATAAATAAGATTAGTTTAGTTTTTAGTTTTAGCGTTAGAGTAAAAAGAGAAAGTTGTTCCACAACAAGAATGCGCATGAAAGGGTTAACTGAGTATTTTTGATCATTGTTTTAGGGACACTGTACAATACTCTTTCGAAGTTTCTCACACAAAGAAATCTTTTGCTGACGCACTGGATATCGAAATTCAAATTCTGTGTCCGGCGTTTTTAGTTTTTGGAAATCACACTGTAAAGAGCAGCTCAATACGGGCTAGTAATGAGACTAAAAGTGATCAGGATATGGTGTTTAAGGTAAAAAATTGTTTACAATGTCGAACAATTGAAACTATACTCAATTAAGCGATTATTTGTGTGGGTATAATAACGTGACATAATGTTTTTGTGAGTTTTGTTTTAAAAGTATACTATACATGATTATGTAACCTTATATTTTGACAATTCATTATATCTTACAGTTTGCCAATATCACCGCAAACAGTCACGTTGCGGTTACCATGGATATTCGCGTGGATCCGTACTACATGCTTGGTTCACGTGACGAGGTGATTGCGTCTAGCTCAGTCAAGTTGTGGTATTATGGTGAGCTCGATTCATGTCATCGTCCTGCCAGTAAATGGAACGCGAGGTCTTTAGCTGACACTATTCGGTTTTCTTTCGGGGCCAACAAAGGTAAGGGAGGGAGGGAGGGAGGGAGGGAGGGAGGGAGGGAGGGAGGGAGGGAGGGAGGGAGGGAGGGAGGGAGGGAGGGAGGGAGGGAGGGAGGGAGGGAGGGAGGGAGGGAAGGAAGGAAGGAAGGAAGGAACGAACGAACGAACGAACGAACGAACGAACGAACGGGAGGGAGGGAGGGAGGGAGGGAGGGAGGGAGGGAGGGAGGGGGGGGGAGAGAGAGGGAAGAAGAGAGTGAGGAGAAGGGAGGGAGGGAGGGGGAGAGAGGGAAGAAGAGAGTGAGGAGAAGGGAGGGAGGGAGGGGGAGAGAGAGGAGGGGGGAGAGGGAGGGATGGGATGGAATGGGGTGGATAGATGAATGTGGGCTTAAGGAATGCATTTTTTCGTGTCGGCCTTTTTCTTCCAGTTTGTGAACGTGCAGTTGATCAGCTTGGTGAAAGTCAGTTCTCAGCTTCATCTTTTTACAAACCTAATTTCCATGCTCTTGGCAACTCTCCTCACCACGCCAGCTTCACGCATGATCAAGTTTGGACACCCGCTGACACCATGACAAAAGATATTCACCAATATTTACAAATTAAATTGGAGCAATTAGTGAGAATAACTAAGGTGATTGATTGTTTCAAGTTCTGAACATACCAGCAAGATTTTCTTCGACAATTATGAACTTCTATGCCAGTAGTGTTCAGGGACGTAGCCAGATATAAAAGTAACTACAAAACTGATGCAATATGAATTGTGTCAGGAAATGAAACTGTAAACAGTGTATTCAATCTACTGAGTGTATGCACTTTGAGTATCTATGTGACGCTTGCGTGTTTTGAGTATTTTATATGACGTTTTGTAACCTTTAGAGTCTGTAAAATCTTCCTCCAAAAGCCAGGAAATGGCATTTCAGCGACTTTCGATTTCAAAATTTCCCGGGGGAGCATGCTCCCGGACCCCCCTAAAAATTTATTTTGATTTCGGCTCCCCCCTTTCAAAATCCTGGCTACGTGCCTGGTAGTGGTTTCAGCTTGAAGTTGATCAAGTTCCCACCTCGGTCTACCATCTGAGTTCCAGTGGCTCAATGGTGAGAGCGTCCAGCTGGCATTCGGAAGGTTGTGGGTTCGAGTCCCGTCTGGAGCTCAAAGTTTTTCTCTGAGTTTAACTTACGACAATTTGTACAGCAAAAAACGAAAAAATAAAACCTGAAATCTCAGTTTCAATAAATTTAGAAAATCTAATTTTCATAAAATCTGCAACTTACTAGCAGTTAAACATGTTTTGACTGGGTCTAGGATCAGAGTTATTTTTTTGTTTTTGTAATTTTCAGATTGCTACCAAAGGCAATGGTAATACATATCCCTCGAGCTTTGTGAGAAAATATGTTTTATATCATAGCAAAGACGGAGTACACTGGTCAATGGCATATGCTGGACTCAAATCAAAGGTATGTTGTCGCAATGGATGAACCAGGCGGAAATCTAATTCTGGTAAGAAATATTATTGCCCAGCATACTGCTTTAAACAAAACCATAACACAAAATAATTTTGAAAAAATTTACTAACGTTTCGTTACTACACGTAACATCATCAGAGTGATAAATATACATACATGAAGGTGACTTAAATAGCTTAACTAGTTACATAAATAGAAAGTGATAAGGTGACAGACAAGGTGACAGAAAAGGCGATGTAAGACAAATGAATTGTCAAACTGTCAAATTGTCACCTTATCACTTTCTATTTATGTAACTAGTTAAGCTATTTAAGTCACCTTCATGTATGTATATTTATCACTCTGATGATGTTACGTGTAGTAACGAAACGTTAGTAAATTTTTTCAAAATTATTTTGTGTTATGGTTTTGTTTAAAGCAGTATGCTGGGCAATAATATTTCTTACCAAAGGTATGTTATTAAAATAATCAAACTGATTAAACTAAAATGATTTAACTACTTTTGTTGTGTTGTGTTTTTTTTCAGGAATTCCAGGCAAACGTTGACTCAACGACAGTGAAAATGAACGACATAAGAGTTCCGATCGAAGCCAGACTTTTAAGAATTGTTCCTAAAACATGGAAGAATAAAATAACGCTGAAAGTGAAGTTGTTTGGATGTCTTGCTTACCATGTGCCTGGTACAGTTTTGGTTTTTATTCAACTTTTAATTTTTGGTGGTGATAGTGGTGGTGGTAGTGGTGGTGGTGGTGGTAGTGATGATGGTAGTGGTAGTGGTAGTGGTGATGATGGTGGTAGTGGTAGTGGTGATGGTAGTGGTGGTGATGGTGGTAATGGTGGTAGTGGTGATGGTGGTGATAGTGGTGGTGGTGATGGTGGTAGTAATGGTGATATGATGGTGATGATTGTGGTGATAGTGGTGTTCGTGTTGGTATAGATTGTGGTGGTGGTGGTAGTGATGGTGGTAGTGGTGATGGTAGTGGTGGTGGTAGTAGTGATGGTGGTGATAGTGGTGGTAGTGGTGATGGTGGTAGTAATGGTGGTAGTGATGGTGATGATTGTGGTGTTCATGTTGGTAGAGATGGTGGTGGTAGTGGTAGTGTTGCTGGTGTTGTTGCTGAATCCAGCTGTTGGAAGGCCATATGAAAATCGTTCAAACCAATTTTCTTGTTGTTTAGCGGGTTATCAACCATTAGGTATTTCATCAAGTCGTATTAGAGACGATCAACTCTCAGTGGAGTCAGGAAATCAGCATACCTACCCACCATACAATGCGCGTCTAAATTTAAACCATGGTTTGGGAGGGTGGTGCACGACTACTGGATGGAAACAAACTTTGGTTGTAGATCTGGGAGAAGATTACGTTATTACTGAGGTATGTTTTATTTATGAATAGTTATGGCGTGTGAATAGTGATTGTTATGGGGTGATTATGGTGGTGGTAGTTGGGGGTAGTTATGGTAGTAATGATGGTGGTGGTGCATGATGGTTGCGGTAGTGATGGCTGTAGTAGCCGTAATGGTGGTAGTGATGGTGGTGGTGATGGTGGTGGTGATGGTTGTAGTGATGATGGTGGTTGTGGTAGTAGTGATAGTGGTAATGATGGTGGTGGTGGTGGTGATGGTTGTAGTGATGATGGTGGTGATGGTTGTAGTGATGATGGTGGTTGTGGTGGTAGTGATAGTGGTAATAATCGTGGTGGTGGTGGTGATGGTTGTAGTGATGGTGGTGGTGATGGTTGTAGTGATGATGGTGGTTGTGGTAGTAGTGATAGTGGTAATGATGGTGGTGGTTGTGGTAGTGGTGGTGATGGTTGTAATGATGGTGGTGGTGATGGTGGTGGTGATGGTGGGGGTGATGGTTGTGGTAGTGATGGTGGTAGTGATGGCTGTAGTAGAAGTGATGGTGGTAGTGATGGTAGTACTGGTGATGATAGTGGGAGTGATAGTTGTAGTGGCATTGGTGGTGGTGATGGTGGAGGTGACACATATGTTTAATCTCCACTGCTAGGACTAAATTGCAAGGTATTGTTTTATTTAGCTCGCTGTACAATCACAATTTCAAGCCACAAATAGGTTGATTCGCGCATTTAATCTTGCGTACAAGAACGATGGAGGGCTGAAAACCAGCATCAAAGAAAACGGAAATAAAAAGGTGGAAAGTTTGTTTGATGTTTATAATGCATTTCTTACGACGTAACTTGCTTCTTAACTAAGTAGTACATATTGTTATTTCTTTAGATTTTTCTCGGGAATCCTGTGGAAGATACGACAATAAGACACAGGCTTTTGGAAAGTGTTAAGGCGCGTCATGTTTATATTGAACCAAAACAAATGTCAAGTAATACTGGATGTTTGAGAATAGAACTGTATGGGTATAAAGAAGACCAGGTTCCTCCTTCAGGTAAGTAAATTTTGATATAGGGTTTCTTCAGGCCTTGCGGTTTGTGTATCACATGATGTGTACGAAATGATACAGCGCGAACTAGCTAGAGCGATAGTTAGGCGAGCTATAACGGGCTGTAGTCTGTAATGGAATAGCGTGGCGTGGAATAACACACTTTGGAGTAGTGTGACACAGGGTAGCGTGCTGTGGAATAGCGTGGTGAGGAATAGCGTCATTATTGGGTAGGGTGTTGTGGTGTGCATAGCGTGCTGTTGATTAGTGTGTCGTGGCGTGCATAGCGTAGATAGATAGATAGATAGATAATCTTTATTTAACCACGCTAACACCGTCAGCAGATGCTGGTTTCCACAGTGGGCGTGTTTGAGATAAAGGTATTACGCTAAATTACATACAAAATAGAATATCTACAAAGATTTACATAAATGTCTAGATTACAAATTTTCAGAACATAGTTAAGTATAATCATGGATAATATAATTAGATAATTTATAATTATAATCTATTATATTACCCATGGTTTATTATAGAGATAAATGTTACAGTTTAGTTACTTAGAGCAGAAGCAGCAATGTTTGGTGTGAAATAGCGTGCTGTTGATTAGCGTGTTGTGGCGTGCATAGCGTGCTGTTGATTAGTGTGTTGTGATGTGAAATAGCGTGCTGTTGATTAGCGTGTTGTGGTGTGAAATAGCGTGCTGTTGATTAGCGTGTTGTGGTGTGAAATAGCGTGCTGTTGATTAGCGTGTTGTGGTGTGAAATAGCGTGCTGTTGATTAGCGTGGTATGGAGAATAGGATGGTGTATGAAAAATGATACGATTCAATGATTCTTACGCTTTTATTAATCTTGAAACTTCAGATTATTGCAGTATCTTCGATTTTGAAAATGATGGTCTATTGCAATGGTCGCTGACTGGCTCTGCTTTCGACAATCAACCGACATTTGTGGACAATCGTCACGCACGCACTGGTCATGTGGTAAATCACGAAGGCGCGTGGTGGATTGGAACGAGAGAGAATCGTAACACAGCGTATAGTATCCCTGGTCAGACCCAAGGAAACTATCCGACTGGAACTCTTACCTCCCCAGGGTTTCTGATTTCTTTTTCAAAACTGTTCTTTTTATTCGCTGGCACAGCCAATCAAGAGAAAGCTCGAGTAGAACTGATAGTCGACGCTACAGTGGTCCGTGCGGCATGGTCTGGGACTGGGAACGAGTCTATGGTTCAGATGAGCTGGGACGTTCAGGAGTTCCTAGGCAGAGAGGCTAGGATACGTCTAGTTGATAATGCTACTGATGGCTTTGTTAGTTTTGATGGCTTGAAAAGCAATTGTCATCCAACGCAAGGTATAGTGAAGAATTAATATTGGGCATTTCACTCGATTACATAGCATGTTCTAGGGATTTTAGGTGAAGGAAAATTCGAGTGTAGAATATATACATTTTAAGACCAAACCGGGACCAGTTGCGAAAAATGGCCTTCCGGCAGGAATTGAACCCACGACCTTGCGATTCTAGTGCAATGCTCTGACTACTGAGCCACGGAGGCCGTTGCCGAGAGCTTGATCGCGAGTTCTGTATACATTAAGGTGGTTAATGCCAGGAGAGAATTGGGTTTACTAGAAGTATATTGGGCATTTCACTCGATTACATAGCATGCTCTAGGGATTTGTGTGTAGAATATATACATTTTAATAGTGAAGAATGCTTGGTGGTCATGCTAAAACCCGTTTTCTATTATTTACGGTGCGCTTTGCCGGCGCGGACGGAGCGGCCTTTAAAAGTTGGATATTTTCAACTTCCAAAGAGAATTGAACAATACACCCTCTGTAACTGTCCAATGTAACTGTCAGAATGCAGACAAATAGTCCCGTAGGAAATGAAAGTATGTAATATGATAAATAATAATATAGGATAAAAACAGCTTAGGAAGAATAATAAAGTCAGATTACAACTGGATCTCAAAGTGTGTGCGTCTGTCTTTAACGCTAGCTCGGCGCGTTACAAATTTGGTGGCAGCGGTGGGATCCATCGAATCCTTGACAATGGCTACAGCAATTCTGCCTGGTAAATTCGAACGGGGTGATATAGTAACTTGGCTTCGCGAATTCGACGCTTGTGCGGAGGCAAATGGGTGGAACGCAGATGCCAAAATCAAGAAGTTGCCAGCTTTCCTTCGGGGACAAGCAGCAAGTCATTTTTACGCCCTTGACGGAGAAAGCCGCGAGTCGTATGCCAACGCAGCAAAAGCTCTGAGGGAGGCGATGTGCCCGCCAGCAAGCAGAGAAATCTACTACGCCGAGTTCGAAACGAGATCGTTGAAACCAGGGGAGGACCCTTCCGTTTATAAGTGGGAGTTAGAGCAAATCCTTCTGAAAGCAGACCCAGATATCGACGAGAGGGCAAAAACAGCGCTGTCGACGAGGCAGTTTATGAAAGGTTTGCCAAAGAGCGTCAAAATAAAATTGTTAGAAAGTGACCCTGCGCCAGATCTCCCAAAGATGGTTTCGTTTGTCCAACGCTATCGAGCCATTCAAGACTACACGGACCAGAACAACGAGGTGACAACCGCTGGTGTAGCAAGTAAAAAGAGTGAAGAAATGGCCAACTTGATCGCAATGGTGTCGGATCTCGCCGTAAGGCAAAAGAATATGGAGGAGAAGCTATCGACAAGCGAACGGGATACCTCTTCATTCAGTCCAGGAAGCAAAGCGGGGTCGAGTGCGAAACGGAACAGAAGAACCTGCTTTGTCTGCAACAAGATGGGACACATAGCCAAAGATTGCTGGTTCAAAGGTCAAAGCCAGTCGACTGACTCCAGAACAAATACTAACCGATGTCATGAATGCCAGGGATACGGACACTTTGCCAAAGACTGTGGAAACCATTTAAACTCCCAGTGGGCGCCTCGATAAGTGGGATCGCAGGTCGCCCTTGCGTAAGTTTTGATAACTGTAGTAATAGTAATAGTAATAAGATAGATTTTTCTTTACCCACACAACCTTTTATTAAGTGTTTCATAAATAACGTAGAGGTGCATGCACTTATTGATACTGGTTCAATGAGAACATTCATCAGCGATAAGGTTCATTCTGTTATTGATTTTGATAATTCCTTAATTGATACCTCTGTAGCAGAACGTTGCGTTTCTATCACAGGGGGTAGTTTAAGTATTCTTGGTCATCTGACTGCAAATGTAAAGTTTCCTAAAAGTAAGGTAACGTACAAGGGGCGTTTTCTCGTTAGCAATAACATCAGTTACGACTGCGTGTTAGGGTGGGACTTCCTTATAGAGAATAGGTTGAGTTTAAAGGGAAACTTTGACAAAGGTTGTAGCTCCTATTTCTTAACAGGGCTCCATGGGCGGACCAACGTGAGTTGTTATTCCCTTCCCAAAGGTGGAACGGTATCTGGGGTAACTGAGGCAAGCAGTGTTCCTTTCCAAACCACTGAAATACCTGAAACGTGTGAGGGGGATTCAACCGTCCTCATCCAATCGCGTATGAAAGCCGACATTGCTGTGGTTTTAGACCAAAATGTAGTTGTGCCTGCTAGAACTGAAATGATCATCGAAGGTAGGTTAATGAAGGCAGCGAAGGCAGAAGTAGGCATGATAGCACCATTAGGTGATCATGATTTGGGTCCATTACCCAAATGCACGTGGCTCACGCCGTAGTCCGTCCCAAGGGTAGAAATGTTTTCCTTAGGGTCATGAACGCTTTGAGTGAACCAGCCGAGCTAAAATTTGGTACTAAAGTTGCGGCATTTAGCCCACTTGTTGAGTCTCACAGCAAAGTCAGGAATGCTAGTTGCGGAGTGAAAATAGATAATACGGCAGGTAATGACACCAGATTCGAAGATGTTATCAACCCTAAGTTAGATCGCTCCGCGAAAGACAGTGTTCTCACGGTTTTATCCGAATTTGAAGATGTGTTCGAAGCGACGGTAGGCCATACAAACGTGGTAACACATACCATTAATACAGGTAATTCTACTCCGATTAAACATCGCCCACGTCGTTTGCCTTACGCCTTTCGAGACGAAGCCGACAGGCAGATCAAGGAGATGTTAGCGCTAGGTATTATTCGTCCTAGCACAAGCCCCTGGTCAAGTCCGATTGTCTTAGTCAAAAAACGTTCAGGGGAACTTCGGTTTTGTGTGGACTATCGGAAATTAAACCAGGTTACGCTTAATGATTCGCACCCAATTCCGAATATTGCGGACATTCTAGATTCGCTAGGAGAGGCAACATATTTCTCAACTTTAGATCTTCGGAGCGGGTACTGGCAAATATCCGTTGACCCACGCGATCGGTCGAAAACTGCTTTTGTGACGAGTTCGGGTCTATTTGAGTTTAACCGCATGAGTTTCGGCTTAAAAACTGCGCCGGCCACTTTTCAACGGGCCATGGAGATCGTCCTAGCAGGGTTAACGTTCGAAATATGTTTATGTTATTTGGACGATGTTATTTGTTTTGGACGCACTCTCCACGAGCATAACCATAGATTGAGAACAATACTCAACAGATTTCGACAACATAACTTGCGCGTTAAATTAGAGAAGTGCCAATTTGCGGAAACGAAAGTGGCGTTTCTTGGCCATGTGGTCTCTAAGAAGGGTATAAGTCCAGATCCAGTTAAGATCGCGGCCGTAAAGGAAATCGCAGCGCCGACATGTCTGAAAGAACTGCGGAGTTTTTTAGGTCTAGCCAGCTATTATCGGCGCTTACACCTCCGCCCGCGCGGGCAAAGAGTGCGTAATGGATCAACAGCCTTAATACACATTATATGATGTAAGTGGCGAATAGCCGGCTCATAGGGGAACATTGAGTCCAGATACTAATTAGCGCTTACAACATTATTACAATCCAATAATTTATTATATTGTAATCACGTAAACGTATACGTAAACCCGCTTGTCGGTCAGATTAGCAGATAAGCTATAGGGCTGCATGGAGAGGGCCTGCTCGCAGGCTACAATCTTGGACAATAATAGTTGTAACAGTCAACCCCTCCCCCCCATTCAATGTTGTTATATGAAACTCCGTTCCAACATTGTTTCATTTCGGTCAACATTGAATCGGGGGGAGGGGGTGTTACAACATTATTGTCCAAGATTGTCCTTCACTGATTTTTCTTAATATTGTATAAAATACAGCTAAAATATGATTTCTATTTGTAAATTAAAGTCAATAAACAATGGTGAAGTTTGAGACTGTTTCGTGCAATTAGTAGAAAGATATTTGCATTTAAAAATGTATAGATTGCGCTCTACTACGCACGCTTCTCCGCCATATTTCTCTGCCTGAAGCCCTTTCTTTGTCACTCAATAATATCTACGTCACTAGTATTGCGAGAGAAAGTGTGAGAGTTGGTAACTTGGATAGGATAACTGTTGAAAGAGAGATGTATTAATAGTATTACTATTGTGTAGATATGACGCTCATATTTCAGCCGTTGGGTGATTGATATCCGAGCCCGCTTTACTGAATCTATATCTGACATTGTGATGATTGGGGAAAACTAAGCACGTACGGTGTATTTCATTTCATAATAGAACGTTTTATTTAAGTTTAAAAATTATTTCCCCAGCTAATACTATCAATGAATTGTTAATGGGAATATAATTATTTTTATATTAAGATTAATAAGCTTCAAAAACTAAGAAGACCCGCCGCTACCTTGTCGTTGAAATTTGAGAAATTATCGTATTGCCGCACACGGTTTAGACGAAGCGAAATCTGGAAGAGGTTGAAATCATTCAATAAATAAGTGTAAAGCTTAAGCCTCTTTTGTAGAATGCTTGTAAAGCCACATTTATTCATAAGCAGTTGGTTTAATTTCCCCTGCGCAACTATATACCGCCTTATGCAACGGTCTACCACGGTCTACCACGGTCTACCATGGGTTTCAAAGGGATTTACATGTATATTAATTTTGTTATATTGTAGTGGTAGACCGTGGTAGACCGTGGTAGACCGTTGGTGAATGGTTCAGATAACTATTTATTATATAAATTATAAAAACACAATGAATACCGACATAATTTTAAGATGTAGTTTAAAGTCCAATCGTCTTAGTGTTACTCGATCTACATGTCAATACTTCAATCTCTGGCCTTTCCTTTCCCTAATATTTGTTATTCTTTTGCCCATGGAAGAGATTATGTTATTTATAATTTGGATGTCCAAACTACGTAGGGTATTTAATACTCGATATTGAAAATTTGATGCAAACTAATCTTTTAATGCTGTATCACTACCGTAACATAAAAAAACTAGTTGTTTTATCAAAATTAGGAAAATTGGGTCTTAGACAATCTTGGACAATAATAGTTGTAACAGTCAACCCCTCCCCCCCATTCAATGTTGTTATATGAAACTCCGTTCCAACATTGTTTCATTTCGGTCAACATTGAATCGGGGGGAGGGGGTGTTACAACATTATTGTCCAAGATTGTAGGTGGTGGTGGTGGTGGATGGGATTAATATTTTTTATGCTTAATATATTTTCTCTCTCTCTCTTTATAGAAAAGCTTACAGTGTTTGAGAAGAGCTTTTTACTCAGTCCATCAAATAATACTTTGTATATTTGTCAGTTTTCACACAGCAGGTATAAAGAAAACATTACTTGACTTTGTTGTAGTTTGAAAATGCTTAGACCCCGTTTACACGATGCCGGTACAATTTGAAAATGGAACAAAATCATGCCGTTTAGGCCTTGCGTTTACACGATACCGGTACAAAAATGACATGAAAACGGCACAAAATGAAGACGGGTTCCTTGACGGCATGAAATGAAAACGGAACACTAACCGGTATCGTGTAAACGCCCGTGCCGTAACAGTTTGATGACGGTAGTCACGATATACAGTATTCGGGTCAGCAGTATTCACAAAGTCTTCTCAATTCTCATTGGAAGAGAATAATCACATGCTAATCTGTCATTATATTATACCGGCACCGTCTAAACGCAAGACTTTTTGACCTGTATTTACACACCGGCATGATTTTGTTCCGTTTTCAAATTGTACCAGCATCGTGTAAACGTGGTCTTAATCTGTGTGCAGACACGCAATTACTGAAGTGCACGTGACGTCACGGCGGTTAAAAAGTTAATTGTGTAGCGTGGAGTAACACTGTGATTAATTTATTGCTAAATAAGTTATTAGAAGATTTATTTATTTACTTTAATTTAATTAGAAGATGCGTTCTGTAATTATTGATTATATTTTAATGCGATATTTTCATTGTTCTAGTAATCCTGGAAACACAGCATGCCGTTTGACCTCAGATAATGGACAATCATGGCACGGTAAGATTGGAACTGAATTCAAGATATGGTTTGCTTTATACACAAAAAAGCCGTTTATACGGCACGCGGCTTAGATAAGTCGTGAGCAGCTCGTATAAATGTCAATTTATCAATAAGCCGCGACTAAAATAAGCCCAGGGTTGAAGCTAGTCCAAAATAAGCCACGGTTTATTAAGTCTAGTTCTCATATGTCGCCTACGGTCGCCGATTTGTGATTTAGATGCATGTTAAAACAGTAAGAAAGAAAAGTAATAAAGAACAATGTAGAAAGCAGTGCTTTTCTGTATTGTTCTTTATTACTTAACATGCATCTGAATCATGGATCGGCGACGGTCGGCGACATATGAGAACTAGGCTTTAAAGAATAGACGAGTTTCAGGGTGTTGCGTGCGCATCGTTTTGCAAAGGAATTGGCGGGCTCTTGGCGGGCTCTTGGCGGGCTCTTGGCGGGCTCTTGGCGGGCTCTTGGCGGGCTCTTGGCGGGCTCTTGGCGGGCTCTTGGCGGGCTCTTGGCGGGCTCTCTACAAAGTAAGCAATGACAAACAGACTTGCTAGCGAGCAAACAACAGCAGAATAACAGTGTTAAACATCCAGAAACTGTATCTATACTTTGTTGATTTTTAACAGTATGTTTACTTTGAGTGGAGCTTGCCAGTTTTTTTGAAAAATGATGCGCGCGCAACACCCTGAAACTCGCCTATTGACTGTTTGTGCTGCTTATTAAAGAACTGACCGTAAATACGAGCTGTTCGCGACTTATTTTCTGCCGTTTAAACGACCTTAAATTTAAATCTCAGATATTGATAATGGTATTTAATGGTCTTTAATTAGAACACCTCAAACATGTATCTTTACAATCAAATTACTCCTAAGGATTTTTCAATGTGGCAGTGTCGAGGCATATCAAAGGCACTTTAAGCAGCCGCCATACGACACAGTTCAGACCACGGATCCCTGCTAAGCCCTAGGTGTTGATTTTACGGAGGGAGGAAAACTGGAGAGACGAAAAACCCTCGGAGCACAGGAGAGACCAACTAAACTCTACTCACATGAATCCCAAGCTCGAGAACGGGATTATTCCCAGACGGTCACCCATCCAAGTACTAACCCTGTTCAACCGGGCTTAACTATTGGTGAGAGGCAGCGCCCTAACAGCACACGCCACCCGTGCTCCCCTACGTCGATTCAAAGACTTTACTATGCATCCCAGTGGGTCAAGCGTGATAGATATGAGTTCTTTATTATATTGGTGAAGTATCATTGTAAATATTGTTATTTTATTGCCAGACTTATCCAGTCAAGTTTCTGGCCTTCTTGGTGTCCACGAAGTGTCAGGAAAGGTGTACGGTGTTTCAAGAGACTGGAGAGATTATCTAGAAAGCACTGACTGGGAGGGGAAATCTTGGACACAAATCAATTCGAGTATTTGGAAGAGAATCAAACAAGATGTTGCATTGATAACAGTCGTAGAAATTCTTCACATTCCAGTAACTGGTCTTCCAGAAACTGATGATGCTTCTCAAATCTTGAATCTTGTAGCGCAATCTGGGGATAAGTTTGCAGGTGACAATTTCAATTTAATAGTATTTTGACAGCGTAACCTCTTCAGCATACATATAGTTGCTGTTATCAATGAGGGCACTGTATCCTAAACTTAATACATGTACAGCAGTAGAATTTATATGTAAAGGTCTAAACAAATGTAATTTGCGTACAATAGATTAGATTACTCAATTGATCATGCAGTATGAAATAAATGAGTAAACAATTTCTGTTTGAAGTTATTGAATGAACCAATAGTTTTAATTTCCAATGGGAGGTTGTTGAAGTACTTTGCTCCGGTGTATTTAAAACTCTTTTTGCCCACTTCAAGTCTAACTTTGGGAACCTTAATATCTCTGGTGTTCCTTCTGGTTGAGTAGTTATGATTCATAAGTTTGAAGTAGTGTTGACAAAATTCTGGCGCAAGCCCAACCAAGCAGCATTTGACCTGTACAATCGTGTGGTATTTTCTTCGAGTTTCCAATTCTGGAAATGACTTTGTGACATGACTTACGACATTAAAGTTGACATTTAAGTAACATGACTTACGACATTAGTAAAGCTAAAGCCTGTCGCACGAGAGCTATTAGCTGAGCTAACCACCATGCGAGGCCATTTGCTCAGCGAGATTCTCTGATATTAAACTCGATAGATATTTGTCTCAGCTTCGCGAGGTAAAATTCTCAGGAAAAGCAACGCGCACATGTGAGAATCTTGCGGAGTAAATGGCTTCGCGATGCGGTTAGCCTATAGTGTATACACTCGTGTGCGGAATGCTTAACTCATTGATAGACCATTCTCTTTGAACAATCATTCTTAAACAATTTCTATTTCTAGCTTCATCTCGTGGAGTTCATCACAAACCTTCATCTGGCAGCTGGACAATGATTGCAACCTGGCATTGCAAAGGTTACTATTTCAATACATGTCATTTTTAGATAATAATGGTGGGGTTTTTTCTCGTAATTTCTTCTAAGTTAGTAAGTTATTTTATTGTTTTGTAACTATTTGTGTTTTTTCCCTTGGTTTCAGAATACCCAAATATTTGTATCAGCAATCCTTGTAATAATGGTGGTGTTTGCCATGTACTACTGGATGGTGGTTTCAACTGCACTTGTCCTCAAGGATTTACTGGAGAGATTTGTGATAACAGTGAGTTCATTGTTGATATTGAGCGTATTCTTTGTGCATGTCTTCATCTTGCGTGCTTGCGTGTTTTGACGTTGCGTGTTTTCACGTTGCGTGCTTGCGTGTTTTCACGTTGCGTGTTTGTACGTTGCGTGCGTTCGTGTCTTTGCGTTGCGTGGGTGTTTTCTTGTTGCACGTGTACGTTATTTAACCTAACCATCTAATCTTTGCTTCTCAATCTGGGATTGCGATCTTTTTTTTTTAATATAGCTATTGATGATTGTCAAAATGATTCATGTTTAAACGGTGGAAAATGTCTTGACGGTTTTAATAAATTTTTTTGTTCATGCAATTCTTTCTTCACTGGAGCAAGATGCGAAAGAAGTAAGAAGTATAGCCGAACTGTAATGTGGGAGGGAGGGAGGGAGTGAGGGAGGGAGGGAGGGAGGGGAGGGGAGGGAGGGAGGGAGGGAGGGAGGAAGGAAGGAAGGAAGGCTCTCAATTGTTGCACATGTTATAAACTTCTTGCTCCTAATCTCTCTTATTTCTTCAAACCTTGTGGTGTATCATATAGAAGAATTAGTACGGCTCTATATCTGTATAAACAAAGACTCAACCAATCGTTTGCTTTTTTCATTTCTTGACACGAACAGATATTGATGACTGTACAGCCTCACCTTGTGGTCCAGGAGCATCGTGTATTGATGGACTTGGTAACTATACTTGTCAATGTCCGAATGGTTTTATTGGGGAAGTTTGTGAACTTGGTTAGTACTGACTCTCCTATATTTTTTTAAGTACCTCACCTCAGCTAGCAATACATAATATTTATGTAAGAAGTCTTGGTTAATACAAGGAACTTGTTTTCTTATTTTTGACCAAATCTTTTTGTAACTCAAACGTAATTTGAATCTCGCAGTGCAGTTACAAACTAAAGTTGCACACAGTAACGAGTGGTTTTGAATTTCGTTTGTAGAAATTGATGAATGTGCAAGTGTTCCTTGTCAACACGGAGGACATTGTGTTGATGAGGTGAACAGTTATACATGTCATTGTAGGCGAGGATACTCTGGAACTAACTGTGAACATGGTATGTGCCATTGCTTTATTATTTTTTCTTTATCAAACTAAACTTTAATACAAGTGTCCATCTTTGTGTATTTCCAATAATCTGTGTGAGGAAAAGTGGAAAAAGTGAAGTGAGGTGGAGTGAAGTGGAGTGAAATGAAGTGAGGTGAGGTGGAGTGGAATGGAGTGAAGTGGAGTGAGGTGGAGTGAAGTGAAGTGGAATGGAGTGAAGTGAGGTGGAGTGAAGAAGTGAGGTGAGGTGGAGTGAAGTGGAGTGAGGTGAAGTGAAGTGAAGTGAAGTGAAGTGAAGTGAAGTGAAGTGAAGTGAAGTGAAGTGAAGTGAAGTGAAGTGAAGGCTATTCGCTCCTAGTTCAGCCGATTTTGGTTGGCAAACTATTATCATTGATATATGGTCGCTATATTTTTTGCTTTGGTAAATTAATTCAAGATATTTTATTTGGTTACAGTTCATTCCAGTGGGTTTGAAGTGATTAGCAGTCGCAGTGTCCAGTATGGTATTAGTCGTTATCTAGTCGTTCACGCCAGAATACCTTCTGATGGCCGTTCTCTTCATCAAACTTGGTGCCAGGACTACACGGCTCTGTGTTACTCACTCAACAAGACACGCCCTACTGGATGTGGTCGCTCATTCAGTCACATCACCGACAATCATCTCTGTCTTACGATGTACGAGTCTGTCATGGATCACAACGATACACTAGGCTGTCCACCAAATGTTCGTGTATCGTTGATTGCTAACTTGGCTGGTTATGGTTCCTCGACAGCAGATAATTCTTTTGCTTTCTCACAATGTGCTGATAACCATTGCACAGGTGTACTACCAATGTCTGGTTGCCATGGGGCTTTATCGTGTATCAGTCAAGCTGTGATCAACAGAGAGGTGTACACTTTATGCAGTGACTCTGATAGTGACTTCCTTGTAGAAGACAAGAGATATACATCGTTCAAAGGTGTTAACTACCTTGCATTGTACGTCAGACCGAGGACAAACACAGCTCGACATGAGAACTGGTGCCGAGATTATCAAAGACTTTGTCAGTCATATGGTAAACGGCCAACAGAATGTGGTAACAAAAATAACGCTGACTCCGAGTCTAAGCAATGTCAGAAAAAATACTTCTCAGTTATGGCAGCTAACAATGAGTTAGAATGTGAGAATTCTATTGTTGAAACGATTGGACAAGACGCTGGTCTGCCTTTGACTTCACATCATATCATCTTTCATAATTGTTCTGCCTCAGTGTATCAAAATTGTTGTGCCTCAGGTTGTCATAAGGAAATACCAAGCTGTGGTGAAATGAGTTGTTTAAATGACACCAACCTAGCTTTATGTACAGAACCACAGACAAGTTTTACTGTTTTAGACGAACGACGGACAATGTCTAATAATATATCATGGCTAATCATCAAGGCGAAGCTTCCGCGCGATCGAAAGTCAACACAAGAGAACTGGTGCCGAGATTACAGCACACTTTGTGAGTCTTATGGGTTACATCCTACAGGAAGTGACGTCACGTACGACTACGATTACACGAGTTGTTGGGATAATTATAAATCAGTTGTGATTGGTGGGGATTTCTTTGGTGTTGCACCACAAGTTAAAATAGCAGAACTTGCTCAACGGGTTGGCTTTTTATCAGCGACGCCATCTAATTCGTTTGCGTTGAATAAATGTACAAAATGTCCGTCGGTTCTCTCCAGCACAGACTGTACCGGGATAGGATTGGGCTGTATTAATCCCAGCAGTGATGGCGATGTTTACACAGTGTGTGTTGAACCTCAAACAGCATTAGATGTTCAAGAGACAAAATCAACAGTTTACAATAACACATCATATCTTGCAGTTAAAGCAAAACTCACAGGAAAGAAAAAATCAAATTTGGAAGACTGGAGTATGGAATATAAAAAGTTGTGTTTACGTAATGGTCGTCGTGCTTTGAAATGCAACAGTAGCTTTGCCAGTGAGTCTTTACCAATCGAGCTTAGCCACCACGTTTGTCATGACAATGGGCAACCAGATGCAGATAGCTTAAAAACAATCGTTCAAAAGGCTGGTTTTTCTGATGCAACAAACACCAATACATTGATTTTTCACTCGTATCAAGAAGACGATCCTTGGTTGAATTATACAGTGGTATACACACTCTGTCACGGATCAGACAGTAATTTTGACGTCATATCCGCTAAGGTTACAAAATATCAAGGACTACCAAATTTAGTGATAAAGGCCAGGTTACCTTCCCATGGGATGTCACGCTATAAGGACTGGTGCGAGGATTATAAACGTCTCTGCCATTCTTATGGTCAGCGGCCAACTGGTTGTGGAGGTGCAACATGCACAGCTACGGCATCCTATACTGCATGCCGGGATAGCTATGACTCACTTACGCCTGAAGATAACATATTTGGTTGCCCTTGGAATAACAATATTGCATTCTTAGCCAATGAGATTGGATTTACTGAAGCAACAATTAATAACACATTTGCCCTTTCTCTTTGCAATGACACGTGTTCAAAGAACATTTCCGAGAAAGATAATTTTATTTCTTATCTAAACCCCAGCGAACCAGTGTACACAATGTGTGTAGGCTCAAACAGCAGTTTCACCGTGGAGTCAACTAAAGACATTTCTTACCAAGGAGGGACTTATAAAGTTATTAAAGCGAGTATACCATCACATATGTCCGCGAAACACGAGAACTGGTGCAGAGATTATCAGAAACTTTGTGAATCGTATGGATTACGAGCTGTTGTGACGTCAAAAGAATCTGATTTTACTTGTGAAAGCACTTACAATGCCATAGCACCCAGACGAAATGAACTTTCTGCTCCAGAAAAACTGAAACACCTCGTGGAAATGGCAGGGTACTTTAATTCAAGCGCTGAGAATATATTTGCATTTGATAAAACATGCCAGAATTCTTGTTTTGTAAATCTTGTGGACTTCAAGTCTGTGAACGAGTCTGCGTTTTACGTGGCCAGTGGTACTGTAGCTGTTCAAAACCACGTGGTTTATGCTCTATGTATGAATAGTGATAGTAATTTTAAAGTGGTGGATAGTAGAAGCTTGGTTTATCAAAACAGATCTTATCTTGTTCTTAAAACATTGGTTCCTCATCATGGGCACTCTAAATTTGACAACTGGTGTCTGGATTATCAAAGATTATGTACTGGCTATCAAATGCGACCTGTCACTATCTTGGACACACAATCTTACAGCAACATGAAGTCTTGTACTCCAGACTATATGTCTGTAGTCGTTCCACGAAATTTGAGCTCAAATATTGTAACAAGAGATCACGTGTCTGTCCTAGCTAATATAGCCGGCTATTGCAAAGCATCTCGGGATAATTCCTTTGCATTTCGACACTGCGATCCTAGACAGTGTTCTCGAGTGTTGACGCCATATTGTTCATCTGGGTTGGATTGTTTGACAGACATTCACCGCGATGTCTACACTTTGTGTACAGATTCTGATAGTAATTTCATGGTCGAACAAACTCGTCATGTCAGTCACAAGGGAGTGCCTTATCTTCTAATCCAGTCCAGACTCCTAGAACACGGCTTAGCAAGACACAAGACCTGGTGTTCGGACTACCAACATCTTTGTAACTCATTTGGTATGCAACCTACCGGATGTGGCGCGTCTTCGAATACCTCGGGTAACTCTCGTTGTGTCGTCGACTATCAATCGTTTGTCTCTCCTATCGATAATATCCGATGTGGCGACGAAGCAGTTACGACCCTGAAAGAAATGAACGATCAGAATTCGTTTAAAGGCGAAACCATGTTCGTGTTCAAAAATTGCGAGAATTGTTCCAAAAGCATCTTTGTTTCCAAGAACGAAAATAAAAGCGACCCCAGTTCGTGTGGTGACGCTTTATATTGCTTACGTCAGAATAAAACCGTGGTAACAATTTGTTCTAAACTAGAAAGTCGTTTCAAAGTCTTGGAAACTAAACAATATGACTACAATGGCGATCAGCTGACAATAGCAAAAACAATGTTAGTTTCTGATGAAAGTTCTTCTGGCGACAACTGGTGCTATGACTACGAGAAGATGTGTTCATCTCTTGGTAAAAGACCGTTCTCTTGTGGTTTCTCAAATGATGTAATTCAATACAAACACACACAACAATATAGCGCATTTTTGTCCAACTCTGGAATCTGTTCCAGCGTAGAGATGTTAAGTTCATTGGTGATAAAAGCAGGCTTTTCGCTAGCTGCTCAGGAGAATCTACTTACATTTATAAACTGTACAACTTGTACGGAGAAATTAAAACATTGTTCAGAGGTGGTTCAAGTTCCTAACGAGACTACAAAGAATTGTTGTAAATGCAGTAACACAACGGTTAATTCAAATAACACACTCGTTACCACTCTCCTCGCGAACACCAGCTTCTCCACTTCGTGGAAAATATGTATTGAAATAAAGTTGAACAAAGAATTAAACCAGACTCTTAACGAAAATTGTTCCATAGCACGTGATTGTCTAAACGATACCCTATTGGCTAACAACTCATGCGAATTACTTTCCAAGTGTTTCCATGGAAACTGTTTTGACTGTTCTTGTAATTATTCGAGAAGAAACACGTCCCAACCGGTCAAAGAAGACAATGTAGTATACACCTTCTGTTCTGATTATTCTCGTTCAAACTTTGTAGTACACGAAGTACGGGAAGTGGAGTACGCTGGCCTACCGTATACTGTACTGCGTTCTCAGGTTCCATCACATGGCTATTCTAAGAGTGACAGTTGGTATGAAGATTATAAAAAGCTCTGTGAATCCATTGGGAAAAGGCCAGTTGGCTGTGGGAAGGATGCTGAAGTGATAAAACAGTCACGTGATTGTCGCTTGCTATACGATGCTGTCATGCTCGACGGAATGTCGTGCCCAGGCTCCCAAGAAGTCGCTGACATCGCAGTGCATGCTGGGTTTTCTGCTAGTGTTAATCAAAGTTTGGGATTGTGGAAGTGTGATGAATGTAGTAGAAATTTTACTGACGTTTGGAACGGTACTAATTCATCAAGTAATGTATATACCCTGTGCTATGGCTCTCATAGTAACTTTAATGTTCTCGAGAAACGAATCGTGGAATTCCATGAAACTCCTGTGACTGTTGTCATGGCAACTGTTCCTCACGATGGTTTATCGTTACACAAAGACTGGTGCCTAGACTATTCCCTACTCTGTCAGTCTTACGGCTTGCGTCCTGTAGGTTGTGGGAAATCGAGGGATACCGTTAACGCGCATGCGCAATGTCGTGATCGATACAACGCTGTGATGTTTTCAGAGGACATCATTGATTGCTCAGAAGGTTTTAATGTCCATTCGATTGTTCAGAGTGCTGGTTTTAAACAAGCTACGTCAAGTAATTCATTTATATTTAATTCTTGTCTTGTACAGCACTGTACGAAGTACTTGCCGTCCAGCCAAGCGGTAGAACACGCTTTTGGTCATTTGAACTCCACAGATCAAGTAGTTTACACATTATGTGTTTCTTCGTCTAGCAGCTATGATGTCATTGCAACTAAATCAGTGACAGTTGACCAACAGGATTATCTTGTTATTCGAGCTAAGATCCCAGTTGACGGCGAGTCAAAATATAGAAACTGGTGCCAAGATTATCAACGACTTTGTGAAGGTTACGGAATGAGACCGCTGTCCTGTAGCAGTTCAGACTCGAGACAAAGGAATTGTATGTATAATTATGAAGCTTTAACAATGGCGGCTTCTGACAAGTCATGTCCAATTACCTCTGGCGTTGCTTATATTGCACAACAAGCTGGCTTTGATAACGTTTCGTCAACTAACAGTTTTGCATTTGATTATTGCGACCAATCTACGTCATGTGTTGCTAAGATACCAAACATATTCTGCTGGAACCAAACAGATTATGACTCTGTATTTACCACCGTCACAACGCAAGCGAACATCACACGTGTTGACTTCACACAGTTTATCTCTACAGCAACAGGCGTAAATGGAACAGAGATTGTAAACAGTACCGTGACAAGATATTGTTTTATTATACAAGATACCAACCCTCCATTTACTGTGGATGGTATGGACATTAAACTTATACTAAAAAACTTTACTTGTGAAGAAACATTCAACTCTCAAACACCTGGATATATTATTTCGTACTTCAACATGACAGCAAATCAAACTTTTGAGAATTTGATTCCTCAGATTACAAGATTATGCCGGTACAGCAGTCCTAGTTCTTTGGCGAGAGTTTCTGGTGAGGTCAATACTGTCTGTTTACGACCGAGTGTCGGCACGCATTTTCTCGTCAAAAGCACAAGAAAAATAACGAATTCTGAGCGGGAATACCTCATTATTAAAGCAGAGCTTTTGTCTTCTACATCTAAATCAGAAAACTGGTGCTCAGACTATACCAACTTATGTCAGTCATTTGGTACATCACCGTTAGCTTGTCCAAGAAAGTACGCATTTAATGGCGATTATTTAAAATGTCTTTCAAACTACCAAGCTATAATGATGAACGATGTGGACTACAGTTGTCCTTCGAATGGTTTTATATCCGAGTTAGGTCAGACTGCTGGTTATCAAGACGCGTCTTTGAGTAACTCATTTGCATTGTTCAACTGTGGAGAGAATAAATGTCAGTCTAAATTGCCGTTAGTTGGTTGCAGTGAATCTCTTCATTGTCTGAATGAACAAGTGGTTCATCAACATGTTTATACGGCTTGTGTTGTGGCGAACTCAGATAGCAACTTTCACGTTATTGAGAAACGTAAGAGAACGATCAATAGCAAGCAATACACTGTTATTCACTCACGAATACCTTCAGATGGCAAATCACTGCACGATAACTGGTGTTTAGATTACCAACGATTATGCGAGTCTATGGACTTACGTCCAGTGCACTGCAAGAACGGTATTTCAGCTGAAGAATCTGGTTTGTGTAAAGAGAAATACAGCGCTGTATCTGAGGAAAGCAAAGGTTGTCCTATTCGAGTGCATCAAATAGCAAAAACCGCTGGTTTTTCTGCAGCAAACAACCAGAATTCATTTTCCTTTCATCGTTGTGATTCCTGTTCAAGGGTTCTTACTACGCAATGCAGTAAATCTCTGAAGTGTCTAAAGTCAAATGCACCTCTGAGCGAAGTCTACACCATATGTAGGGATGCACGGACAGAAACTAATTTCGCGCCATTGGCAACTAAACGCATACGTCATGGCGGCCTTGGACTTCGAGTCATTCAAGCTAAACTGAGAAGCCAACATTCTGTGAACTCAGACTGGGCACGAGATTACGAGAACCTTTGTAAATCTTACAACGAATTACCAACTGGGTGCGGAAACCCTGCCGGGGAGAAAGACCCGGGTGTATATTCCTGTGGTGAGAAGTATTCTTCGTATGTTTTGCCTGGCGGAGAACTGGGCTGTGATCCTAATGACGTCATCTCGAAGCTCGCAAGGGATGCTGGTTTTGTTAATGCATCTCCAAAGAATTCATTTGGTTTCTCGTCGTGTAATGGTTCTGTTTCGACTCTGTCCTCTTCGTGTCATAGCTACCTTCCATGTCTCACATGGCAAGAAATGGATCCTATTGTTTACACAGTTTGTATTAAAAAGCTTGTGAGTAATTTCAGAGTGCTTACTACAAAGATGGTGAAGTTTCGTCAATCAGATTATCTGGTGGTACACGCCCAGCTCCCCATGGATGGTAGATCCCTGTACACTGACTGGTGTGTCGATTATCAGAAGCTTTGTGACAGTTACGGCATGAGACCCACTGGGTGTGGTGGCTCAGCTATACAGTATTCAAATTACTCCTCGTGTAGTTCAAAGTACGACTCCTACATGCCAGCCAGTAACAATCTTGGATGTGGAGATAGCAAGATAGCCAGCCGTGTTGCTAATAAAGCTGGGTACACCAACTCTATACCTGGAAATACCTTTGTCTTTCATGCTTGTGACCAGTGTAAGTCAGTTTTAGCCGACTCTAGCCAATGTGATATTGCGTTAGGATGTATTCATAACATGGTTTGGAAGAAGGAAGTGTATACTCTGTGTGTGGATCCAACGACGAGCTTTAATGTTGTTAAAACTGCCACTGTCGTGCATACTGGCACTAAGTATTTGGTTCTAGGAGCGCAGCTACCAACCAATGGAAGAGCTAAAGCAGAGAATTGGTGTCGAGAATATGAATTGTTGTGTCAATTCTACAAGAAAAGACCAGTGTCTTGTGAGAGAGATGATCATACTTCAGAGTGCTTGACGAAATATCAATCAGTAGAGCAGTCAGGCCTAGGATTCTCTTGTGATTCTGCTTCCACAGTGGTCTCTCAGATTGCTCTAAATGCTGGCTTCCCTGAAGCAACTGCAAGTAATTCGTTCATCTTTAATAATTGCGACGGTAGAAGTTGTTCTAAAGAGCTTCCCACGTCAGGATGTGATCCAGGTTTATCTTGCGTTCATTCAAGTATCGTTGGAAACGTTTATACAATCTGTTCTGAAGACACATCAGTCTTCAGAGTCCTGCCCACAAGGAAGCTGTCAGTCTCGGGTCATGTCTATACTATTGTGCCAGCAGTTTTTCCTCAAGACATGAACAGTACTTGGTGCCATGATTATTCTAAGCTATGCCACTTGATTGGTCAAAGTCCAGTTGTACTCTCATCTGATGTAATAAATAAAGATATGTTAGAATGTCGCGACGAATATGACGGCGTATTTTTGCCAAAGGAGGAAGAATTTGACAAAGATGGGATACATCGTCTGGCTGTTAGAGCTGGCTTCAGAGGAGCGTCATACGGAAACACGTTTGTCTTTAAGAGTTGTGCTGAGTCAAGCTGCAGTGTTAGACCACGTGCCTTCAACTGTAGTCACTCACTACATTGTCTGAATGGTCAATCGGAAGTTGTTTATGGAATATGCGTCGAGAATACACCACGGAACAACTTTTATGTCCTGGAAACTAAGACTGTGGATGCCGACAACACCAAGTACTTAGCCTTAAAAGTACGCGTTCCTGGCCATCGTTTGTCGAAATATGAATCTTGGTGCAGAGACTACGAACGATTGTGTCATTCTTATAACATGAGACCGCTGACTACTCTACTGAGCCCAGCATGTCAACTGCAGTATCATTGTCTTTTCCATAAAGACTATCACTATCTTTCATTTGTTAATCTTGTCCAGAAAGCAGGATTTTTGAACGTTTCGTCTAAGAATTTGTATTTTCTTCAGCACTGTGGGACTAATGAATGCGCGAGAACATTTCAACTACCACAATGCACTTCGGGGTCTTGTTCGATCTCAGTTACTCAAACTAGAGTGCTGTACACACTGTGTGGTGTGTTGGATGAAGACTCTACGACAAACTTTGAAGTGCAAGACGTTCGTAATGTTTGGTTTGATGCAGCGTTTTTAGTAGCTCAAGTGAGATTGCCTACTCACAGAATGTCAAAGGAAGAAAATTGGTGCAAAGAGTATCAGACATTTTGTGAAAGTTACGGGCGGCGTCCATATGTCTCAACTGGTCTTTCCAAGAAAGAAATGTTTGCCACTGAAGCTTGTTATTGGAAATACAACGCTACATCCTATCGTCAGCCCATGTCTAGTTCGGCCATTGTTCAACGAGCAGGGTTCAGTCCTTCGTCGGTGTCTTGCACGTCTAGTCTACATCGTTGTTCGTCTTGTGGAAAAGTTTTAAACTGTTTGACGTGTCCTTTTGAGAACTGCCAAGCTGCTGTTGAAACATGTCTCGATTATTATATAATCTGCACTTAAATTGCACCAAGCTGCTGCACATAAATGCTTGAATTAACGTCTCTTAAAGAAACGCTATCTCTTTTCAAAAAAGCGTGTGGGACATACAAGACAAGACAATTCATTTGTACTAATTCAATGAATAGAAGATTATAAGTAGTGGTAGACACACACACATATCTTCAACCCCATGAACCCACAAAAACGATAAGGCCAAATTTTGAGAAAACAAACAAGCGCCCTTTCTTGAATGATATTAGCGACTAATTAATAAGTATTTCAATAATCTACGGTAATAATAACTAATTCAATAATCTACGGTAATAATAACTAGTTCAATAATCTACGGTATTAATACATAGCACAATGTCAGAAGATCCTATCACATTAAAACAACCGCACGTACATAATATATGTGCATGGTGCACTTATGGGAAATATTTTGTTAATTTTTTGACAGTTCATTTCACCAATAGCGGCGCCATCTTGAATTCGCAATGCATTATGGTCTATCCGAGTAGCAAGTTCAATTAAAGTGGTGATTGCTTAGTGTTGAGACTCAATGCGGTAATTTTTTCTTGATAAACACTTTCATGGCAACAATGTCTAAATATGATCGTTGTCATATTGGTAAAAGCAATAATTCTCGTACGTATAAGGATACATTTGTCATGAATCTATCCTTACACGTCCGAGAATTGTTGCTTTTACCAATGTGACAATTATTATATTTAGATATTGTTGCCACGAAAGTATTTATCAAGAAAAAAATACCGCATTGTGTCTCAACACTACGTAATCGCCCTTTTAACCAAAAATGCTCGGAATCATCCAGTTATCCCTGTGTTAAAATAAAAACATATTCTATTTTTAGACATATATACCTATGACGTCATTTCTATATGAACAAAGCACTTTTTCTAACTAATATGTTAACCAAAAATGCTCGGAATCATCCAATTATCCCCGTGTTGAAATAAAAACAGATTCTATTTTTAGACATATATACCGATGACGTCATTTCTATATGAAGGAAGCACTTTTTCTGACTAATATATTAACCAAAAATGCTCGGAATCATCCAGTTATCCCTGTGTTAAAATAAAAACAGATTCTATTTTTAGACATATATACCGATGACGTCATTTCTATATAAGGAAGCACTTTTTCTGACTAATATATTAACCAAAAATGCTCAGAATCATCCAATTATCCCTGTGTTAGAATAAAACAGATTCTATTTTTAGACATATATATCGATGACGTCATTTCTATATGAAGGAAGCACCCTGGATAGACCATAATGCATTGCGAATTCAAGATGGCGCCGCTATTGGTGAAAAGGTCTTATATATGCATGTTATTTATAATCAATTTCTATATCCTGGACTAACGTCACCAGTGATATTTTATGACGTCATTACCAGTATGACGTAATTAACATAACGTCGTCGTTTTGAGTAGACGTCATTAGCAGTATGACGTCATCATATTTCATGAAATTTTTTGTCATTAACTTGTTTTGGGTTCCAGTCCCCCAGTGACTTCACGGTAGGTATGGCGGCCAAGAAGGATGAATTGCACGAAACGTTAGTTTTGCAGTTATCTGAGATTGAAATCCTTACTTCGATGTTTGTTGAAGAAAAAGAATTAAAAGTAGATCAATGTGCTTTAGCAGAGGTTCAGGATTATCTGTCAGGAACGGTGACTGTTAAACCCAAAAGACTGAGTTTTGCTTTGTGGCTGGTGCCTTCTGATCAGTCGTCAAGAATTTTTGAAGGGAAAGACGTTAACGATATTTTAGAAGTAAACTGTTGCTTGCCACATCAATACCCACAAGAGCTTCCTGAGGTGTATGTCAAGTGCAGTACGTTGTCCAGGGAGCTTCAAAGAGAATTAAATGACTCAACAGCATCTTTTTTGTCAGGCTTAGAATTGGGAGAGCTTTGTGTTGTGACATTAATTCAATGGTTGCAGGAAAACTGGCCAGAATTTCATCAAAGAAGCAAGCAGCTTATAAATAATGAAAAACACAAAGATAAGATAGAAGCAAAGAGTGAGATAAAGTTGTCAAGAATGTGGTTGTACATGCACCATATTTATAACAAAAGTAAACGAAAAAATATTATTGACTGGGCAACAGAGTTCAAACTGACTGGGTTCTCACTTCCAGGAAAACCTGGTGTTGTGTGTATTGAAGGGGATGAGAGGGACACTGAGGAGTATTTTAGTAGACTGAGGAGATTAAATTGGAAGAAAATTACTTGTCGGCATCAAGAGTGTGGAATGAGTGAGCCTCGTTTTCATGATTTCCAGGAATTAGTATTTCGTGTTCATGGCAGTGGAGATGATCGGATGAACATGGGAGAATTTTTTCAATATCTTGTTAAACATGATTTAGGGGAAATGTTTAAAGTATTGTTTGGCATTGAGGGAAAATTAAATCACGATTCTTGAATGCTGTATGTTGATGTTGTTTTTCTGCCAACAAGTCTTGTTGTGCCATTAGATAAATGTGAATTATAGCTACAGTACAGATAATATAAAAAAAAGATTAACTGAAATGACAGAATCTAAAAATTTGGTCTGTTCTTACTGTAGTTAAATGTAAAAGTAGCCTACATAGTTGGCAGTATTGGGGGGGGGAGGAAGCACCAAAGGAAATTGGATACTCCTTTCACCTTATTGATATCACCCAGGTTATATATACCATATAAATCACTCTTGGTCCAGAATGGTGTATTTTTTACAGGGCAAAATGAAAACGTGATAAACTGCTGAGTTTAGTTTTGATAAAGCTGATGTTCCAAGTAGAGCCCTTCATCAGAGTAAAATGTGATGATATAAAACAGGGCTTGTAGTCTGGAACAGGTATATTTTTCTTTCTTATAGTCCAGAACAGGGTGCTGTTTTAACCATTTTGTCTGAAACCAGCCCACAGGAGGGGTGTTAAGGGTTCCACAGTATACTCCCCCTGGCCTGTGTGCAGTCCCTCACTTCCTTTGGAAGTCTGGGACTGCACGCAGGCTATCCCCCTCCCATACATATGAGGTGGTAACGTGACGTTACATATACGGGCACGTTACATATACGGGCATAACATATACGGGCACCAGGAGAGCGGGGTGGTAACCTTATGTTACATATACGGGCACCAGGGGGGTAGTAACCTAATGTTACATATACAGGCACCAGGGGGGTGGTAACCTAATGTTACATATACGGGCACCAGGGGGTGGTGTCCTAATGTTACATATACGGGCACCAGGAGGGTGGGTGTCCTAATGTTACGTATACCTCCTGGTGCCCATATATGTAACATTAGGACACAACCCTTCTAACTGCCCGTATATGTGACGTGCTCGTATATGTAACGTCACGTTACCACCCCTGCTCCTCCCATAGGATTATTCGAACCTATCACAAACTGGCCGTGTTAAGACTGGAAACAAATCATGTAAATCTTGTAAATCGTAAAAAGAATTCTAGAATATTCTGTGCGTCTCTAAATATCGTGGAAAATCTTTGTAAGAATATTCCTCAAATACAAACAGAAAAAGTGCCTTGATTAAAACACTAGTGTTATTTATGATGAATAAATAAAAAGAAAGAAAGAGCTGTGTAGTATTTGAAATGAATAATAGATTACCGTCAAGGAGTTCAACATGGTCGCTGTGGGCTTTTCTAATTGTTGTGGTTTGTTTGATTTTTCATCAGTTCACTCCAGATCGAAATAATGAGAAGGATTTAAACCCATTACATGATTTACATCAATGGCTGAAAGAAAATAAGTTGTCTTTTTTAAAAGAAACGCTGCAAAAAAATGGTAAGTCTAGTCTAAGGTTTAATTTTAAACTTTCTTGAAGCAAATTACTGTTAATTGGTAGTCGAACTTCGAAAGTAGAAAATGTAATAAATGAAATTTTAAATAGTAGCTATAGAATTACGATATTAAAACATTGCCTTTTTTAAAGAGTACATATAAACATAATATATACAATATTATATATATACAATATAATATAAACAATATTATAATATATACAATATATATATATATATATATATATATATATATATATATATATATATATATTATATCATGTTTCTCTCTGACGAAGGGCCTTCGCTCGAAATGTTAGACCACTTACGTTCTCTGTTTCAGCAGTATTAACCTACTATACCATATTTCGATTACAGCATATATATATATATATATATATATATATATATATATATATATATATATATATATATATAAAATAACAAAATGCTCAATACAAGAAGGGGCTGTGCCCTGAAATACAAATGAAATATAAGGCTAAGAAATGTGCTGTGATGTCACAACCGCGTGTTTGCATAACCTGATATAAACACACCAATTGACCAATTACATTGTGCGTAAGACGCAACCTATTTTATAAATAAGAAATAGAAAAAGGTTGCGTCTTACGCACAATGTAATTGGTCAATTGGTGTGTTTATATCAGGTTATGCAAACACGGTTGTGACATCACAGCACAGAAATAGAAAATGACCACTGTGTTTATTGCATCAGGCTATATAAATACAGGACATTCATTTTCTATTTCTTTTATGAAATAAGGCTAAGTGATGTCACAACGACCATGTTTGCATAGTGTAATAAAAGTAGCGTGCTGCGTAGGCAGTGTAGAAACAACAATCGAAATATAGTAAGGTTAGATATACTGCCGAAACAGAGAACATAGGAGTCTAACATTTTGAGCAAAGGCCCTTCGTCAGAGAGAAACGTGGATATATATCAGGCTATGCAAATGTATAAACGTAATTGGTAATTAGCCAATCACAGTGCACATAGGACTATTTTATAAATATTATATAATGGTGTATTACTGTTTTTGCAATAAACACTAATAATATACACTACTGTATTATTTATTATAAGTGATAAAATGACTTGAGGGAAATTAGTGATTAAATTTCCCGCAGCCGAGGGATATCTCCTGAGGCAAAGGGGAAATTTAATCGCTAATTTCCTGAAAAGTCATGGTATTAGTTTGTAATATTATGATTGCAGAGGAAAACTTTGAGAATCTTACTGACAGGAAATATTTACCCAGTTGATATTGATGAGGGAAAATATATGCAAGTGGGAAAAAAAGACAAAAGATTTCTTTGTCTTCTAATTTTCCCTCATGAACATGCACAGGAAAAGTAGAAGACAAAGGGAAATGAATTTACATTCCCTCAGAGAACAAAAGAATCTGAGGTGATCATGGTATTATTTAGTTAATATTCTATGACTAGAACTTTTAATTGTTTTGTTTTTTTATTGTTTGCTTTTCTGTATTTAGGTGTCACTTCTATTGGACAACTTTTATTAATGGACTTCGAAACATTTACCCAAAACAATGAGTTCAACTCAAGACAGAAACAAATATTCACCGAGAGTTTAAATAAACTGCAAATAAAGGACAAAAAGTTAAGCAAATGGCTAGAACAGAATGGTCTAGAAAAATATCTGAATGGATTTCATAAATTTGGATACACTGATCTTGAAATTGTTAAAGAAAGAATACACGTGTTTGAAATGAAAGATATTATTACCAGCATAGATGGTTCTATTGCAGATTATAAACTCCTTATTCAGGCAGTTGAACAATTAAAAGCAAACTCTGATCACTCTGATGGATGGATAATTACAAAAATTATTTATTTTGTTTTTCAAGTTTTTATCTTCATTTTTAGCTGGATGTGTAAGTAGCCAGGGTTTAGAAATTTTAAGATTTTATTTATTTTTATTTATTTCATTTAAGATCATTGTAAAGTTTAACTTTAAGGAAAGTTTGCAACCATAATTTGCTTTATAACTAACTTGTTTACTGTCATTTTTTGTTTGTGTTTTTTAGTTCGTCTGTTACTGTTTGGTCTTGTGTATTTTTTAATCAAACATAGAACGTTACCACATTATCAAGCTACTCTTGCTCGACAATCTCGTCACTTGTCATGGTTTCACTATTTTATTGGTAACTATTTGGATCCATTATCATGCCAGGTTAAGTGGCAATGGAAGGATGGAATTGCTGTTGGAAATACTGTGACATTTGTTTTAAAGGTGAGATTGAAGGGGTAACTGTCATAGGTGTAGCAGATGCCTCTCTGGCTCTCTTAAACAGACACATCTCTCAGACAGACACCTCTCTTAAGCAGACACCTCTCTTAAGCAGACACTTCTCTCAAGCAGACACCTCTCTTAAGCAGACACCTCTCTTAAGCAGACACTTCTCTTAAGCAGACACCTCTCTTAAGCAGACACCTCTCTTAAGCAGACACTCCTCTTAAGCAGACACCTCTCTTAAGCAGACACCTCTCTTAAGCAGACACCTCTCTTAAGCAGACACCTCTCTTAAGCAGACACCTCTCTTAAGCAGACACCTCTCTTAAGCAGACACTTCTCTTAAGCAGACACCTCTCTTAAGCACACCTCTCTTAAGCAGACACCTCTCTTAAGCAGACACCTCTCTTAAGCAGACACCTCTCTTAAGCAGACACCTCTCCTAAGCAGACACCTCTCTTAAGTCTGTATCTTCCCCATGCACCTTCCCATGCCACTTTTGCTGTAGCAAAACCTCTTCTCCAACTTCTTTTCTAGCTTTTTAAGAAAAATACTTTCCTCAGTTATGATATTACTGGAAGAGAAAATATCTTAATTGAAGTCTCTAACAATGAAAGTATTGTGGAGATTACAAAAGAGAGTGACTTGGCAGCTGGAAAGAATGCTTTTCGTGTAACATTTCATCCTAAAAAATCAGGACGATACACAATATCGATACTAGTGAATGGTAGAAACATCTCTGGAAGTCCATTTACAAAAAGCTTTCTCCCTGGTAAGTTTGAACTTCTGCTTTTTGTTGCATCAAATATAAATAATTAAGTTTAGCATAATAGAGTTAAGAAAATACAAACAAACAGCCATAATCTTTTTCCGAGAAAAGTGAAAAGATGGTAAATTGCTGAGAATAGTTTTGATAACGAAATACTGACGTTTCAAACAGCAGAGCTGTTCACATTTTATTCTGATGAAGGGCTCTGCTTGAAACGTCAGTATTTCGTTATCAAAACAAATCTCACCAGTTTTTCACTTTGACTATCTAAAACACTGCCTACACAGCATTCTACTTTTTAACACTGTCGGATAATCTTTTTCTGGCTTGTGTTTTCTTAAATTCATCTTTTCTTTTCACCTAATTCATTCACTCTACATGATTATTTTTTGTTATTTATTCTCATTAGGTCCTGTTGATCTTTCAAGTATTACAATACTTAATGGAATCAATATCATAGTGCTCACTAAAGGTGTTTATTATCCACTCAAAGTTGAAACAAGAGATAAATACAACAATCTTTGCAACATGGAAAACATGGATTTATTTAAAGTTGATGTGAAACAGGTTAGCACAGATTATTAAGGGTTCTCCTTTTGACGAGTAAAATTGTCTGGCACAACAAAACAATAAAAAGGCTGTTTTTGTTGTGTTATCTACAACTATTATTTATATATATATATATATATATTATATTTCTCAGCTTGGTTCAGGTAGAAAGACAATCGATCCAGAGTTAGTGATTTTGCCTGGCACAGGAGGAGGAAGAAACTTGCTTCATATCAAAATCGAAGACGAAGGTTGTTTTCATTCTGCTGTCACTTATAAAGAATCCTCAATCATTAATGGTTCATTTGACATTATTTCGTTGAGTGGTGAGTTTGTTTATAAAGTATACGCTAGTTATGGTATGTGTATATATAATATCGAAATTTGAAAACACCAGACAGTATTTTACGGTAAAACCCGTATTGTAAGACGAGTTATATACAATTATAGACGCACGCAGTGTGGGTATATTTTTTGTAATATAATACAAATTTAACAGAAAGCGTTATTATTCAGTGTTGCTATATTGTAGTATTGGTATACTAGAAAAGTAGTACATCTACTCAACTACCTGACCATGACTGCCTATCACCACATGACCGTAACCATAGTTAATAGAAAATATACATGGTTTGGAAGCTCACAAAAGTCATTGTTTTATGTTTTTGTTCAGGTTTATGGAAATTTTTGCACTTTCATGGTTACTGAACATATTGTGTTTTCTGTATAATGAAGCAATCATCCAATAGCAACGTTGGGGTTGAATCACTCAACTGTACTGTTTAAATATTAATAAACCTAAAACAAAGGATTTGGCACCTTCATGTACCTTTCAACATGAATCGTAGCTTGATTGTTAACCGCTTTGAAGTTTGCCGGGTTTCTAAACCATGTATATTTTCTATTAACTATGCCGTAACGAGCTAATCATACAACCATGACCACATGAGCATGACGACTACGGGAATCACAACAAGTTGTTTCTTTCCACACATTGTTTTCTTTTAGAATCTGATAGTAAACTTATTGATAAAGCAACATTAAAGAATAGCTGGCATCAAACGTGGTACGAAGGTTTTCTCTTGCCAAGTGGTTACCCTCTTAATGAAACATCACAGCAGATAGCTCAAACAGTGCTTGATCAAAGTGGTTTCTTAAAAAGTTGTCGTAAAGTTTATTTCTATTTCTCATCAAGGGTAAGTATTTACAGTAATTTAATCGTGGTCTAATCTGTGATTATATAAAATTTGTTCACTCTTTATTAGTCACTCTCAATATCCAACGTTTATCTTCGCTAAGGTTGCTTTTTAACTGGGTTTTTTTTACAGCAACTCATTATAAAGGAATTTTACCTAAAGATTATTCCATACCGACTTTATTCGTTCCGCATTTCACCGTCTACCAAGGTCTGTCTACGTCTGTCTGTCTGTCTGTCTGTCTGTCTGTCTGTCTGTCTGTCTGTCTGTCTGTCTGTCTGTCTGTCTGTCTGTCTGTCTGTCTGTCTGTCTGTCTGTCTGTCTGTCTGTCTGTCTGTCTGTTTGTTTGTTTGTTTGTTTGTTTGTTTGTTTGTTTGTTTGTTTGTTTGTTTGTTTGTTTGTTTGTTTGTTTGTTTGTTGTCTATTTCTTTATCTGTCTGTCTGTCTGTCTGTTTGTTTGTTTGTTTGTTTGTTTGTTTGTTTGTTTGTTTGTTTGTTTGTTTGTTTGTTTGTTTGTTTGTTTGTTTGTTTGTTTGTTTGTTTGTTTGTTTGTTTGTCTGTCTGTCTGTCTGTCTGTCTGTTTGTTTGTTTGTTTGTTTGTTTGTTTGTTTGTTTGTTTGTTTGTTTGTTTGTTTGTTTGTTTGTTTGTTTGTTTGTTGGTTCGTTTGTTTGTTTGTTTGTTTGTTTGTTTGTTTGCCTATTTGTTTATATGTCTGTTTGCCTGACTACCATTGTTCCACAGCCATTGCACCTGTAAACACTGAGAAATGTCTATTTACTATTTTGTCATGTTTCTCATATTTAGATTGTCTTACCTGATGATGAAGATCCGCTTCTGAGTTATCCAGCATTAATATTGAATGATGGAATTCAACCCCCCGTCTATTTTATGTCGCCAAAGAGAAGTTTAATTTTAGCAACATTTGCACAACTTTTGCTTCGGAATATTGGTAGGTCTCAAAACATTCGAAAGCGGCACGGGTTAAGCTTTTCTAAACATGAAAAATTTCCAGTGCGGTATATAAATGAAGATATTATGCTGTACTATTTTGAGATTGGGTGTAAGTTTAATTTTTTTTACGTCTTAAGGTGGAGCAGAATCTTTGAAAGACAAGAAAAAGTTCTTTTACAATGCGTTACGAGCGCATCATGGCGTAGAGAAGTATGCAGATGATAGAAAGGTGAACTTAAATGTCAACCGAAGGAATATTTTGGAAAGCGTAAGTACTGAAGTAATAGATTCGTCTAGGTTAGTGTAGTGGGGTGGTTGTGGTAGCAGTTGTGGTAATGGTGATTATAGTGCAAGTGTGAGTAATGGTGGTGTTGGTTGACTGGTTGTCGTGGTGGTTGTGGTAGCAGTTGTGGTAGTGGTGGTTATAGTGCAGGCGGTGATGTGTGGTGGTGGTGATGGTGGTGGTAGTGATGGTAATGGTGGTGTTGGTTGTCGTGGTGGTTGTGGTAGCAGTTGTGGTAGTGGTGGTTATAGTGCAGGCGGTGATGTGTGGTGGTGGTGATGGTGGTGGTAGTGATGGTAATGGTGGTGGTGGTTGTCGTGGTGGTTGTGGTAGCAGTTGTGGTAGTGGTGATTATAGTGCAGGTGGTGGTGTGTGGTAGTGGTGGTTATAATGCAGGCGGTGGTGTGTGGTAGTGGTGGTGTGTGGTGGTGGTGTGTGGCAGTGATGGCGGTGGTTCAAACCATTTACGTATCTATATTTTTTTGAAAAATGAAAAACTTTTGATCAGTTTTTACTACTCTGCAAAATAAAATGAATTAGTTTATATAACTCTCTCTATATTTTTCGCAGTCGTATGAAGCAACAAAGAATTTCTCCGTCTCAAAGTGGTGCAGACGATTTTTCGTGAAGTTTGAAGGCGAAGAAGGTAATTCAAAGAGAAACATTGCCTGTTATATTCTTGCTCAGTCAAACTAAAATTGTCTGATATTTGAGATCTTCTTTTGTCTGTGAGTTCTCGCGGCGAGCAAGATGGAAAAGATAAAGAAAACTTCAGTTCGCGCGGAAATATTGTTGCCATTTCTCAGCTATTCTAACTCGCTCTCTTACGGTAATACTTGTGTGTTTGTGTAGGTTATGATTGTGGTGGCGTGACCAGGGAATGGATCTCAGTTCTTTGCACGGCGTTATTTGATCCAAGAAATGAAATTTTTACACAGTTCAATAAAGATGACAAACAAGCATTGGTAATAGACACTGTAGTGAGCCTCCTCCGCAGGCAACTCTGTGTCTTTCCAAACGGCAGCTTTTCAATATGGCGCCCGTGTCGGCTAATCACCTTTTCGGATGCCACAGAGTTGCCTGCGGAGAAGCCTACACTCTAGTTTGGTTTTCTAGACTTTATTTTAGTACAGTATCTTACTAGTATTAAAAATGAAAAGTAAAGTAAAGAGACATTATTTATTGAAGGTAACATGACAGTATTTAGATACTGATAACCCAATGGTCCTCACTCCTTGATGGAACTAGTTTGTAGAATTAACTGAGGAAACTATGGTGTTGATTTTATGGAGGGAGGAAAACCAGAGAAGCAGGTGAAAAACCCTCGAAGCACACGAGAGAACCAACAACTCTACTCACATGAAGCTAAGGTGGTCACCCATCTGAGTACTAACCCTATTCGACCTTATAGTCACTTTCAGCTTGCTTTTGAAATTCGTTTGTCAACATTCGTTGGAAGGTTGGGAACTTGGTACGGAAGTTCGCGAAGTTCATTGTGAAGTTCGTCGTGAAGTTCGAATTTAATAAGCTTTGAATTGAATTCCTTTGGTAAAATCACGGAGAAGAAGATTGTTGTATAGAATATAATAATAGATACTTGGTTAAGCAGAAACAAATTGCCGACTTAAATTTGTATCTAGCTCGCAATGTAGTTTGGAACATTGCAACGTAGTTCGGAATGTTCATTTCAATTATACGTATCGGATTTCAAAAGCAAGCTGAAACGGACTATAACTTCAGCGGTGAGATGCGGCGCACTAACAGCATGTGACGGCACTACTTGCTAAATGTATAAACATCAAAACATCTTATGTTGTAGATTTACCCCAACCCAAGAAGACCTCCACGGCTGAAACTGAAATATTACGAGTTTGCTGGCCGTATTGTTGGCAAATGTATATTCGAGTCTTCTTGTGGCGACACTCGAAGATTGAATGTAAAAGCAAGATTTATGCAGTCTTTTCTTGCTCAACTTATTGGTCTGAGAGTAAACTACAAGGCAAGACACCAACATTTTTATGGTCTCTCTTTCTTGGTGTTTGTGGCTCTTGAAATAGTTATATGTTTTCATTTTCTTGGTATTTGGCTTTTGAAATATGTATTTTTATTTTAGTATTTTAAGACGGACGACAAGCAACTTTATTCGAGTAAAATTAAGTATATTCAAGACGTTGATCCTGAAGATCTCGACTTAGTTTTTTCTGAGGAAGAATATGATGCTGATGGAAAGCTTCTAAAGGTTTGTTGGTGATTTTCCAGAAAATTGAGGATTTTTTAAATTATGTATTTTCCTACGCGATATTCTACTAACTATGATTTGCATGTTTGTATTTTCAAGGATGTTGAGTTAATACCAAATGGTAGCAAAATTCCAGTCACTCAACACAACAAGATGCAGTATTTAGACGCACTGGCTCAATATCGTCTACATACTCGCGTCTCTGCTGAGATCGAAGCTTTTACCAAAGGTAGATTCTGCTTTGCTGGACTGTAAGTTTTAGCATCGCGCGAATTCGGAACCCTACTAGCCCTCAGGGCAGCAAAATTTGCATGGTTCCACCTATTTACACAAAACCGTACAGCTTTTGTATACAGTGCAAGTCTAAAGTATACTTGTAAACAAGTATGATCGTACAAATTTCATTACCGTCCTACCTTCGTCCGGTACCATTTAAACGAGGTCTAAGGTTACTATTTATTGTAAACAGTATTATCAAATCATTAATAATTCATAAGGAAAATTCAAAAGAAATGAATGTTTAATCAGGTGTTTGTAAATACTGTTAAAACATTGATTAATAAAACATCAATGTTTTATCAAAGTATTAGACACTATATAGTGGCTCAAATTCAGTTTTTTCTGAGTTAAAATGATCTTATCTAACGTTTCTTACAACACTTAAACAAAGTATTCATCATTTACACTTAGAATTTGATAAGTAAGTTATTCGGCTCGCCATTGACCATAAAGATCGGCCGCTCATCGGTTAGCTACTACTTACAGTATGTGGCTTACTTTCCAGTCAATTCATCAATAGACGACTTTCACGATCATGCGCAGTAGCAACAAATATTCAAATTTTCGTCGGAGATAAAAACAACTGTTTTAGCTGGAACGAGCATATTGAAAATAGTAGAAGTGCAAAGTTTGAAAGAATTGCTTAACAAATGGAAAAAGTTTCACAAGCGGAAAGTTGACCATTCCAACAGGGATTTATTAGTGATTTAATACGGATTTTGGCTTGGCGGGCGGGAGTTGCACGCCAAGCCAAAATCCCTATTAAATCCCTAGTGGAGAGCAAAACTTCCGAAGAGCGTAGCTTTCGCACTATTTGTCCGATTTATTTTAAACTTTGCACTTTTACTATTTTTAATATGATCTTTCCAGCTAAAACAGTTGTTTTTGCCTGCGATGAAAATTTGAAGTAAAGTTGCTACTGCGCATGAGCCTGAAAGTCGTCTATTCTAGTTTTTTGAAGTGATTTATTCGTCATTATGTAGGACTCAACGAGTTAGCTCCTGATAATCTGCTCACAATGTTCAATGAACAAGAACTCGAGGTAATAATAGACCCAGTAGCGGCTTAAGGGGGGGGGGGGGGAGAGGCTGACTGGGCTACAGCCAGGGGGCCGCGGCCTCACGGATCCTAGGGGGCCTGGGGCCGCCGATGTCTTATTAAAAAAAGAATGCCCCGGGGGGGCCCAATCAGAAATACAGCCAGGGGCCTCAGGTACCCTTAATCCGCCTCTGAATAGACCTTATTCAAAAATAGCCGCCGAATTAAAATTCTTTTATATATGTAAAAATTAGCCCTTATGAACTCGTTTTCATGTGTGAAATTCAAAAGAATTTTTACTTTAAAACGAGGTCATAAGGGCTAATTTATATGCACATAAAAGAATTCTAATTCGGCGGCCATTTTTGAATAAGGTCTATAAGATGGAACATCTGTCCACGATTTCAACTACTTTTCAATCCAAACATTTTCTTATGCTAATATTTTTTCTGTTGTCTTAATTCTAGCTCTTGATTTGTGGCACTAGTGATATTTGTGTTAATGATCTTAAAAAACACCACAAACTGTTTGGCGCAGGTGCTTCGTTTACTAAGGTACATTAACTTGAACGATCAACTCTGTTTGTAAAGTCTTGAACTGTTGAACTCTTCGTTTCCTTAATAAGTCACGCAAATCTTTGTGGATAATTTTTGGGTGATGGAAAGTGCGGTCTGTTCCATCAATCCACGCATCTATTCCTTCATTCATCTGTCTGTCTGTCTGTCTGTCTGTCTGTCTGTCTGTCTGTCTGTCTGTCTGTCTGTCTGTCTGTCTGTCTGTCTGTCTGTCTGTCTGTCTGTCTGTCTGTCTGTCTGTCCATCCGTGCGTGCGTCCGTCTGTCTGTCCATCCGTGCGTGCGTGCGTGCGTCCGTCCGTCCGTCCGTCCGTCCATCGATTCATTTATGTAACGCATGGTGACAGTACTGAATAACGATGTCGTTTTTACACATAAGAAAAACTCAATTACAATTTTATTTATGGTAATGTTATGATCTTAGGTGATGAACTGGTTCTGGAAGGCAATAGCATTGTTCAACCAAGAGGAAATTGCTCAGCTACTTCAGTTTACCACTGGTAGTTCCCAGCTTCCTCCTGTTGGCTTCGAACATTTAACGCCAACCTTCTCCTTCATGACATCTCATCTTGAAAATGCCTTACCAACAGCACACACATGGTGAGTTTTATACAGTTGTATTGTTGTGACAGTAAATCACTATCACCACTATGCCACCATGACTACCACAATCACCACTGTTGTTGCAACCATCACTCTTCATCACTATCACCAAGACATCTCCACCATTACCACCACCATCATCACCATCACTATTATCACCACCACCATCACTACTATCACCACCACCATCAATACTATCACCACCACCATCACTATCACCACCACCACCATCACTACTATCACCACCACCATCACTATCACCACCACCACCACCACCACTATCACCACCACCATCACTACTATCACCACCACCATCATCACCATCACTATCACCACCACCACCATCACTACTATCACCACCACCATCAATACTATCACCACCACCACCATCACTATCACCACCACCACCATCACTACTATCACCACCACCATCACTACTATCACCACCATCACCTCTACCATCACTACTATCACCACCACTATCACTACTATCACCACCACCACCATCACTACTATCACCACCACCATCACTACTATCACCACCACCACCACTACTATCACCACCATCACTACCATCACTACTATCACCACCATCACTACTATCACCACCACCATCACTACTATCACCACCACCATCACTACTATCACCACCATCACTATCACCACCACCATCAATACTGTCACCACTATCACCACCACCATCACCATCATCACTACTATCACCACCATCACTACTATCACCACCATCACTACTATCACCACCACCATCAATACTATCACCACCACCATCAATACTATCACCCCCACCATCAATACTATCACCCCCACCATCACTACTATCACCACCACCATCAATACTATCACCCCCACCATCAATACTATCACCACCACCATCACTACTATCACCACCACCATCAATGCTATCACCACCACCATCAATACTATCACCACCACCATCACTACTATCACCACCACCATCAATACTATCACCCCCACCATCAATACTATCACCCCCACCATCACTACTATCACCACCACCATCAATACTATCACCACCACCATCAATACTATCACCACCACCACCATCACCACCACCATCACTACTATCACCACCATCACCTCTACCACCACCACCATCACCTCTACCACCACCACCATCACCACTACCATCACTACTATCACCACCACCACCACCATCACTACTATCACCACCACCATCACTACTATCACCACCACCACCATCACTACTATCACCACCATCACCTCTACCACCACCTTTACCACCATCACCACATCACCACTACCATCACTACTATCACCACCACCTTTACCACCATCACCACTACCACATATAATAGGTATTTGTCAATAGAAAACTTAACTAAAAACACAAAATAATATTTTTTCTCTTTTTCAGTTTTAATCAACTAGTCTTACCAAATTATTCATCATATGAAGAATTTCAACGCTGTCTTCATCTGGCTATCACAGAAGGCTGTGAAGGATTTGGTTTTGGTTAAAATAATTACACTTCACTAAATTGTGATCATTTGGATGTCATATGCATATTAGTTAGTAGAAATATTGTAATTACACTGCTCTTGACCAATCAGGATGCAGGAATTTCATCATGTATATAATATTAATCATAATAATTAGCAACAATAGATCAACAGTTAATACTAATTAAACAATAAAAACGGCACACCACAAAAATCACAAACATACATGTAGCAGGCTACCACACAATTTTAAATTATGTTTTATGAACCAATATTTTGTAATTGTAATGTACAGTTTATTTTTTATACAAGTAGAAGAAATAAATTTTTAATTATTAAAAATAATGTTACATGTTTAGTTTGAATTTCAGTCCAAGAGCAGACTTTGGCGTAAAGTTACCAAACCAAACTTGATTATTAACATCAGTAAATTTCCCATCTCCATTCATTTTATTGTCTTTAAACATTCCTTCAAAATACGAGCCATCTGGCCAAGTATATTTACCGTGGCCATGGCAACAGTTCTTGTCAAACTCTCCTTCATAAACTGCTCCAGAAGAATAGGTTATTTTCCCTTTCCCATGCATTTTATCATCCACCCAATCTCCTTCGTATTTCATTCCATCTCCAGTGACGTGTTGACCTTTTCCTTGCCTCTGAAGACCAATTTCTGGAAGCTGAACGTAATCACCATTGTATTTGTCGCCATTTGGAAATATATAAACTCCTCGACCTTGCGAGAAAGTTACACTAGTTGTCTCCTTTTCTTCGACCTTTTCTGGCTTTTTTGTAGTAGCCGGCATTCTTCTAGATCTTGTCTTGATACACAATATGGAAACTTTTGTATTAACGACGAAATAACAGGAGAAAAACAACAACCTTTGACTCTTCTAGTTGAAAAAAATATTTTTGTATTTATGACCGAAGGATTGCGAGGGTTACAGAGGGTGAAACATGAACTAAAGGGATATTTCTTGTTTTATCTCTTAAATTCACAGTTCACCCTCCGTATCCCTCGCAATCCCAACTTACCTCCTTTCGTCTCCCATTTCCTCGTTATCCCTCGAGGGTCCAATGGGTCCAATATGGCCGCCAATTTCTCCTTCGTGTTGAATTGTTAATTTTGTGTATTTTTTGAGTTGTTAACAATGTCTCGTGCATGTTCAACATGTGGTAGTAGTGATATTGATTTTGATCCATCTCGTGGTGATACAGTTTGTACTAACTGTGGTTCAGTTCTAGAGGAGAGTGTTATTGTTTCTGAAGTCACATTTCAAGACAATAGCGCTGGAGGTTCAAGCGTTATAGGGCAGTTTGTATCTAATGAAGGTACGTATTGCTTTAATTAAACAGTGACTTTTAGAGTACAACTTTAGGCTGGTTTGTCTTAATTTCCCTTGTGGCTTGTTATTTTTTAGGAAATAAAGTTGGACAAGGATTAGGTTTTAGACCTGGATTTGGCAGAGAGTCAAGAACTGTAACGTTAGAAAATGGTAGGTTTAGTATCAAATTATGATGTATATATACTAGACTAGGGAAGGGTCACTGGAATATTCTGGATGTGAAGTGGACTATAAAGCTCTCACCTATAGTACTCTATTTGTTAGTGATGGTGATGATAATCATGGTGGTGGTGGTGATGGTGGTAGTTGTGATGGTAATGGTGGTGGTTGTGGTGGTGATAATGGTGGTGGTTGTAGTGGTGGTGGTAGTGGTGGTCGGGGTTGCAGTGGTGGTGGTAGTGGTTGTAGTAGTGATGGTGGTGGTGATTATAGTGGTGGTGAAAGTGGGTAGTGGTGATCAAGGTTCGAATTAGTTGAGAAAAAACGATGTGCAACTTTTTTTTCGAAAATATGTGCACTTGGCCGCGCCACGCGATCAATAAACGAGAGACTGGGGCAAGTCTAACATTAGGTAATTTTAATGCATTTTAATCGCTTTCGGACTCTTGATCAGAAAAGTAGGCGTGCCGGCGCGCTGCGTCGGACGTGTCGTTGTTTTTCTTTCGTTTCTCGGGATAATCATGGCCTCCAAATCCAATTCTGCGCTTTTTTTGACCATACCACCGATCAATCGCAGCTGTTGGGTCGTATTCCTTGACTGAAGGACCCTCTTCGCTAATCCTTAAGAGACTATCCAACCTGTCTCGAGACATCCTGTTTCGTAGCTGCGGTTTCATTCTCCCCATCGCGGAGAACATTCGCTCCACTACAGCATTCGAGATTGGCGTAATCAATAGCAGTTCGATAATATGCAGAATGTTTGAAAATTGCAGTTTACTAGCTGGTGAGGAAAATATGGCAGCCCAAACATCCTGGTATGGAATAGCATTGCTATATGTCTCCGAAATTAACAGCTTCAACGAACTCCATTCTGTAAGCATCGTTTCTCTAGACACATCACAAGCGTTTTGTTTCAAGAGCTCTGTGAAGTGGTTGACAAGTTGGATGACAGATTCGTCTCCATAGCTGATGAGATTATCTTCCTCGCTTGGCCAAGAATGGGTGTCCAGAATAGGACAGAGATGCTTATAAACTGGTGCCTCTTGAAGATCTTTAAAGCGGTTCCCCAAACATTTAACAATTGCGTTCATCCATTCCTTTCTTTGCTCAGCAGCGCCATTGAGTGCACGGGAATAATTCTTGAGTACTACTCCTTTATAAGAACGTTTCGAATTGTCATGTTCGTCGATTGTTTTGCAATCTTCTTTGAACGCGTTAAAATTGGCGGTGCCAAAAGAGGAGGCCTGTAGCTTTACCATTGTCCAGTGAAATTCTTTAATTCTTCTCAAAGCTTTTACAGGATCGTTGTCGTCAGCTTGTAGTCCAAGGGATAGCACACGCAGAGGACCAACAATGTCGACGAAGATAGCAGCGAACATTGGAAAACGAGCATCTTTCCATCTAGCCAAGAATCCTTCAATCTTCTGCTTTTGTATTTCTGGTGATGTAGTTGCAGCCTATATTAGAATAAATAGATAAAACGTCTGAGTGAAATCTACAAGACTTATTACAGTCAAACCGGATGCTCGTTTCTGTTCAAAATTGCAATTTTGACAAGCCCTTGAGTAAAACGAAAATACTTCTGTTAAATGTTAGGTCGGTTTTCTATGTTTGACTATAAGGAGAATACAATAAAATATTAAAATTACTTACTTGCTCAAGATGCTGCATGTACATTCCATAATTTTCCAAGAACACTTTCATAGCCCGCACTTTATGATCTATCCACCTCGTACCATTTGCCTTGACTGGCTTATCCACAGTTTCCTGATATGCTTCAGCGAGTTTTTTCAACTCTCTTAGCTTTTTTGGCGATTTATTATAAAGTGAAAATAGTTGACGCAACATTTCATCTAACTGACCAAAAAAAGTATCTTTGAACGCATCAGCAGCAGCTAATTCGAGTCGGTGACTAAAACAGTGGACAGCTACTAGCCAGGGAGCAACTTCTTTCAAACGAGCTGCCAAACCAGTATTTTTCCCCATGTTGACACTCGCTCCGTCCATGCCAGCTGCTGCTAGTTTCGACTCAAAATTTACGATGCCAAGATGAGCAAAAGCATCCGTCATCGCAGCCTTTAGCCCCTCGGCATCCTCGTTGTCAGCTGTCTCCACCGACAACAGCTTGCACTTTGGGTGGCCATCCTTCTGGATATACAAAACATAAAAAAGTTCTTGCGATTTCACACTTGTATCCGTACTGCCGTCACATAAAACTGAAAAATATCTGGCATTTTTCAAATCATCGTCGAGTGTCTTTTTCATGACTCCAGAAATATCATCTGAAAATTCCGCAGCAGCTCGGTCTGTTCGATATGACTCTCCAAGGCTAACACCACACTTTTCTAAGAGCTGGCAAATGGGGACATATTTGGTAAAAGACAACTCTCCTTTGCATACTGTGTAGCTGGCATTGAAAAGGTGTTCCATCCTTTTACGATCATCTTGTGCCATTTTGTTGAGTCCTCGGCCAATGGGGGTCTCATTTACATATTCGTCAACGTATTTTGTTTTCAGGATTTCCTTTAAATTTAGCTTCACTGCCATCTTATGTTGATCCGAATTCATGTGGTTTACTACGGAGTTCTTCTTTACGATTGCTGAACCGCTAATAAATGTGCGCGAGAAGTTTTTCGCGGAGGTAATTCTCTCTTCTTTCATTGTGCAAACTTTGCAACGCAATGAATGCACCACTTTGCCATCACCGTCGTACTCGAGCCAGTCGGCGTTTAGTGTTTCTTTCCATTTCTCAACAGTGTTTACTTTGCTGGTACAGCCTTTTGATAAAGAAGCCATAGTAAAGCACGGAGTAAAGAGAGCGATTTCGATTGAACAGCTTTTTCGAAAAGCAAAACAAAAGCACTAAAGCCAAATATGGGACATCCGATTATTATCATAAGGCCTGCATGGTGACAGCTAAAAAATCACACCTGTCATGGCGGCTAAAAATATCACACCTTGATCTGACACCTCACACCTGAGATGAAAAGAACTTTATTCATGTCAAAGATTCGCGAACACGCTGCTAGATCAAAGCCGATTCAAAGGGATTTAAAGCGAAAGCGCTTTTAAATAATCATAAGACGACAGATTGGCAATGCATTACCTATATAAACGTGGATGGATGCTCATTAGTCCCAAGTCTGATTTTTTTTGCACATCGTTTTGAAAAGTGATATGCAATTTTCACTATTTAGGCCAAAACGATGTGCAAATTGCACATTGCACACCGTTAATTCGAACTCTGGTGGTGATCATGGTGGTGGTGGTTGCAGTGGTGGTGGTGATGGTAGTGGTTATAGTGGTGATGGTAGTGGTGTGATGGTGGTGGTTGTAGTGGTGGTGGTGGTTGTAGTGGTGGTGGTTGTAGTGGTGGTGATAATTGATGTTGATGGTCATAGTGGTGGTGGGTGTGGTGGTGATAGTATTAGTGGTAATGATGGTGGTTGTGGTGGTGGTGATGGTGATGCTTGATAGGAACGATGGTGAAAATGATGGTAACACCTCTAATACTTTAATGTAGTGCACAGTACAAGCACAGGAAATCTTCCCTGTTGGTACCCCAAAATTCTGCTCTACACAGCTTTCATAATTTTTGAAAAAAATGATTATTTTTTCCTTTCATTATTTAATTTTATAAAATGTACAATAATTGTGTTTTTTTCAGGAAAACGTCGGCTCCAAGCTCTTGCTAATCAACTTAAACTTAATAACCATTGTGTTGAAAGTGCATATATGTTTTTTAAACTCGCTGTGAGTAAAAGATTAACCAAAGGACGAAGAACAAATCATGTTGCAGCAGCATGTTTATATCTGGTTTGTCGCACAGAGAAAACACCTCGTATCCTTTAAGAAAATCATCTTTTTTTAAATCAATAAACATTGTATTTGTAATGTAAAAATTAGCAGAACTTTTCATACAGTATGACTATAATTACTTATGAAACTGTATTTTGAATTCTTGACTTCAAACAAGATCTTCTAATAGATTTTAGTGATGTACTTCAGGTAAATATTTTAAATTCAAAAGAAATGTACAATATTAATGTACTGTAAATATTTACAATATCTGTATACATGTAATTATAATAATTATTTTGTGAGTTAAAATGTATATAAAATTTATAGGTTGAAGTTATGGTCTTAGGAAGAATTTTCTTGAAGTTACAACATGAATTATGCATAAACTTACCTGTAATAGGTTAGTAATTTATCTTGGGGAAAAAGTGTGCACTACTATCCTTATTTTTTATGAAGCGAGTTAACCTTTTTACCAAGGAGAATGGAGTTAAAACTACAATTACTACATTTAACATTTTTATATTTAATTTGGATTGGTTATATTTTGGTAGATCCTTGTTTATATATCCATCGTTTCTGCCACCAATTTCAATTGAACGACAAGGAACAAGAAGTAACGAACACAGCATTAAGATTAGTAAGTAGAATGAAACGAGATTGGATTCAATATGGGCGACGACCATCTGGTTTATGTGGGGCAGCATTGCTTGTTGCTGCGAGACTTCATGGTTTCAGTAGAACTGTGAAACAAGTTGTGAAAATAGTTCGATTAAGTGATACCACAATTAGGAAGAGATTATCTGAATTTAAAAAGACTCCATCTGGACGGCTTACTGTGGATGAATTTAATACGATTGACTTAGAGGAAGAGCAAGACCCTCCTTGTTTTACGCAAGGCCGTCAACGTCTCAAACAGCAACAATTAGATGAAATCAATGGTGTTGATAAACCTGCTTTGGCAAAAGAATTAGAAAGTTTAAGACGTGAAATTGAGGATGTTTTAAATAGAAGTAAATCAAGAGCGTTAAAAGAAAGCACAGTAGAAGTTGATCCTGTATGTGAAGCTGATATTTCAACAGAAAGTTGTCTTGAAAACAGTAATTTAGACAGTGAAGTCACCAAAGTTGTAGATGAAACAGAATGCAGTACTTCTAAAGACACTGAATTAGATGATTGCAGTGAAAATAATGAAAAACTTGCTTCTGATGTGCCATGTGAAGATGACGTCCTCGCTGATAAAGATGAGGGTGAATTAGAAAACGATGTAGACAAACAGAATGAGGAGGAGATATCGGAGAAAGAAGTCGCCCTGGAAAATAGCAATGAAAAACTAGCAGAAGGTACAGGATTATTGCATAAATTTTATTTAAAAAAAACAACAAAAAATATGCAGTACGTTTCAAATTATTATGCAAAGTGGCATTTTTCCAATATCTTTAAAAGTATTTCCTTTGAGCCGATCCAAGTTTCACAATTTGTTTATTACACTTTAACCAACATTACATATTGATTTCATTTGGATATGTTGACAAATAAAGCAGTCGTGACGTATTATGCAAAAAAGGTGTTTTTATTTTGTACCAAATTATTATGCATAAAAACTATAAATTACATTCTAGTGACCAAAAACACTACTTAAAAGGTGACTCAAACACACTGAAGTCTACAACTTAATATTAACAGGTTTTAACCAAATGCAAGCTTGATACGCAACACACATATGTTCGTCCTCTACTTATTTATTCACATATGTTCCCTTGTTTGACAAGTGGTCTACCAGACGACCATCGACAGACTTGGTGAGATTTTGAATTTCATCTGCTCCGATACTCTCTGCTGCGTCACAGATACCCTTCCACAGATCATCATTTGACATATATTATTGACCACCACTGTAAATTTTCTTCTTCAATATGCTCCAAAGGTTTTCTATGGGATTCAGATCCGGAGATGATGCTGGCCATATCATCAACTTTTCATCTTTGAAGCCAACATCTCGTAGGTATGCAATTGTGAAACGTGCAGCATGTGGTGGTGCATTATCTTGCATGAAAATAATCTTCCTTCGGAATGCTACTCGTTGTTTGCGATACCATGGAATAAAGTTCCGCTTCAGGAAGTCTGCGTAAGTAGCAGCATTCATTTTCACACCTTCTGGCCCTTCACACCTTGTTGTCGTCTTAATCTCGTTGGTTTCTGGGCACCATAAGCCAACCATCCTCTGGACCAACCATCAGGGCCATCAAGGGTTGCTCTACACTCGTCTGTGAAAAGAACCGTTTGGAAATCGGTCTTCATATAACGTTTAGCCCATTCAATCCGTTGAATTTTGTGTCGGTTGGTTAAAGGTGGGCGAATGTTCGGCTTAACAGCTTTGGCAACCGATTTGAGAATGCGACATCGAGATGTTCTAGGTATTCCCTGGATTCCAGCGTCCTCAAAAACTTGTTTGCTCGTTGAAAGCGGATGCCTCGCTACTTCTCGTTTGATTGTGGATAGTTGCCGTCTTGATATTTTTCGACTCACACCTTTGTCGCTTTTTTCCCTTGCCTTGTTGCTGTTGGCAATGAATCGCTTGACAGTTCTGTGGTCACGGCAAAGTTCTTTTGAAATTTCGATTGATTTTTTACCCTGAGCGAGACGTTGAACTATATTTCTCTTCTCCTCTTCTGTCAGATCTTTCTGCTTACCCAGCTTTCGCCAATTTCTACCTCAACCAGTGCAATTTGCATAATAATTTGATACATCATAAAAGCACCTTTTTTGCATAATACGTCACGACTGCTTTATTTGTCAACATATCCAAATGAAATCAATATGTAATGTTGGTTAAAGTGTAATAAACAAATTGTGAAACTTTGATCGGCTCAAAGCAAATACTTTTAAAGATATTTGAAAAATGCCACTTTGCATAATAATTTGAAACATACTGTAGATTAAGGTTTTACAAATACAAAAAAACTGCACGGACTTCATCAGATTTTTTTTTTCAAACAGTGAGATAAAAGTAGTGTGCTGCGTAGGAAGTGTTGAAATACAAATCGAATTAATGTAGTAAAGGTGCTGTTACACAATGCGATTTTTCTTGCAACTTGCAACAAATCACTGAATGTTGCAAGTTGCATAAAAAATCGCACCGTGTAACACCCCGTAGCAACTTGCGATTTTGTCATTTTTACCGTGTTGCAAGCTGCAAGAAAAGTTGGATGGGTTCTACTTTTTGCTGCAACTTGCAACAAAACTCGCAAGTTGCTGAACGTGTAACACCCTTCCTGCAACTTGCGATTTTTTTTCACAGGTAAATTTGTTGCAAGTTGCAAGAAAAATCGCGTCGTGTAACAGCACCTTAAGGTTTGAATACTGCCGAAAATATTGAACGTAGTTTTCTAACGTTTCGAGCGAAGGCCCTTCGTCAGAGAGAAAGGCCCTTCGTCAGAGAGAAAGGTCCTTCGTCAGAGAGAAAGGCCCTTCGTCAGAGAGAGAGGCCCTTCGTCAGAGAGAAAGGACCTTCGTCAGAGAGAAAGGACCTTCGTCAGAGAGAAAGGCCCTTCGTCAGAGAGAAAAGGCCCTTCGTCAGAGAGAAAGGCCCTTCGTCAGAGAGAAAGGCCCTTCGTCAGAGAGAAAGGCCCTTCGTCAGAGAGAAAGGCCCTTCGTCAGAGAGAAAGGCCCTTCGTCAGAGAGAAAGGCCCTTCGTCAGAGAGAAAGAGCCCTTCGTCAGAGAGAAAGGCCCTTCGTCAGAGAGAAAGGCCCTTCGTTAGAGAGAAAGGCCCTTCGTCAGAGAGAAAGGCCCTTCGTCAGAGAGAAAGGCCCTTCGTCAGAGAGAAAGGCCCTTCGTCAGAGAGAAAGGCCCTTCGTCAGAGAGAAAGGCCTTTGTTAGAGAGAAAGGCCCTTCGTCAGAGAGAAAGGCCCTTCGTCAGAGAGAAAGGCCCTTCGTCAGAGAGAAAGGCCCTTCGTCAGAGAGAAAGGCCCTTCGTCAGAGAGAAAGGCCCTTCGTCAGAGAGAAAGGCCTTTGTTAGAGAGAAAGGCCCTTCGTCAGAGAGAAAGGCCCTTCGTCAGAGAGAAAGGCCCTTCGTCAGAGAGAAAGGCCCTTCGTCAGAGAGAAAGGCCCTTCGTCAGAGAGAAAGGCCCTTCGTCAGAGAGAAAGGCCCTTCGTCAGAGAGAAAGGCCCTTCGTCAGAGGGAAAGGCCCTTCGTCAGAGAGAAAGGCCCTTCGTCAGAGAGAAAGGCCCTTCGTCAGAGAGAAAGGCCCTTCGTCAGAGAGAAAGGCCCTTCGTCAGAGAGAAAGGCCCTTCGTCAGAGAGAAAGGCCCTTCGTCAGAGAGAAAGGCCCTTCGTCAGAGAGAAAGGCCCTTCGTCAGAGAGAAAGGCCCTTCGTCAGAGAGAAAGGCCCTTCGTCAGAGAGAAAGGCCCTTCGTCAGAGAGAAAGAGCCCTTCGTCAGAGAGAAAGGCCCTTCGTCAGAGAGAAAGGCCCTTCGTCAGAGAGAAAGGCCCTTCGTCAGAGAGAAAGGCCCTTCGTCAGAGAGAAAGGCCCTTCGTCAGAGAGAAAGGCCCTTCGTCAGAGAGAAAGAGCCCTTCGTCAGAGAGAAAGGCCCTTCGTCAGAGAGAAAGTTCCTTCGTTAGAGAGAAAGGCCCTTCGTCAGAGAGAAAGGTCCTTCGTCAGAGAGAAAGGCCCTTCGTCAGAGAGAAAGGCCCTTCGTCAGTGAGAAAGGCCCTTCGTCAGAGAGAAAGGCCCTTCGTCAGAGAGAAAGGCCCTTCGTCAGAGAGAAAGGCCCTTCGTCAGAGAGAAAGGCCTTCGTCAGAGAGAAAGGCCCTTCGTCAGAGAGAAAGGCCCTTCGCTAGAAACTACAGTATGTTCAATATTTCCGGCAGTACTCAAACCTTACTGTTTTCGATATTTTTTTTCAGCCGTGTTTTTGAAACGTTGGGAGGATTTTGTTTTGAATATTGGAAAATTTTCTGAATTTACTAATGCTTGGCAACAAGTGATATACAGTATGGCCCTAGCTATAACCGTTCCAATGTTCTTGAAGTATTGACTGATTTAACTTTTCTCTATTTGTTTCCAGACAGAACTGAAGAAGAACAGGAAACGGAGATTAGTGAGGAGGTGTTGGACAATTTAGATGATCTTGACGATGATGAGCTCGATGGTGTGAGTACCATAGGCAGCCCAAGTACTATCACGTACTGTCTGTCGTAATATAATATAATATATAAGTATATTATATAATACGACAGACAGTACGTGATGTCTCGACGCTGCGTGACATTACTGTATGTTTGTTTCATCAAATGAACAATCCATTTTCTTAGTTTCTCTTAACTGCTCCAGAAGTAGAAGTGAAAACTAAAGTTTGGATGGAAGAAAACAAGGATTATTTGGAGAAATTAAAAGGTAAAACCATGCAGTGTTGCCAGTGTTGTTGTTTTTAGAGCAAGCAAGCCAGACAAAAAATAGGTTGCCTATATATTGTAGGTGCCAGACAAAAAATTTTCGTGGCCTTGAAATGTCGAGTTTGTGAGCTCTTATTGTCATGTAAGAATGTCCATAGTTAACTATGGAATGTCTGAACTTGAATAACTTTTCTTTATTTCTTAAAATTTAGAAAAAGAAGAGAGGGAGGCTCAGGAGAAAGAGGAAAATGAATTGAATAAAAAGGTTGGTGTTTTTGCTTAACAAAATTACTTTGAAATTACCACATTGGCTTCACTAATCAACTCATTTTATTTGCAGCTCATGTCTGCATTCCTTACTAAAGGCCTTAAGGAGATAGTGCAACATAGTTGCTTAACCCTTTATAGCCCAAGACCTTCCCATATGCTGAATAAAATCGTCTGGCGTTAGCGAGAATAAAATTCTTAAAGTGGCCAATTGACTATAAAGGGTTAATAAATGTTCGGACTTTTTTTCCAATTGTTTAGAAACGAAGAAAACCCTATAAGAAAAGACCGAAAGAAAAAGCTAATTCCGTTGGGGAAGCTGTGGAGAAGATGTTGATTGAAAAAAGGATTTCTCACAAGATAAACTACGATGTTTTAAGAAATCTTAACAAAGAAAATGAGCTGGAAAAGCCATCAAAATCTGAACTAGAGACACCAAGTAGTGAACCAGTTGTTAGTTTACTGCAAGCTGTTCAACCATCCATACCAGTTCGATACAAAGGAAGGAAAAGGTACTTGGCGTACTAAGAAATGTTTTAAACTATAGAGTGCTTCGTAGGCAGTAATGAGTAATGATTTATTTAACGTTGTTAAACACAGGATGTGGTCGCCCAATCATCCGAGCCAGAGACTCATGATTAAAGTGCACGACGTAATCTAAGACCTAAGTGTTGATTTTATGGAGGGAGGAAAACCGCAGAACCCTGCGAAAAACCCTCGAAGCACAGAAGAGACCAACTAAACTCTACTCACCTGAAATTCAAGTTCAAGAACGGGGTTATTCCCAGACGGTCACCCATCGAAGTACTAACCCCGTCCAACTGGGCTTAACTACAACGTGAGAGGCAGCGCCCTAACAGCACACGCCACCCGTGCTTCCGTTTTAGATAGAGCGTTTTAGATAGAGCGAATTGAAAAGGTGGTAAACTGCTGAGAATAGTTTTGATAATGAAATACTGACGGTTCGAGCAGAGCTCTTCATCAGAGTAAAAATATTATGTACTATTTCATCTGTAACTGTTCGTACTTAGTACTTAGTTATTTTTTGTTTTATCACAGCTGTTTAACTTTTAATTTCCAGAGACAAGAACACTCTTCCACGCATACCTACCAAGCGAGTGAAGGTACAATACTGCAGTTTTCACAATGTCATGTTACTCATGTACAGTATATATAATGCTGATTAATTTCATAAAGTAAGGAATAGAGAAATTCGAATAACATGTACAGAAATTTAAATGCACTATATTTTAGTACCACTGATATCAACCTCGGCCTTTTTAAAGTAATTTATGAAAATATTTTATAAAAATAGGCACGCAATGCGTACATGCGTCTACGTCTATTTACACGACCCAATTTTCCTCGTGATGCATATGATTTAAAAACAACTATAGTACTGTACCCATATGTACTGAAGTGTACACACGCAAAAACGCACACTCTGTGTCAGACGTGATACAGAATGATGTCAGATCGGTTCAGAAAAATGTAGCGACCCCTGCCTGATACAGCCTGTTGCAGTATCAGCAATGATACACCTATGATATCATATGATCATATCTGTATCATACATGCAGCTATAACAGACTGTTCAGAACAGATTCTGTCAAACTGTATCAGCCTGACACGGTCAGTGCTGTACCAGTTTGATATAATAGATATACAGGTATGTGTCTACGGAGCTGTCGCAGTCTGTTACAAATTCAAAGTAAATGTTTATACATCAGCGCTGGTACATTCTGTAGCTGTCAGGCTGTATCAAGGGTCGCTACATTTCTCTGAACAGATCTGCTATCAGAGCTGATCAGACTGTGCGTTTTTACGTGTGTACTGTAAAGTAATTTATATTAATATTGTATAAAAATAGGTACGCAATGCGTACATGCGTCTACGTCTAGGACTATTTACACGATCCAATATTCTTCGTACTGTACTGTACTATACTGTACTATACTGTACTGTACTATACTGTACTGTACTGTACTATACTGTACTGTACCGTACTATACCGTACTGTACCGTACCGTACTATACTGTACTACACTGTACTAATCTGTAATGTACTGTTCTGTTGACTGTGCTGTACTATAGGACAGTAACCAGACTTTCATGATTATTCAAGCTTTATTTTCTAGTTTTTGGATTCAGCCTATGAGGCAGACGCTGTCAATAATGATACTAGCACTATTCTTCCATCAACATCACAAACTAAGAATGAAGTTGCTGGTAAGAGCAGTGTTGTAGTAGAGTCCGGTCCTGTAGAATACGATAATCATGATCAAGAATATTTGGAAGATGATGATGGCGATGATGATCATCTTAGTGCAGCTCATCTCATGGGGCAAGAATACGGACAAGGTAAAATACTAAAATTTTTAAAATCCTTAGCAGCCATCCGTGAAACTAGAAAAATGTCTCATATTGGTAAACTTTGTTGTAGGTGATGTGGAGGACTACGGAGATTTTGATGGTTATTAAGAAAGGCAAATTTGGTGCAATTCACTATGAACTTGATTCTACCATTTGCAACCTACTTTGCATCCTGCCACAGTTCACACGTTACTTCACCATGATTAATCACAAACCTATTTTTTTGACATGATTTGCACCTGAAGGCCGTTTTCCACTTGGCGAAAAATATCGCGCGAAGCGACATTTTCTTTTATCTCGCAAGCTCTCGAGTGGAACTAATTAGCCAAGACAAAAGAAAAATGTCGAGTCGGTCGACAAATGTCGCCTAGTGGAAAACCGCCTCAAGTGGAAATACCGCTCGTCAAAACACGTTGGAGTTTCCCTTCGATACGTACATGTTTGTGCCCTTAGCCAATCACGTCTTGCCAATCCCACGGTGTCAATTTCAAAACGGTTAACTTTTGAACATGTTTTGACGGGCGGACCGTTTCCACTTCGGCGCAAACGACTGTTATAGAACGTAAAAACGGGTGTGGAATGTGGCCCTGTGCAATGTGGCCCTGTCACCTGTGCAAGTTAGTTTGCAAATGGAAGAATATTATTTTACTAATTCAATTAAATTAAACTTATTTACAAGTACAGTACATATTGTCAATAAAAGTAATTGTAACCAACAATAGTTGTAATTTACTAGTATGGTAGTAAGAAAAGAGGCACACTGAGTGACTGAGGAATGGACCAAGTCCAGTAAAATATTGTCATAAATATTTATTAATTAAACTATAAGAAATCCCATGCGACTAACATTTTGAGTTTAACACGTTTATTTGGTCTCCTATATAGCAATTTGTTTTTGAATTTGTTTTCAAAATTATTTATAAATTAAGGGTTTCTTTGTCAAGTGTTTGCAAGAGTGCTCCGGACTTCCCATCGTAGTGCTTGTCTTTTCTTGTCTGTTGGCGCAACGTAGTTGTTTGGAACATAACTACGGCGGGGCTTCTAAAATTAAAACAAAGTTACATGTTAATTTCTCACTAAAAACCAGGATACTACCAAGAAAAAATTCTTCATCTACACGTTGTATCACGTCATTACATTAACGCTGTACCTCAAATGTGTCATATTGCAGCATTTGTTCCTAAAGATAAAAACAGATAAAATTATTTAGCAGTTCCATCATAACACTTTGAGGTCTGGACCTCTCCCTGTGCTGAATAAGTGGCGTTTATAATAGCCAGAATAAAATACTAAAGACCCGTCTTCAGGCTTCAAAGTGTTAAAGAGATAGGTCTGGACCTCTCCCTGTGCTGAATAAAATCGTCTGGTGTTAGCCAGAATAAAATACTAAAGACTCGTCTTCAGGCTTCAAAGTGTTGAGAGATCTGTTTGTATAAAAATAATATTGGTCCAGGTGCAAGAATGAAGCATATTAATACTTCAGTTAGATACACAATTGCAACAAAATTAATATGTATTGTATGCCTTACTCTTGTGGACCATCGCAAATTCTTGTGCATCCTTTCTCCTGGTACTTTATTTGAGCTCCATTCTTGCTTAAATTGATGATATCTGGGCAAGAATTAACCAAATATTAATTATATACTGTAAGTACACTTATTACAATATCGTGTTACTTTCTGATTATAGCACTTCATGTACATGTAATTAATTTGACATTTTATTGGGTTTTTTATTTTACCAGTGTACAGTACTGTAGTTACCTACCACCTTTGTTTTTGCATTTATAGTTTTGTTTATTAATTCATTTTTTATTTTTTTATCTACTTATTTATTTATTTATTTACTTATTTATTTAGGTATTTAATATTTATTTTCATTCAAGATGCTTGGATGCCACAATAAACAACTAACAATGAATATACACATTGCACCTGTGAACTGGGTCTGTCTTGTGAATACCTCGACTACTCAGATCACCTGACCTTGGTCTGATAACTACAATCAAAATCATTGAAAAAATGCTATTCAAGATTTCTAGCTTGAAGTCCAAATGAGGTAATAAATGTCAATTTTACAACCTAATTTTCATTGTCACAGATCCATAATCTAATATTTTTTATTATTAACATTTAAGTTGAACCCACAAGATGGCAAAACATTTCTATTCTTTCCATTTTGTTGCCATGCTGAAAACGCATCTGACTGGTCATCATTAATGCTTGAATTTTCATCTTTTAATGGAAGATCTAGTAATCTTTGCTCTACATCTGAGATATCAGTTGCTAAAAACAACACATTTCTAATATCAGTAATGTTATCAGGTTTTGTGATTATACACAGTATATATATATATATATATATATACACAATACACCCTGAGCTGTTATTTTGCAATCATAGGGGTGGTAATTTTACCTGAAGCATTGTTTGTAAATGATTCATCAAACACTTGTGCTTTTCCATTCTTTCTTCTGTAAATCAAGTAAAATGTTGAATAAGTTTACACAAAAAAACTATAATTTTGAGGCAAATATAGCTGTAGGTTGTTTAATCAGTTAATACCAGTATGTGAATGCAATATTCCAACCTGAACCTATACAATATACATGTAGTATGACAATGCTTCAGTGTAAAATATAATATTTTTGTCAGTATGGACATGACTTTTATTTTCATCAGACTATCACCTCAGAACCTTTCTCTTCTGTGTGAGTCTGAGTGTTGTATCTTGTCTTCGCTCAGTCTGGTTTTCTTTCTCTGCAGCAACATATTGAGTGTTATGTCTGACAAATGGAGGATAAGGTTGCTTTGCTTGGCTTTCTATTGGGTGCAGTTGCTTCTACAAATAAATAAAATTATTACTCTCAAAGTATGTACTGGGTATTTCCTGATAGCATTGTGAATGCAGTTATTATTGGTACAGTGGTAACAGTACTATCCTGAGAAAATTCTTCTGAATAACTGTAGACTAGTACTGGCTGCCTATCCGTATGTTTCACATACACAGACTGGAAAATTTTGGTGGGAAAATTTCTTACTAACACTTGATTTGAATTAATAGAGACCAACATGATTTGGTTAATGATAATTATAAGTAAATATTCAATACATGTGAATTTATAAATATAATGTACTGTACCTGATAATTATAACCAATGTCTTCATCATGATGTACCAAAGGGACTCTAGATTGGCCTTGGGTAGCTGCTTCATGCCTGGGCTTGTCTTCTGTAATTGATTTGGTGGGGAAAAGCCTTTAGCAATGATGCAAATGATTCACCCAATATATATTATATATACCTAGTTATATGTACACTGACAATAAAATGAGTTGGTGATGTACTGTAGTCTGTAGATCTTACCATGCGGTGTTGATAGTTCACTGGTAATTGTGGTGGATGTTGAGCTGTTGAAACTGCTTGCAGTTGACGAGTTATAATCTCCCACAAGAAGACTTTCTTTACTACTTTCTGTTGAAATTAGTCTGTGTAGATCTAAAGCAATCAAAATTTGTAATAATTAATCATATTGACCACAGAGCTTATCAAATTAGATGAAATATTGTTTTATATTTATAATAAAATTATTTGCTTGGTAATTTCTTTCCACCCTTTTTGGTATATTGACTGCTGTTCCAATTTATTAAATTTGTTTACTTGGTCTATACAGGAAAATATCATATACTTCAGTCTTTTGTATGCATATGACCCTCACGGCCTCACATATGATATTGCCCCATACAGCTAGACCTGAGTTGTTCTTGGTTAATAATAATCTCTTTTTATCCAAACACAGCTTTGATCTTTAAAACCAGCTTAGTTTTGGGAGCCCACCCTCTATTTAATACAATCAAGATGTTCTTTCAATATATATACAATATCTTCATGATCTAGTGTAATTTAGACCAGTATATATGCCATGCGGTAATTGAAAATATTAAATAAGTCAACCATTTTTGATCACATTTGGTTATCTTCCATCATCTAATGCATCATCAGATTCTATTAAATACCCACAGCTTCATACCATCAGAAAACTCCTTCAATGCACTATCTGGCACATTATTATATCCAAGTTCTTCCAACTTTGCACGAATTTCGTCCTCTGAAAATTGCCATTTAGATGTCACAGTAGCCATAACAACACAATTTCTTCGACTTTCAATCAATGTTTAAATATCCTAGATGACTAGATCAGGTTTTCTCCCCTAAGGCAGAAGACTCAACACTGCTAAACCGTAGAAATCGTTAAAAAAAATGAAGAAATTCCAAGATTATTTTCAGATTTAAATCGCTTGTCGTTTACCTTGTGAAATTTTAAATTCAAACAATCGACTAGTTTCCACTCTCTTTGAGTTTGCTCCATTTATAGATTTTTCTCCTACCGGAAGTATTGACAGAACATATGCCCGGTCGGGTAAACGGCACTTGGTACATAGAATCATGATTTAGAGAAATATAGTTCTGTGAATCATGATTTAGAGAAATATAGTTCTGTGATCAGGATTTAGAGAAATATAGTTCTGTGAATCAGGATTTCGAGAAATATAGTTCTATGAATCAGGATTTAGAGAAATATAGTTCTGTGATCATGATTTAGAGAAATATAGTTCTGTGAATCATGATTTAGAGAAATATAGTTCTGTGAATCAGGATTTAGAGAAATATAGTTCTATGAATCAGGATTTAGAGAAATATAGGTCTATGAACCATGATTTAGAGAAATATAGTTCTTTGAACCATGATTTAGAGAATATATATAAATGTGTTATAAATGTGAAAGTGTTTTGTAACATTCAATTTCACAATTTGTGATTTGTGAAATGAAAATATATATTTGCAAATATTTGTGAAATCGTGAGTCGTGATAAGCCTCCCTGCCTGAGCTATAAAACACCCACATAAAATTTAAACAAAAGCTTTGCTTGAACTTCTGAACTTGAGCGTCTTATCTGGGCTTGAAGGCGCTTGAACGTTGCTGCAGGAAGCAATAGAAATCATTTGAATATAGATAATGGTATGTCAATTATGAAACTTAATTGCATCATTGTCTGACGTTTACCATAAATGCTTCATAACCTGTATAAAAATCTTGTCAAACTAAAAGTCTGACTGTTCAAAGGCAAAAAAAGATTGCTTATCGTCAATGGTTCTCCCCAACGCTGAATGGTTCTTCCCTACTGTGACATTTAAACACCGGAAATACCAAAGACCCATTCTTTTCAAAGGTCAACTTCTCTTTGTCGTCATCATTCGCCGGTATATACAAACTAAACATCACACTCTCGAGCAGTCGAGCTCAGTCAGCTCACCAGAACACTGAACTTGTTCAAGAACATTTCACGTACGTTGATACGTTGATCTTCTTTTGGCGAAACCTAAATCAATTTCTAATAAATAGACTGCTAAATTTTTCTTTTAATTTCAGGAAATCTTGGTGTAGTCACGAGTGGATCATATTTCAGAATTTCATAATGTCGTTTATAACTTTTACTGGCGTTTCTCTTTGCCTTATTGTGTAAGTATCTATTCAAGCTTTTCGAAAAACTCAGATATCATAGATATTTTGTAAACACGGTCTCCACATTTTGGTCTAAGAAAAGACTAGAAAATGCATTGTCCAGCAAGCCACACACTATCAGCAACTGTGGAGAGCTATTTTATCCACTTCAGACTCGTCTGACGGTGAACCAGTCCATCTAAAACCTATATATTCTCTTCATATAGAAACATCCACTCTATATTAAAATTCTTTCATGTCTTTAAAACACCTTCTAGAAGTTATTCTGGTATATGCTATCTATGCCTTTGTGGGGTCCCTCACAGCATGGACAAGGTTAAATTTCAATTTCTGTTTGTCTGTTTATGTAGGTCTTGTGTTTTCATATCTGTAAGTGGTTATAATTATGATCATTTTGTCTACACTCAACAATGGGCACAAAGTGTTTGTACTTGTGATGATGTAAGTTTTTCATGTTATTTGATATTTTTAAAAACTTTCCAAAGTTCCAACCATTGTAGTGTTGGCATCAGTGACCACAACTGGATTGGCAAGAATGCAAAAGCCACTTTCTCAGCCACATATTCTTCTATACATTTAAGCTTGTGTGAGTGTTTGTGTGAGTTCTGAACAGCAAAGCACTGAAACTATCGTAGAACATCAGTAATGTTTAATGGAAATTAAGCCAAACACTTTAACCTTCCCTCCCTTCCCAATTTCCTTCATTCTTTTTGCCTTCTCATGTTTCCATGCACCTTCTCATGTTTCTGCTCATCTTTATGATTTGAAAAAAAGTTGCAATACGCTCAGAACTCCTCTCTTTTAAGGCTCTCCACTGATTACAAAATGGTTGACAGATGTCAAAACACTGAAAACCTTTATTAACTCTTTCCTGTCCAAGTATTTTATTCTGGCTAATGCCAGATGATTTATCCACCTCTGCATGGGGAAGCCCTTGGACAGGAATGAGTTGATATTAATCTGGACACAAATTTACACTAGGATTTGAGCAAACATGAGACATGCCAGATTCCTGAAGGTGTGAAAACTTGGACAATTCATGGATTGTGGTAGGTTGCTATTTTAATTCAATTACCATCATATAATATATGTTATTTATATTATATATGTTATTTAAGACAACCATTTTTTATTTCTATGGTAGGCCAACACTTGGAAAAACAGAGAACCCTCAGTACTGCAACAGATCCTGGCATTTTGAAGAAATTCAAATTTTGGTACCAGAAAAATGTTTTTTTTTAAACACTATTAACTAAATTTTCTATAAGTCAGCTTACAATTAATGAACTGTAATTTGTTATCTTTGAACAGTAGATTGAAACTTACAATTTGTATAATAATTATGCACACATACATCTATCTCATAATTTTTAGGATATTGAAAGCAAGCTGTTAATTTACTGGCCACAACTTTTCACCACTAATTCAAGAATTGCCTTTTGGTAAATATTCAAATTTATTATTATTATTAAATTTAAGACAGACAGACATGCAGAGTGCAGACAGACATGCAGACAGATGGATGGATGGATGGATGGATGGATGGATGGATGGATGGATGGATGGATGGATGGATGGATGGATGGACAGATGGACGGATGGACAGACAGATGGACAGACAGATGGACAGACAGATGGACAGACAGACAGACAGACAGACAGACAGACAGACAGACAGACAGACAGACAGACAGACAGACAGACAGACAGACAGACAGACAGACAGACAGACCAACAGACAGGTAGACAGATGGACACACACACACACACACACACACACACACACAGACAGACAGACAGACAGACAGACAGACAGACAGACAGACAGACAGACAGACAGACAGACAGACAGACAGACAGACAGGCAGACAGACATGCAGGTAGACAGACAGACAGACAGACAGACAGACAGACAGACAGACAGACAGACAGACAGACAGACAGACAGACAGACAGACAGACAGACAGACAGACAGACAGACAGACAGACAGACAGACAGACAGACAGACAGACAGACAGACAGACAGACAGACAGACAGACAGACAGACAGACAGACAGACAGACAAACAGACAAACAGACAGACAGGTAGACAGACAGGTAGACAGAATGGACAGACAGACAGACAGACAGACAGACAGACAGACAGACAGACAGACAGACAGACAGACAGACAGACAGACAGACAGACAGACAGACAGACAGACAGACAGACAGACAGATGGACAGATGGACAGACAGACAGACAGACAGACAGACAGACAGACAGACAGACAGACAGACAGACAGACAGACAGACAGACAGACAGACAGACAGACAGACAGACAGGTAGACAGACAGACAGACAGACAGATGGACAGATGGACAGATGGACAGACAGACAGACAGACAGACAGACAGACAGACAGACAGACAGACAGACAGACAGACAGACAGACAGACAGACAGACAGACAGACAGACAGACAGACAGACAGACAGACAGACAGACAGACAGACAGACAGACAGACAGACAGACAGACAGACAGACAGACAGACAGACAGACAGACAGACAGACAGACAGACAGACAGACAGACAGACAGACAGACAGACAGACAGACAGACAGACAGACAGACAGACAGACAGACAGACAGACAGACAGACAGACAGACAGACAGACAGACAGACAGACAGATAGATAGATAGATAGATAGATAGATAGATAGATAGATAGATAGATAGATAGATAGATAGATAGATAGATAGATAAAATGAATAATTATTATTTTTCTTCTTCAACCAAGGGAACATGAGTGGATCAAACATGGCACTTGTTGCACTGATTTACCATCTCTTAATTCTGAACATAAATATTTTGCTGTTGGACTGGAATTAAATCAGAAATATGACTTACTAAGGTAATGTATGAGTCTGTCAACTCTCATTACATGTAACTATGCATTTTAAACTGCTTTTCTTACAGAACATGTTTTCCTAGTGGTATGGTGATTGGTGTGGTGGCTGCATATAGTGGTATGGTATTAGGTGTATGGTTCATGCATCTAGTATGGGACCTCGTGTCCTTTTGTAGTTGCACCTGCCTCTGGGCAAATTTTTTTAAATAAAAACAAAAACAACAAAAAATAAACGCGTTTTTATGTATGTTGTGAGTCCATTATTTTCTACAAAACTAAAATACTGTGTTTGTTCTTTTTGCAACTTTAGTATGTTACATGACGCTGGAATTGTTCCTTCAAAAACCAAAACTTACGAGGTAATTCATTTTTTCTTTTCTTTTTGTCTTGTGTTAGACAAAGTAAATACCAAAGGAGCCGTTTCTGTCCGCCTCAAGCAGAAGAAATAACCTGAAATTGCTGAAAAATAGATCAATTTTGCCATGAGTTTAACTTTGTATTGTCTGTCTTTTAACGAGCTCATGCATATAAAGATTAAACCTCACCTAGAATCCAGGGTGCATTCCGTGTATGCTACACCGGATATCTCTGGCGTGGACTTGTCCTCGTGCTTGGCAAGCTGGCGTGAGTTACCCAAAATTTGATATCTTGGCGTATTGGCGTACGCACTTGTTCAGTTTTCTTGGCGTGCAAACAAATGTAACCAACACTTTCCCTCTTTTGGCGTATTATTTTCCTATTATTTTGCGTATTATTACTTATTATTTTCAAATGTGCATGGCGTACCAAAAGGTCCGATGAAATATAATTGATAGCCTTGGCGTAAAGCTCTGAGCCTCGTCGCTAATCTCCGGCGTGAGGTTTGCACGGAATGCACCCTGGCCTAGCATGCATGCAACATAATTGCTACATAAGATCTGAGTCATCAATATAGTGACTAAAAAGCTAAGATAAAGTTATAACTGAAGCTGTAAACTAGTGTTGTCTTTAGCTTTGGATTGTTTTTATTTCATTGTTTAGCTTGGTGACATTCGTAAAGCAATCGCTAATCGTTTGGGACACAGACCTTATATTCATTGCTGTAAATCCGGCGTAAGTTTGTGCTTAAATTATCCACCAACCACAATCCAGTTTACTCATACTATTTTTAATAGCCAATCAAAATAAGCTATTGTTATTCCTCCAATGAGAATGCAGATGACTATATTTTTAGTAGCCAATCAAGGGACGCTATTACTATTCCTCCGATAGGAATACAGACGGCCGTTGTTTAAGTCTATTAGGGCTGCACAATCAATTAACAGCCGCTTTCAACCAATTATCAGAGGATTTTCCTTCCCTCCGTTTTCTCCTCTCTGAAAAACCTCTTGAACCAGCGTGATTCTCTAGTGATTTATTGTGTTGTTTTGTTTTTCATACAGAGCAAACAGAAAATACAAGAAGTCATGATCTGTTTGGATAAACAACTAAAGTTGATTGATTGTGCAGAAAGTGATGAAAATTGTTCAGATAATCTTCCAATCAATTACGAACCAATCATCCCGGACTTTATTAAAGACCTTTTCCTACACTACTGAATGGAGGAGTAAGTAATAACGACGCCATCTTGAATTCGCAATGCATTGTGGTCTATCCAGAGTGACGAACTGAAAAAGATGATTGCTTAGTGTAGATCAGTAAACTCGATTTTCGTAACTGGAATGCCAACTGTAGGACAGAAAGTAAAGTCCGCTTTTTATTACATCGAAATATAGTAAGGTTAGATTTTCTGCCGAAACAGAGAACGTAGGAGTCTAACGTTTCGAGCGAAGGCCCTTCGTCTTCCGTTCCCTTCGCTTTCCGTTCTCTTACAAACTGTTTAGAGTTTCTCGCTGGCTGAAGTATGAAAGAAGCTCTGTTACACGGTGCAAATTTTCATGCAACCTGTAAGTAAATAAGTAAGCAAGCAAGCAAGCAAGCAAGCAAGCAAGCAAGCAAGCAAGCAAGCAAGCAAGCAAGCAAGCAAGCAAGCAAGCAAGCAAGCAAGCAAGCAAGCAAGCAAGCAAGCAAGCAAGCAAGCAAGCAAGTAAGTAAGTAAGTAAATAAGTAAGTAAGTAAATAAGTAAGTAAGTAAGTAAGTAAGTAAGTAAGTAAGTAAGTAAGTAAGTAAGTAAGTAAGTAAGTAAGTAAGTAAGTACCGTGTAACATGCTGTGCAACGGTCAAAATCGTTGCGAGACAAGTTGCAGCAATCGTTGCGTAAAGTAGAATCAGGTTCTATACTACTTTTTGCAACGATTGTAGCAATTTATTTCAGTGTTGCACCGTGTAACACCCCTTCAGCAACATGTCTCGCAATATTTTGTTAGGATTTGGCACTCAATCGAGCCTCTCTCCAGTCTACCCGCTTTTATCGAAATCCAAATCATTGGAAAATTGTGTAAACGCGTTGCAGCGTGTAACACCCCCTGTCTTGCAACTGCAATGCTGTATGAGTCATCGTTGCGAGACAAGTTGCATGAATAATTGCACCGTGTAACAGGGTCTTTACGCTGGGGAGCCAGCGACTAGTTGGGGGGGGGGGGGGGGGGTGGTTCGCTGGGGCGAGGCGCAATGCCCTTATATGCACGTTATATAGCATATGTTTTGCGGCGGCAGACTTACACGGCAACCCAGTGTGAGAATCAGTGAACATTCCCTAACTGAATCCATTCGTGATCGTGTACGAAAATCCTGACTTTGTTAATGACTGAAGTTAGAGTTTCAGATGTATGTCGAACTACCAGAAACCATTGCGGTTTTTTGCTATAAGGTTGAAGGTCCATTAAGCTGGTTACCTGGATAGACCGTAATGCATCACGAAATCAAGATGGCGTCGCTTTTGATAAATGGCTGTTGAGTGTAATTTGATTTTATAATAAGTAATTCCTGTTTGTGATTGGCTGTATGATATGAAGAATTATGCAGACGTTCATTATGCTGGATTTCTACTAAGTGTCAAATTGAATAGTTTTCTACTTCGTTCCACATGGAAACTCACAAGACAAAAGAAAGAAGTCGAGCGCGCGACTTTTTACGCCTAGTGGAAATCCAGCTTTAAAGCTGGATTTCCATTCAGTGCATTTTGTCGCGCGATCGACTTTTCTCGATCGCTTTCTTTTGAAATGTGTGTATTCAACCAAAGCTAATGAAATGCGTTCCGCTTGACAACCCACAATTCAAAAGAAAGCGATCGCAAAAAGTCGATCGCGCGATAAAATGCACTGAATGGAAATCCACCTTAAGCCTGGTTCTCATATGTCGCCGATCGTCGCCGACCCATGATTTAGATGCATGTTAAGTAAAAGAATAAAAGCACTGCTTTTCTGCATTGTTCTTTATTACTTAACATGCTGCTGCACTTCCCGTTTTAACATGCATCTAAATCACAAATCGCCGACCATCGGAGACATATGAAAACCAGACTTTAGTGTTGTCCACCTTAGCTTTGGAGATAACACACTCGTTGGTCTGCGATATTCTTCATCATCATAACCCAGCCTAATCAAATATATTTTGTAGGAATGACATACCTCATATATAAGGGTTAATGAATTTCGAATATATAACTTTATATACAGTAATTAATTTTCAGCACAGGCTGCATAACTGATTGGGGATCATTATCCTATTTTTTGACATTGAAAATTGGATAGATTAGTAAGGAGAAGAAACAATTGCTGAAAATAGTTATCGGGTGACATCTTTTCCAAAAGGTGAATTAAAATAGGTGTTAATTTTTAACCAGTATTTAAGCAATGCTTGAAGTTATCAGTTATTGCCACACAAATGTGCTTTGAATCTGAGAGTGGAAGGAGTTTATACATTACATAAGCGGAAAAGTAAATTTTGTAGGCATGAAAAAGTTTAGGATTTTCATGAATTTTCACTTAGAATTTATCGCGATGTTCAATGTATTCAATATATTTACAGTAATTGTTACAATATGTACATGTTTTATGGGTATTAAAATAAAACGCATTATTACAACGCATCTTCAGTTACACCGTTATCTGTGTGTGTATTACCAAGAACCGAGGCATTAAGGCTTTAAGCCACATACTTCCCGAGGCGCGTAAACTGAATTCAATTGAATTGAATTGTCATTATAAATACATGGTCTTTATGACTTTATCTGCATGTATAAAGCCTAGAGAGTATAGAGCGTTTTCATCTTACGTCATGGCGGCCATATTGGTGTACCAAAACAATGAAATGGCGGCCATATTGGTGTACGGTATGGGAATTAGCTCTTTCTTATTCAAATATTTCGTATTGTTTCACCACCCCAATGGGCCACCGATCACGTGAGTGTAAACGCTCTACAGGGTGTATAAAAAAAAAGGCTACCCTTAGAAAATATAATTAACATTCTTTTCAAATAACCTATTGTATATTGACAGCCCTGTGGTCAGTTGAACCATTTTTAATCGAACTGATATGAATATAATTAACATTTTTATTTCAGTTATGCTCCTTCATACGTTTAGAAGTTATCGTAATTTCCCAGGTGTATACGACCATTTGTTTTTTACGCATCCGTGACTTCAGAGGTGTCCAGGGCTGTCAATATACAATAGGTTATTTGAAAAGAATGTTAATTATATTTTCTAAGGGTAGCCTTTTTTTTGATACACCCTGTATACAGATAACGACAAAACCTTGTGAAATTTGAACTAATTATCCGTTACATACCTTCCCTCGCACCTAATGTACATGTTGAGAAAGTCTTCGCTGTACTATTCAAAATAAAAAAACTTTCGTTCTACATGCACTTTCTCTTACTCCGTAATATGTATGAAATTTTTGGTTGTATTTATAATGAAATACTTCCCGTTACACATCTTCTCCCACACCGTAATATACGTCGAAAGGCTTTGTTATATTCATAATGAAACAATCCATAAATAATAGGGTTAACGAAACTATTCATAAAAATAAAAACTGTGGTCAGATATTCCAAGGACTTTGGCACAGAGTCACGACCGCTTACCACTGCCCAAAAGTTGACCAGTCCCCTTGGTAACCAGAAGATTGCGAATGCTATAGCAACAAGCAAAAGACTTTTCGTCACTCGTGATTCTCTGCTGCTGTGACGACGAACTTGATTGGCGGAAGTTTTGCTCTCGTAAATTTTCTTGCCTGCAAGGGAAATTAATAACATATATTTTAGCCTGCTGAATTCTCCATTTTAGCCCGAAAAATACACCATAATGGCCGATAAAATTATTGTGGGAGACAAGCAGATTTCAACATTTAAAAGAAAGAATTAAGATTGCTTTTCCTTTTGTTTCTCAAACTCATTAATAATTCATGAAGCAAAAGAAATTAATGTTTAATCAGTGCTTTGAAATCGGAGGAAAAGTACTAGTACTTTGAAATAAGGCAAATTATATTACGTTTCAGAGGTATCTTCGGAGTTTTGAGTTTGAGAAGTCAGTTCAAATACTCGACGTCGGACTTTACCACGGACTTTGAAATCCCGGTAAAGTCCCGGTAAAGAAAGAGCTTTTGGTGAGACGTGAGGGGGCGGGAAACACTTCAAGTATATTGATTTCTAAATTTAGTCTTAAACAATTGTTTCAAGAGCGAGTTGACGTAAGGAAAATAACATGCACTTATAATAATCTAGCGAAGTTGCGTTCCTTTCTGTAAATGTTGAAGGTACATGTATAATCAAGCTTTAATTTGGTGCTGCATCCATAAATCTTTTGTATATTGGACGTAATTTGACTTTCCACACTTTTCCAAAAATCATATCAAGGCAACTAAAAATTATTAAAATTATTTACATGTACTTAATCGGCGATTAGAATGAACACTCTAGCCATCGTTTGTTGTTTTTTTCGTTTATGGAATAGACACATTGATATTCTGACAATGTAACAGTGAACGTTAATATTATATAATAATCATATCAAAACTCGTATTCATAACAATTGAAATTCCCCTAAAGGAATGACAATTCAAACGCGGAACCTCATGCGAAGCTAATTCTATGCAAATGAATATAGGATATTGTTAATTTGCATTAGTCCATGCAGCTCATGTGGAGTTCGGACGTGACCTAACGTTTGGTATCTTTATGAAAAGCAAATGTTTTTTAAAACACTTGTCGTAAAAAGACTACTTGTAAATTCACAGTCAATTGAAGATAAGAGTTGATCTGCCAATCAAACAACGATCAATAGAACACAAGTTTATAGTTGTGCTGTGTTATAATGTACAACAAATTCCAGGGTGTTCGCCTGCTGAGTGATTTCGGCAGAGAACTGAAATATACTGATGTTTCAAGACCCAAAGACTTGCATGAGAATAAATCGTGATGGGCAATGTTTTAGATAGAGCAAAGTAAAAAGATGGTAAATTGCGGAGATTAGTTTTGATAACGAAATACTGACGTTTCAAGTAGAGCCCTTCATCAGAGTAAACTGTACACGTGGCGAAGGGCGCTCTGCTCGAAACGTCAGTATTTCGTTATTAAAACTATTCTTGGGAGTTTACCATATTTTAACTTTGGCTTGAAACATTAGTTTGTACTGTACGTTACATCTTAAATCCCGGCAGCCACTTTAAGCTTTTCAAAATATCTTCAAGCGTGCGTGTTCACGGTAACTGTTTATAGTGTTAAAGTGTTAATAATAACACTAGATATATGAAATTAAAATGATACGATTGATATGATATGATTATCAGTTTCGCATGCAGCTATAATGATTTTCTTCACATACTTTGAATTGTTTTATATAATAATAGCTTGCATGCACGCAGCGGAAATGGCATGATGCTGTGCTATTTTAATTCTTATATACACACCAGCTGAAAACCTTCCTAAGGATATCAAACGATTTATGGGAATGATTACACAACAAATATCTATCCTATCCTATCCTATATTCATTAAATTAGCCTTACTTTTTTCAAATTACCTGAATATTAAGACTATATAATTAGCTTTCATTTGGCAACACTGCAACAGTATATTGCATGCTAGTTACAAAGTGTTATTTGACTTCTAGTTGTAACTGGTATTTCCAGTTGTCGTTTGTTTGTCTCTGACTGTCTTTAAAAGTTGTTAGACGTTGTCCAACCAGATTCGGACTCTCTCTTCACGACATTTTACGACACTATACACAACAGCTAGTAACCAAATGGCAACAACTGTTACACCTACCTTTCATGTTCATCGTAAATGAAGTATCCGTGACACTCCTCCCATGAATATCACTACTGCTTTCTTCATCTCGTGAGTCAGTTTTCACCGCTCGAATGTCATTTTGACTTCTTCTCGTATGCGCCATAGTACCCTTGGCCATCTTTCGTATCTTAATATAAACTATGATATAAAGTACGGCAGCAATAAATGCTGGAATGATGTAACAGAACACGAACAAGCTTGCAGAGTGGCTTTTATGTTCTGACCAATTGATGTTACAGTAAAGAGTGCCTTGAATAAAGTCATAACCACCCCAGCCTAGGAATGGCATTAAGGACCAGAATAGGCAATGTCCAAAGACTATAATCATCATTGTGTAAGTTAGTTTAGTATTCCATTTCACTTGATAGCGATGCGGGTAAGAAACAGCCGCAAAGCGGTTAATACTGATACTAAATAAAACACCAAACTGAAGTGCTGTTAGCAAAGTGTTCATAAACCCAGAAGCCACGCATAATCCGTGACTGAAAAACCATTGATCGTGGAGAGCGGTTGTAACGACGAAAGGCATGACGAATAATGCCATCGAGAGATCCACGACTGCTAAGAGCATTACTAACGTAGCTGGAGATGAAGCTTTGAGTGAGGCTGTGCCCCAGAAGGCTGCTTGGACCAATACATTCCCCAGAACTGATGCAATTGTAGTCAGAACTACTACTACAACCAACACATATATTGCAGGCGATGGAGAGAACTCCGTTGTGGTATCATTACTATCATTTCCAATTGAATTGACCATCTTTGCTAGAGTTATTCTTTGTTTTAACAACTACGATTTTCAGAAGATCTAAAAAGCAAATTGACACTGATAATTCGTTATCAGGTGATAACTTGCAGTATCATTTGAACTGTTGTTCTTACCTCGCCAATCACTTTACTCAAAACTTAACAATCATCATTAATCCGGATATATACACTTGAAAATAATTGGATCTTACTTTACTCCCTCATTTCTCAACTCCAAACGTATCGCATGCATGGACGACACCAGATATATGACTATTCCCGAGACGAAAAAACTGATCAATGATTTAAATTAGTCTTGACGGCTCTTGAGCTGACCTTAAATTTGTGGCTATTCTGTTTACTAATTCCATGAATAAATTAATTGCTGTGTCATATGGCATGGACTTTCTTCATATATTCGATAAACCATTTCTTGAACTCTTAGTTCTTCTCCGCAGAAGTACATCTATTTCATCCTAGCTTAAGGCCAACGATCAGCTTAGTCTCCTCCATAGTCAATCGAGATATGGTCTGGAAACTCAGCTAAAGTCTTTGGTCTATCTTTTTGTTCGCCTTTATGCATTTTTGTGCACGGTGTACGGTCACTGAACACATTGTATTTTAGTATAATGAACGAATTGTCCAATAGCAACGTTTCAGTTCAATCATTCAACCGTGCTATTTAAATATTAATAAACCTAAAACAAAGGATGTGCACGGTGTAAGGTACGGTTCAACATAAAATCACAGCTCATTATAGGCGCTTTGAAGTTTACCGAGTTTCCAGACCATATCTCGATTGACTATGTCTCCTCTGAGGAAACATCAGTTGACGAGATGAGTTACATGTAAACCCATGGTAATATTTCTTTTGTTTCTTTCATTTCTTTTTCATCCGCTTTTATATTAAATTGTGACTGTCGTTAATTTGCTATTTATTATATGTTGTTTTAATCATGTTCGCTTTTGATTACCTTTCAGTTTCAATGTTTCATTAAATGAAAGTAGTATTATAAACTGCAATGAGAATGAATTTTTAATGAAAGAGAGATTATTCATAAAGGGGAATGAAAACAGTATACTTTACACTCTAAAGGAAGGACTTATGTTGTCTTAACCTAAGCTTTGTTTATTTATACAGGAAGTTTTTGACATAAAGTTTTTGGGTTTATTTCCATCGTTTTCTTCTTTCTTTGTTTGATGCCGGTTGACTGAGGGAGGCGGGTTTGGTGTAGTGATAGTGGGGTCTTAGCGTTTTCGTATTGTTTCAAGTAAAGAGCTGATTGTTCTCGATTCCCTTGAGAACAGTAAACAATACGAAAACGCTCCGAAAGGTTACCGTGTGCATGTAGTCTTACTCATCCCATAGTCAATCGAGATATGGTCTGGAAACTCGGCAAACTTCAAAGCGCCTATAATGAGCTGTGATTTATGTTGAACCGTACCTTACACCGTGCACATCCTTTGTTTTAGGTTTATTAATATTTAAATAACACGGTTGAGTGATTAAACTGAAACGTTGCTATTGGACAATTCGTACATATTATACTAAAATACAATGTGTTCAGTGACCGTGCACCGTGCACAAGAATGCATAAAGGCGAACAAAAAGATAGACCAAAGACTTTAGCGGAGTTTCCAGACCATATTTCGATTGACTATGCTCATCCGAATAGTTTTACTTGTGGGTGTCACCCGATGCATAATCAATAACTTTCCCATGTATATGCAATACCGTAGAATCCCGAAAGTAGCGGCCCCCCCCCCTTACTTTCGGTTTTATCCGCTGTTGGGGGCCGCTACTTACGGGGGGTCGCTACTTACGGGGGGCCGCTACTTACGGGGGGTCGCTACTTACGGGGGGTCGCTACTTTCGGGGGGCCGCTACTTTCGGGGGGTCGCTACTTACGGGGGGTCGCTACTTTCGGGGGGCCGCTACTTTCGGGGGGTCGCTACTTACGGGGGGTCGCTACTTTCGGGTGGTAAAATACGTTAACATACTGTGGGAATATTCTTCTTTGTTCTTTCCTATTTACCACATTTAAGGTGGCTCCATACAGTTTCTCGAAAAATGGAAAATACAAGTTTGAGAGCCAAAACACGTGATTAAACAATTCGGAAAAAGAATAAATCTAAATGTTATGCATAGTTAAACAGTCGGACAATCAAAAACTGTTACCAAATAAATAGCAACAGTTGTTGCTATGGCAACAATGACATTTCAAAATGGCTGCCAACTACCTTTCAAACTAATCTAATTCGAGAAAAACTTTGGTGACCCCCAATTTCTTTTTCATTAAAACTTTCCTGGAAGTGCGAGTAATCACTAGGCCGACTTTAAAAAAATTCTGTAGGACGAAATTTTTAAAAAATTAACAAACATGATTTTTCTGGAAAAAAAATTATTCCTTCTACAGAATTTTTTTAAAATCGGCCTATTGATTACTCATACGTCAAGAAAAGTTTTAATGAAAAAAAAATTGGGGGTCACCAAAGTGTTTTTCGAATTAAATTAGTTTGAAGGGTAATTGGCAGCCATTCTGAAACGTCATTGTTGCCATAGCAACAACTGTTGCTATTTATTTGGTAACAGTTTTTGATTGTCAGACTGTTTAACTATGCATAACATTTAGTTTTATTCTTTTTTGGAATTGTTTATGTACGTGTTTTGGACTCTCAAACTTGTATTTTCCATTTTTCAAGAAACTGTGTGGAGCCACCTTAATATGCTTTAGTTTTTCCTTATGCCATTTCAACTCTGACTGTTATACACTTTGGTACGTTGATAGTTGAAACTTAACACTTTCGAGTTAATCAAGCGATGACTTGGGGGCCGCTACTCTCGGGGGGGGCGCGCTACTTTCGGGATTCTACGGTAACTTAATACCATGATTACCTGCACGCAATCACCCACCACTCTTGACATCACTTCAACGATCCCAACGCTTCCGCAGTTTCGCTTAGAGAGATACACATATGACCATAAATTTGAAATATAGTAAGGTTAGATATACTGCCGAAACAGAGAACGTAGGAGTCTAACGTTTCGAGTGAAGGCCCTTCGTCAGAGAGAAACGATGTTTCTCTCTGACGAAGGGCCTTCGCTCAAAACGTTATTAGACTCCTACGTTCTCTGTTTCGGCAGTATGTCTAACCTTGCTATATTTCGATTGTTGTTTCTACACTGCCTACGCAGCACGCTACTTTTATTACACTATAAAGTTAACTAAGACTGTGTGCCTTTAAAATGTGTACAGTTGAAGCTCTCCTTGCGACTACTCTCGTACAAAATGACCAGCTCTCACAACGCTAACCTCTGAGAGTTAATATGAACTGAACATTTTCTTTATTTTTGAGCTCTCGTAAGCCATCACCTCTTTACACCTCCCCAAGGTGGCGCTTACGAAATCTTCAACTGTATGTACAATAATGTATATTAATTACATATGATGTAACCTATCATGTTTAAGTTTAGTCTAGCAATGTTCTTGGCATTGTAAAGTGGTGAACCTTGTACTATTGCTTTGTTTGATATCGTTCAACACTCAGCACAAAATATGAAGATGAATGAATTATTATTTGATCTACTGACCTTGAGGTGTCTAGCACCCTGGAGGTAAATTTTGTATCCCACGGCCAGCGAACTTGCAACGTTTAACACAGTTAAACTTTTGTAGAAACTTAGATGCATTTACTAAGTTAGACTAAATATATTTCAACGTGATCATCTACGCCAGTACGTACTCTTTGTGACTATTTATAGTGAACGTACCGTATAGGGTTTCTGCAATCTGACACGCATTTACGTATCACATGTCATACGACGCAAAACTTGGTCATGATCATCTTGCGCGCGTTCAATTTGACCTCCTGCATTATTCGGTTTCCTTGCTTCATGCCCCTTCAATTATACACCTAACATTTTTCAAGCTAGAACTTTGACGCAATACAGCGTGACTTTACTCACGTTCCAGTCTATTGTCCAACCTTTTTATTTAACTTCTTTCCTCCATTTCAAAACATTCAAATTTCTTTATGTTTCACAACTTTGACGCAATGCATCGTCATGCCACTTTGCGTTCCTCGCTTGATTTGATCTCATGATATGGGGTCAGTTCTCACTATCTCAACTTTCCCAGAGTCTATGACTTGGCATGACTCAGCCTCAGTCATGGTCCATGGCTAGCTATGTGAAGTATATTCGTATAAGTAGCTTTTCTTTTAGGCCTTGTCTGCGCGTTTTCGTTTTCGTTTGAAAGCGCAACTTTTCTTCTCCGTTTCAGTAAAAAGAAATCCGCGTCCACACGAAAACAGGAAAACGGCGTTTTCAAAAGTTTTACTTTGGAGAGTCTTCGAAACGTGTCGTTTTTAGTGACCGTTTCCGACGGAAGGCTAATCGGTAAAAAAAAGTTGCGTTTCCAAAAAAATCCAGATACGTGTTTAACAACTTTATTGGGTATTAACAAAAGTAAATACTACAATAATAAGACTGAGTTATAAGATAAAGAAAATGTTAAAAGAAAATGAGAAAAATAGTGTACCCAATAGGGAGAAGGCGCAAACGGGACACGAAGACCGATGGTTGTCCAATACTGTGAAAAGAATACGGGTCGTTAGTTTCGTGAAATGTTGTGTTATAGCCGTACAAGTCGTTACGGGTCGTATATGTTGCTTTTACGGCTCGTACTACCCGTATATATGGGGGGAGTGGAGGAAAGTGTGTGTGTGTGGGGGGGGGGGGGTGTGAGGGAGGTGCATGGGGGAGGGGTTTGGGGGCTTGGGGGGGATGTTAAAAAAGGGACAATTATATATTCAGTGTGGCTTAGGCCACGAAAATGTTGTCGATCCGTACAAGTCGTTACGGGTCGTTTGCTACTTTTACGGGTCGTTACGACCCGTAAAAAGGGTCATTATATATTCAGTGTGGCTAAGGTAGGCCACGAAAATGTTGTCGATCCGCACAAGTCGTTACGGGTCGTATGCTGCTTCTACGGGTCGTTACGACCCGTAAAAAGGGTCATTATATATTCAGTGTGGCTAAGGTAGGCCACGAAAATGTTGTCGATCCGCACAAGTCGTTACGGGTCGTATGCTGCTTCTACGGGTCGTTACGACCCGTAAAAAGGGTCATTATATATTCAGTGTGGCTAAGGTAAGCCACGAAAATGTTGTCGATCCGTACAAGTCGTTACGGGTCGTATGCTGCTTTTACGGGTCGTTACGACCCGTAAAAAGGGTCATTATATATTCAGTGTGGCTAAGGTAGGTCACGAAAATGTTGTCGATCCGTACAAGTTGTAACGGGTCGTATGCTACTTTTACGGGTCGTTACGACCCGTAAAAAGGGTCATTATATATTCAGTGTGGCTAAGGTAGGCCACGAAAATGTTGTCGATCCGTACAAGTCGTTACGGGTCGTATGCTACTTTTACGGGTCGTTACGACCCGTAAAAAGGGTCATTATATATTCAGTGTGGCTAACGTAGCCCACTGTGACTAAGGTAGGCCACGGAAATTTTGTCGATCCGTACGAGTCGTGACGGGTCGTATGCTACTTTTACGGGTCGTTACGACCCGTAAAAAGGGTCATTATATATTCAGTGTGGCTAAGGTAGGCCACGAAAATGTTGTCGATCCGTACAAGTCGTTACGGGTCGTATGCTACTTTGACGGTCGTTACGACCCGTAAAAAGGGTCATATATTCAGTGTGGCTAAGGTAGGCCACGAAAATGTTGTCGATCCGCACAAGTCGTTACGGGTCGTATGCTGCTTCTACGGGTCGTTACGACCCGTAAAAAGGGTCATTATATATTCAGTGTGGCTAAGGTAAGCCACGAAAATGTTGTCGATCCGTACAAGTCGTTACGGGTCGTATGCTGCTTTTACGGGTCGTTACGACCCGTAAAAAGGGTCATTATATATTCAGTGTGGCTAAGGTAGGTCACGAAAATGTTGTCGATCCGTACAAGTCGTAACGGGTCGTATGCTACTTTTACGGGTCGTTACGACCCGTAAAAAGGGTCATTATATATTCAGTGTGGCTAAGGTAGCCCACTGTGACTAAGGTAGGCCACGGAAATTTTGTCGAGCCGTACGAGCCGTGACGGGTCGTATGCTACTTTTACGGGTCGTTACGACCCGTAAAAAGGGTCATTATATATTCAGTGTGGCTAAGGTAGGCCACGAAAATGTTGTCGATCCGTACAAGTCGTTACGGGTCGTATGCTACTTTTACGGGTCGTTACGACCCGTAAAAAGGCTCGTTATATATTCAGTGTGGCTAAGGTAGGCCACGAAAATGTTGTCGATCCGTACAAGTCGTAACGGGTCGTATGCTACTTTGACGGGTCGTTACGACCCGTAAAAAGGGTCGTTATATATTCAGTGTGGCTAAGGTAGGTCACGAAAATGTTGTCGATCCGTACAAGTTGTAACGGGTCGTATGCTACTTTTACGGGTCGTTACGACCCGTAAAAAGGGTCATATATTCAGTGTGGCTAAGGTAGGCCACGAAAATGTTGTCGATCCGTACAAGTCGTTACGGGTCGTATGCTACTTTTACGGGTCGTTACGACCCGTAAAAAGGGTCATTATATATTCAGTATGGCTAAGGTAGGCCAAGAAAATGTTGTCGATCCGTACGAGTCGTTACAGGTCGTGTGCTTCTTTTTCGGGTCGTTACGACCCGTAAAAAGGGTCATTATATATTCAGTGTGGCAAAGGTAGAGAGATATCAGTTTTGGGTTTTGAGTATGATAATTGGCATTTGAGATATTCATTTAGGGGTTGGAGGTTTTAAAAGAACGAGGCAATGATACTTGATGTTGTAGATTGCGTTTGAGAGAGATATTTTGGGTTTTGAAGGAGGCAATATATATGATAATTGGCATTTGAGATATATATTTAGGTATTTGAGGTTTTAAAAGAACGAGGCAATCATATATGATATTCTAGAGCGCGTTTGAGAGACATGTTTTGGGTTTGAAGGAGGCAATGATATATGATAATTGCCATTTGAGATATATATTTAGGTATTCGAGGTTTTAAAAGAACGAGGCAATCATATAATAATATGATATTCTAGAGCGCGTTTGAGAGAGATATTTTGGGTTTGAAGGAGGCAATGATATATGATAATTGCCATTTGAGATATATATTTAGGTATTCGAGGTTTTAAAAGAACGAGGCAATCATATATGATATTCTAGCGCGCGTTTGGGAGAGATATTTTGGGTTTTGAATGAGGCAGTGATATATGATAATTGCCATTTGAGATATATATTTAGGTATTCGAGGTTTTAAAAGAACGAGGCAATCATATATGATATTCTAGCGCGCGTTTGGGAGAGATATTTTGGGTTTTGAATGAGGCAGTGATATATGATAATTGCCATTTGAGATATATATTTAGGTATTCGAGGTTTTAAAAGAACGAGGCAATCATATATGATATTCTAGAGCGCGTTTGGGAGAGATATTTTGGGTTTGAAGGAGGCAGTGATGTATGATAATTGCCATTTGAGATATATATTCAGGGGTTGGAGGTTTTAAATCAACGAGGCAATGATAGCATGATGTTTTAGATTGCGTTTGAGAGAGATATTTTGGGTTTTGAGGAGGCAATGATATATGATAATTGCCATTTGAGATATATATTTAGGTATTCGAGGTTTTAAAAGAACGAGGCAACCATATAATATGATATTCTAGAGCGCGTTTGAGAGAGATATTTTGGGTTTGAAGGAGGCAATGATATATGATAATTGCCATTTGAGATAAATATTTAGGTATTCGAGGTTTTAAAAGAACGAGGCAATCATATATGATATTCTAGCGCGCATTTGGGAGAGATATTTTGGGTTTTGAATGAGGCAGTGATATATGATAATTGCCAATTGAGATATATATTCAGGGGTTGGAGGTTTTAAATGAACGAGGCAATGATAGCATGATGTTTTAGATTGCGTTTGAGAGAGATATTTTGGGTTTTGAGGAGGCAATGATATATTTATTCAAACAACAACATTTATTCAAACAACAACATAAATACCAGATTTGGTATATAAGATACATACATATAACATATAAACTGAACTACGTGCTCAACTACTGTATAGACTTTCAAAACTTGTTAAAACATTAAAACAGTATTTAGCTACCAAAGTCATAATTGTTTTGTCTTGCATAGCAATGACATATATAAAAAGGTCTTGGTAGCTAAATTTAGTAAACGAGTTATTTATTTTACCGAGACTTTCCATAAAATTAACTCTAAGATCGGCGAACTTTGTGTTTCTGCATGACATTAAAAGGTGTTGTTCGTTCCCAATCTCATTTAGATCACAATGTTTGCATAATCTTTCACTGTATGAAACATTTCCGTATCGACCAGTTTCAACAGGTAATTTATGAGCTGAAATTCTTAATTTTGTAACCGCTTGACGATGTTTGAAGTTGCGAATTGAAGAAAGATATTTTTCAAAGCCAAAATTTATTTTCAGTTTTTTAAAGACTCTTAATTTGCCATTATTTCCACCTTGTTGAATCTGCTCTTTCCAGTATTCGGTATAAAACTCATGTAATTTATTCCTCAAGTAATGGCAAAAATTTCCTTGTTCTTCGGGTGGTATTACAAAATTTTTAAAATTATTAACTTCTATATTACATAGTTGTAGTAAATATTTTGTGAATAATATTGGTTGTAAATTAGAGTCGATACAGACTCTCGCTGCTTCACCAGCGAGGGTATCTGTAAAAGTTGAGCTTTTGATGCGAAACCAATATTTTGTTATAAGTGTAGCTATTTGTATAATTAGGGGTGCCCTTCCTAGTTCACCATAGACAGCTAAATTAGTAGATTTTGAGTGCACACCCAAGATTCTTTTGCAGAATTTTAGATGTAGTCTTTCTATATCATTTGTTAATTTAAAAATTTTGGTTTTAAACATCGCAAAAGAGTTTATTTTACCCAGTAAGTATGGACCCCAAATTTCGCAGCTATACAGTAAAACGGGAACTACAGTTGAAGAGAAAAGTTTTAAAAGTAATTTTATTGGTACATTCTCCACGTTTGAAAAACTTTTGAATAAACAATGATAGGCACGTATTGCTTTACCATAAAGTATTTTTTGTGTTCGTTTAAAATTACCGGAAAAGTGAAAAGTAATACCAAGGTAACAATATTCATCAACTTGCTCTAGAGCAATATTCCCAAAAGACCAAATTGATGAGAAGTGTGCACGTCTTTGGGTTGGTGTTCCAAACAATAAAACTTTTGATTTTTTTAAATTAATGTTCAACTTCCATTTCTTGGTGTAAAATTCAAGCTTTGTGAGACAGTTTTGTAAGCCAGACTTGGACTCGGATAGTAAAACTAAGTCGTCTGCGTAAAGTAAACAATTTAAATCAGTTTCATCAAGTTTTACTGGGGCACACGAGCTGTTAAATAGATTAGGTATATCATTGATAAACATGTTGAATAAGGTGGGACTTAGATTGCATCCTTGTTTTACCCCAATATGGGACTTAAAGAAAGGAGTACTTCCCTTATCCAATTTTACCGAGCAATCAACTGAGGAATACATACTTAGCATTAGACGTATGAAATTCTTACTACAACCATATTGAATAAGTTTGAAGAAAAGTCCTTCTCTCCACACGCTGTCGTAGGCTTTTTTAAAGTCGATAAAACAGGCAAAAATTGGTTTTCGTTTTGACTTATAAACATCTATTAAAGTTTTAAGAACTAGTAAATGATCTGCTGTTCTGCAATTTTTCCGAAAACCGATTTGACATTTACTCATAATTTTGCACTCTTCCAGAAATTTAGTTAAACGAGTATTCATAATCAATGTGAAAAATTTTCCTAGACAGCTGCCTATACAAATTCCTCTATAGTTACTCGGGTCAATTGTACTACCTGATTTATATATTGGGACTATGAAACCCTTTGACCAATGTGATGGAAACACACCGTAGGATAGAATAGTATTAAACAATTTTACAAAATAGGATGGTAAAACTTCGACTGCCAACTTAATGATCTCATTGGACAGTGAATCACCGGCACTGGCTTTTTTGTTCTTTAATCTCTTTGACAGTTTGCACAATTCTTCAAGTGAGATTGGTTTGTCAAGGGTATCGTTTTTGCAGGCTGCCCAAATATTGAAATCCTTCACAATTTGAGCTTCGTTGCTTATCTTTTCAGTGTTGAAATTTATCTTATACCCCCCCATATAGCGCCCAAAGGGATGCCGCCTCATTAAATATTCAATTTTTAATTATTCATTCTCATGCTCCTTTGCGACCCTCTAACCCTAATCTCATTACGTCATTATGTCTCGTGCTCCTATATGACCCCCTAACCCTAATCTCACTCAACCCCCCGTTATTCACTACGTCATATTCACCCTATTATTTATTCATTCTCAGACTCCTTTAGGATAGTCTAACCCTAATCTCATTACGCCATTATTTCTCAGACTCCTTTGGGACGTAGTAACCCTAACTTTCCCCCTAACCCTAGATGTTGCTCAACCCCCCCCCCCGTCATTTTCCCGATTGGTCTCCGACTGATTTCCGAAGTTACGTAAAAGGCACTGGACTTATCTCTTTATAACTAATAGAAACCAACTTTCATTTAAACCCTTAACCCTACTTATAGCCAACACTTGTGGGACACGTATACGTACAGAGCATGCGTACAGTAAACTTTAACAAAATAGACGTTCTTTACAAGGAACTAAAGAGAAATTGATAGAGGCACTTTATATTTTTTTATCTGAAACCTTGTCTCGATGAGTATAGAGAGTTTTGAGCAGCCGAAGTGTCTGAATTGGCTGAGCTCGTATGGACTTAAATCAATAGCATATGATGAATATTATATTAGGTTTAGAGCCTAAACATTCAATCATCCTAGAATTATTGCTAGCTAAACCCTTCGTTTGTAAGTGAAGAAATCGTAAGAAGATAGAATGAGGAGTCAATTCTAAAAGCCATAAGAACGTTTTTAAGTGTCGATATATAAATGAAATATTATTTGGCTGCGGGACGGCTGAGTATCGACTTGAATTAATAGCAACATGAATATTATATTAGTTAGAACTTAAACGGCCAAACAGCTCTTTACCCATTTACTTGGAGATATGTGCCGAATTGTCGCTTATTTGGCTTTAGTTTATAAGTAAACGATGCCTTGAATGAAGAAATCGTTCGGCAAACTGTTCGAAAGACATTGAATCATTTTCTTCAGAGGGGTTTGCCAGAATATAAACCGAGAAACCGTTCGGCAAGCTGTTCGAAAGACATTGAATCATTTTCTTCAGAGGGGTTTGCCAGAATATAAACTGTCAAGGGTTAAACGGCTGACTCGGCTATTTTATTAACGTCGTCAAGCATCTTGTTAATGTTGCTACGGCTGATATTTGCGTATTTATGCTCAGTGCACGTGCAGGAGACAAAAGAGAAAACTCATTAAAGTTACTAATGACCAAAACATAACCGGATTTGCATATAAGTAGAATATTTAATTCATTTTAGGGGTGATCATGAGTTTTTTGGGAATAATAAGGGGCCTGAAGAGGTATTAATATATGGGCAAGTTTAGGCGAAAAAGTTAGTCTTAGGACTATAGTCTTAGTTTTAGGACTATATAGTCTTAGTCTTAGGACTATATAGTCTTAGTCTTAGCACTATATAGTCTTAGTATTAGGACTATAGTCTTAGTCTTAGGAATATATAGTCTTAGTCTTAGGACTATATAGTCTTAGTTTTAGGACTATAGTCTTAGTCTTACGGACTATAGTCTTAGTCTTTGTCTTAGTCTTAGGACTGTCTTAGGACTATAGTCTTAGTCTTAGGACTATATAGTCTTAGTCTTTTAATCACCGCAGGGGTAATCCCCAAACACCCCCGGGGTACCCCAATCACCCCTGGGGTAACCTCCAAACACCCCCGGGACACCCCATGGGGTAGCCCCCAATCACCCCCGGGGGTAACCCCCAAACACCCCCGGGTACCCCCAAACACCCCTGGGGTAACCCCAAAACACCCCCGGGGTACCCCCAATCACCCCTGGGGTAACCCCCAAACACCCCGGGGTACCCCCAATCACCCCTGGTAACCCCCAAACACCCCCGGGTACCCCCAAACACCCCTGGGGTAACCCCCAAAACACCCCCCGGGGTACCCCCAATCACCCCTGGGGTAACCCCCAAACACCCCGGGTACCCCCAATCACCCCTGGGGTAACCCCCAAACACCCCCGGGATACCCCAATCACCCCTGGGGTAACCCCAAACACCCCCGGGGTACCCCCAAACACCCCCGGGGTACCCCCAATCACCCGTGGGGTAACCCCAAACACCCCCGAGGTACCCCCAAAACACCCCTGGGGTACCCCCAATCACCCCTGGGTACCCCCAAACACCCCTGGGATACCCCAATCACCCCTGGGGTATCCCCCAAACACCCCGGGGTGCCCCAATCACCCTGGGGTAACCCCAAACACCCCCTGGGGTACCCTCCTCCTCCTCTTCCCCCTCTTTCTCTCCTCCTCCTCCTCCTCTAAGTCCTAAGACTATAGTCCTAAGTCCTAAGACTATAGTCCTAAGACTATAGTCCTAAGTCTTAGGACTTAGACGAGGAGGAGGAGGAGAAGAAAGAGGGGGAAGAGGAGGAGGAGGGTACCCCAGGGGGTGTTTGGGGTTACCCCCGGGGTGATTGGGGTATCCCGGGGGTGTTTGGGGTTACCCCTGGGGTGATTGGGGGTACCCCGGGGGTGTTTGGGGGTTACCCCAGGGGTGATTGTGGGTACCCCGGGGTTGTTTTGGGGGCACCCCGGGGGTGTTTGGGGGATACCCCAGGGGTGATTGGGGTATCCCGGGGGTGTTTGGGGGTTACCCCAGGGGTGATTGGGGGTACCCCGGGGGTGTTTTGGGGGTACCTCGGGGGTGTTTGGGGGTTACCCCAGGGGTGATTGGGGGTACCCCGGGGGTGTTTGGGGGTACCCCGGGGGTGTTTGGGGGTTACCCCAGGGGTGATTGGGGTATCCCGGGGGTGTTTGGGGATTACCCCAGGGGTGATTGGGGTACCCCGGGGGTGTTTGGGGGTTACCCCAGGGGTGATTGGGGGTACCCCGGGGGTGTTTTGGGGGTTACCCCAGGGGTGTTTGGGGGTACCCCGGGGGTGTTTGGGGGTTACCCCAGGGGTGTTTGGGGGTACCCCGGGGGTGTTTGGGGGTTACCCCCAGGGGTGATTGGGGGTACCCCGGGGGTGTTTTGGGGGTTACCCCAGGGGTGTTTGGGGGTACCCGGGGGTGTTTGGGGGTTACCCCCGGGGGTGATTGGGGGCTACCCCATGGGGTGTCCCGGGGGTGTTTGGAGGTTACCCCAGGGGTGATTGGGGTACCCCGGGGGTGTTTGGGGATTACCCCTGCGGTGATTAAAAGACTAAGACTATATAGTCCTAAGACTAAGACTATAGTCCTAAGACAGTCCTAAGACTAAGACAAAGACTAAGACTATAGTCCGTAAGACTAAGACTATAGTCCTAAAACTAAGACTATATAGTCCTAAGACTAAGACTATATATTCCTAAGACTAAGACTATAGTCCTAATACTAAGACTATATAGTGCTAAGACTAAGACTATATAGTCCTAAGACTAAGACTATATAGTCCTAGAACTAAGACTATAGTCCTAAGACTAACTTTTTCGCCTAAACTTGCCCATATATTAATACCTCTTCAGGCCCCTTATTATTCCCAAAAAACTCATGATCACCCCTAAAATGAATTAAATATTCTACTTATATGCAAATCCGGTTATGTTTTGGTCATTAGTAACTTTAATGAGTTTTCTCTTTTGTCTCCTGCACGTGCACTGAGCATAAATACGCAAATATCAGCCGTAGCAACATTAACAAGATGCTTGACGACGTTAATAAAATAGCCGAGTCAGCCGTTTAACCCTTGACAGTTTATATTCTGGCAAACCCCTCTGAAGAAAATGATTCAATGTCTTTCGAACAGCTTGCCGAACGGTTTCTCGGTTTATATTCTGGCAAACCCCTCTGAAGAAAATGATTCAATGTCTTTCGAACAGTTTGCCGAACGATTTCTTCATTCAAGGCATCGTTTACTTATAAACTAAAGCCAAATAAGCGACAATTCGGCACATATCTCCAAGTAAATGGGTAAAGAGCTGTTTGGCCGTTTAAGTTCTAACTAATATAATATTCATGTTGCTATTAATTCAAGTCGATACTCAGCCGTCCCGCAGCCAAATAATATTTCATTTATATATCGACACTTAAAAACGTTCTTATGGCTTTTAGAATTGACTCCTCATTCTATCTTCTTACGATTTCTTCACTTACAAACGAAGGGTTTAGCTAGCAATAATTCTAGGATGATTGAATGTTTAGGCTCTAAACCTAATATAATATTCATCATATGCTATTGATTTAAGTCCATACGAGCTCAGCCAATTCAGACACTTCGGCTGCTCAAAACTCTCTATACTCATCGAGACAAGGTTTCAGATAAAAAAATATAAAGTGCCTCTATCAATTTCTCTTTAGTTCCTTGTAAAGAACGTCTATTTTGTTAAAGTTTACTGTACGCATGCTCTGTACGTATACGTGTCCCACAAGTGTTGGCTATAAGTAGGGTTAAGGGTTTAAATGAAAGTTGGTTTCTATTAGTTATAAAGAGATAAGTCCAGTGCCTTTTACGTAACTTCGGAAATCAGTCGGAGACCAATCGGGAATGACGGGGGGGGGGGGGGGGGTTGAGCAACATCTAGGGTTAGGGGGGAAAGTTAGGGTTACTACGTCCCAAAGGAGTCTGAGAAATAATGGCGTAATGAGATTAGGGTTAGACTATCCTAAAGGAGTCTGAGAATGAATAAATAATAGGGTGAATATGACGTAGTGAATAACGGGGGGTTGAGTGAGATTAGGGTTAGGGGGTCATATAGGAGCACGAGACATAATGACGTAATGAGATTAGGGTTAGAGGGTCGCAAAGGAGCATGAGAATGAATAATTAAAAATTGAATATTTAATGAGGCGGCATCCCTTTGGGCGCTATATGGGGGGGTATTACTACTGATATATGATAATTGCCATTTGAGATATATATTTAGGTATTCGAGGTTTTAAAAGAACGAGGCAACCATATAATAATATGATATTCTAGCGCGTGTTTGGGAGAGATATTTTGGGTTTGAAGGAGGCAATGATATATGATAATTGCCATTTGAGATATATATTTAGGTATTCGAGGTTTTAAAAGAACGAGGCAATCATATATGATATTCTAGAGTGCGTTTGGGAGAGATATTTTGGGTTTTGAGGAGGCAATGATATTTGCCATTTGAGATATATATTCAGGGGTTAGTTGGAGATTTTAAATCAACGAGGCAATGTTTTAGATTGCGTTTGAGAGAGATATTTTGGGTTTTGAGGAGGCAATGATATATGATAACTGCCATTTGAGATATATATATTTAGGTATTCGAGGTTTTAAAAGAACGAGGCAATCATATATGATATTGTAGATCGCGTTTGAGAGAGATACTTTGGGTTTTGAAGGAGGCAATGATATATGATAATTGGCATTTGAGATATATATTTAGGTATTCGAGGTTTAAAAGAACGCGATGTTTTAGAAGAAGGCAATCAAACATGATAATTGTGATGGCATACGTAATATATAATGTGGGTTTTTACGGGTGGTGACGAGCCGTAAAAGTAACATACGACCCGTCACGACTCGTACGGGTCGACAACATTTTCGTGGGCTACCTTAGCCATACTGAATATATAATGAGGCTTTTTACGGGTCGTAACGACCCGTAAAAGTAGCATACGACCCGTCACGGCTCGTACGGATCGACAAAATTTCCGTGGCCTACCTTAGTCACAGTGGGCTACCTTAGCCACACTGAATATATAATGAGGCTTTTTACGGGTCGTAACGACCCGTAAAAGTAAGATACGAGCCGTAACGACTCGTACGGATCGACAAAATTGTCGTCGCGTACGTTTTCCAGTGAGGATGTGAGGTGTTGAGGAAGTGAAAACACGGATCGTTATGAAGTATTAACGAGGCGTATACGAACGGTACGATTGGTAGGAATGGTAGGGGTCGTACGGTTTTTGGGTGAGGGTGTGACTTGTATTGCGAGGTGGAGTTAATTTGTAATGGACAGCATGAGACGTTTTGACGAACTGAAAATTCAGCTTACGGGTCGTCAATGAAGCTTTACGACCCGTATGAGTTCGACAGTATTGGACATGTAGAAGACCCATGCGAGGCGCCCCCCTAAAAAAACAATCAACAAAAAAAAAACTACAAAGAAAGAAGATGAAACAACAGCAACAACAACAACAACAACAACACCACCATCACCATCACCACCACCACCAACAACAACAACAACAACAACAACAACAACAACAACAACAACAACAACAACAACAACAACAACAACAACAACAACAACAACAACAACAACAACAACAACAACAACAACAACAACAACAACAACAACAACAACAACAACAACAACAACAACAACAACAACAACAACAACAACAACAACAACAACAACAACAACAACAACAACAACAACAACAACAACAACAACAACAACAACAACAACAACAACAACAACAACAACAACAACAACAACAACAACAACAACAACAACAACAACAACAACAACAACAACAAAACAAAAAAACAAAAAAAAAGAAAAGCAAACTAACGCTGCGACGCGCTGGACCAACCTCCGACCCAGATGCACACCAAGAAAAAGAGGGATCGCCAATTGATTACTAGGCTTATTTCATATTCTTCTTCCGATTCCCCCCATTTCTTGACAATGCATCTAAGCCAGAAACCAGTCCGACGAATCACAGCACGCGAAACGCTACTCATGGTTTTGCCCTGTGGCATGAACAGTCCTGTGCAAGTGTCCATGTGCACAGCATGTCTGCATCAGCATGTCTGTCCTCGTGTGGACGACGATAAACAATTCTTCGTCGAAGTTTTGCAATATTGAATTTTTGTTTTTGTTTTTTAAAGTGCATATATATATATATAACCCCTTTTTATCATCAGAATACGTTCCACTTTTGGCAAATAGTTGAACAAGGAAATATTTTTTAGATTGGAGCAACTTTTACTGAATAGAGATTTTTGTTTTCAAAATGGTAATGAGATGACGCCAAAGTAGCCATCATTATCTATACAATATTTATTTGCAGGAGTGACATGACCCAATTCTTCCCATTAATGGTGTGTTTGAATAACATGTTTCATACTGTATGAGTTTTTCCACAAAAATTCTCAGGTAGTTTATCTACACCATTTACGAATTTCACCATTTAGTGAATTAGATCACGGAAGTTGTACCAGGGGTAAGTAACCGAGGTTATACCATGACTGGGGACAAACACCCGGGAGATCTGGATCCAAGATGGCGGATGCAAGCGTAGGCGTAGTTTCGAGCAAAAAGATTATTAATAAACCTTCTGAAGTGGTTGACGAAGCATTAGAAGGTCTAGTTTTTTCTAATAAGAATATACAACTACTTAAAAACCATCGTGTTGTAATTCGTAGTGATGTACAGTGTGTTCGTAAGCGAGGTATTGTTGCTTTAATCTCTGGTGGTGGAAGTGGTCATGAACCAGCCCATGGTGGATTTGTTGGTCGTGGTGCTCTCACTGCTGCTGTTGCTGGCGATGTTTTTACCTCACCTCCTACAATATCAATCCTGGCAGCAATACGCGCCGTTGGAGTCGGGAATAGCGCTGGTGTCTTGCTTATAGTAAAGAATTATACTGGTGATAGACTGAATTTTGGTATGGCAGCAGAACGTGCTAAGCAACAAGGGATTAAAATTGATATGGTGATAGTGAATGAAGATTGCGCTTTGTCAAGTGTGGATAAAACAGCTGGAAGAAGAGGACTTTGTGGTACTGTTCTTATTCATAAGGTAAGATAAAATATAGTTCAACCCTTTCTGAGTTACCATCTGTCATACTGTAGCTTGTAGGTGCATCACCAGTACTGTTCATGGTTAGTGCACCTCTGATAGGTACATGACCATCTTTCATAGCATTCCTCATAGGTGATGCATGGTCAGTAGGCAGGCTTCGAAATAAGTGCTGGTCAGCAGTCACTGACGAGTAAAATTTTACAGTTTGACTGGCAAATACCATCGCTTGGTGGACATGCATGACCGGTGAATTTTTGAATCCAAGTGAGAGTGAATGTGTCAAATTGTAATACGATATGCTGGCATTGTGGTGTTGTGCCTATTTACAAATATAATTCATAATCTATATTATAATACCTTTATCTGTCTGTGTGTGCGTGTTTGTTTGTCTCACTGTCGTTACCTAAAAACTCGAAAACGGTTACACCGTTGGCCCATTGTATATTATTGTTTCTAAACTCACGAGCCATGTGAGACTTCAGCTGAGCTGACTTCAGCAGAGCTGAGCTGAGAATGTTGTTTTTAAGTCTATTCTTATTTCAAAGATTGCAGGTGCAATGGCTGAAGATGGAAAACCACTGGAAGAAATAGTTGATGCTTTGAGAAAAACTGTGAAAGCAATGGGTAAAACTAAATATAGTTTATATTAATATATGGTTACTTTGCACCTTAAAATACTGTGTAAGCTGCCTGTTGACATTTGGAACTTTGCTTTCTTATAATAAATGCTAAAAGTTACCACCTTTGACTCATTCCTGTCTGAGGGCTTCCCCAGAGATGAATAAAATCATCTGGCGTTTGCCAGAATAAAATACTAAAGATCAATTTGAACAAGAAGTTAAGCTTTTCTGCATGAATTGCTTTATTTTAACTTCATTTTTACTTCTTATTTTAACCGCATTTTATTTTTGTTAGGTACAATGGGTGTAAGTTTATCTCCTTGCAGCATTCCAGGTTTCAAACCATCATTCCAGCTTGCAGATGATGAAATAGAACTAGGTTTGGGTAAGTACAGTAGATGGTACGTACTGCATGTGAGTGTACTGGGGCACTAGGTGCTGTCAATAATAATTGTTAGTCATAATTGAAATCTTATTAAAATTATTTTAAGGTATCCATGGTGAAAAGGGTGTTGAGCGAGTTAAGGTATTATTGCTTTATAATTATATTGTTTTATAATCACTTATATTATTATTATCTGTTTTCTGGATTAACAATTCAAGTTTGTTTGTTTTTATTTGAAAAGCTTTTGACAGCTAAGCAGTTAGTTCAAAGAATGGTGGAACACATGAGCACTGATGATGATTTGAAAACTGACAAAGTTCATTTGAAAAAAGGTGAGAGATTTTTCCACTTCTCTTTATTTATAGTTAATTTTAAGTGTTCACCTAATGTGAATTAGTGTTATTTATTAATATATAATTAGTTATTTATGTGTATTCTCGTACAGTCTGTAACTCTTAATTAAGCTACTAAGACTGAATGAACCTCACTGCTTTATTTTAGGTGACAAAATTGGTCTTATGGTGAACAACTTGGGAGGCAGCTCATATTTAGAACTTTACATAGTGGCCAGGGAAGCAGTACATTATCTCAGTAAGTTGCCCAACTGGCTGTGTTTTGATGTTTAAGTTGTGGAAGTGATGGTGCAAGTGTTGGTGTTGGTGATGGTGGTGGTAGTGGCAGTGGTGATGGCAGTGCTGGTAGTGGCAGTGGTAATGGTAGTAGTAGTGCCAGTGGTGGTGATGGTAGTGTTAGTTCCGGTGGTGATGGCAGTGGTAGTGCCAGTGGGGATGGTGGTAATGGTAGTGGTGGTGGTGGTACCAGTTGTGGTGGTGCCAGTGATGGTGATGGTGATGGTGGTGGTAGTGGCAGTGGTGATGGTAGTAGTAGTGCCAGTGGTGGTGATGGTAATAGTAGTGCACTGGTGGTGGTCCAGTGGTGGTGCAGTGGTGGTGGACCGGAGTGGTGGTGGACCAGTGGTGGTGGTGCCAGTGGTGTCACTGGTGGTGGTACTAATGGTGGTGCCAGTGCCAGTGATGGTAGTTGTGGCACTGGTGGTGGTACTAATGCTGGTGCCAGTGCCAGTGATGGTAGTTGTGGCACTGGTGGTGGTACCATTGGTGGTGGTGCCAGTGGTGGCACTGGTGGTGGTACTAATGGTGGTGCCAGTGCCAGTGATGGTAGTTGTGGCACTGGTGGTGGTACCAGTGGTGGCACTGGTGGTGGTACTAATGGTGCTGCCAGTGGTGGTGATGGTAGTTATGGCACTGGTGGTGGTACCATTGGTGGTGGTGCGAGTGGTGGCACTGGTGGTGGTACTAATGGTGGTGCCAGTGCCAGTGATAGTAGTTGTGGCACTCGTGGTGGTACCATTGGTGGTGGTGCCAGTGGTGGCACTGGTAGTGGTACTAATGGTGGTGCCAGTGCCAGTGATAGTAGTTGTGGCACTCGTGGTGGTACCATTGGTGGTGGTGCCAGTGGTGGCACTGGTAGTGGTACTAGTGGTGGTGCCAGTGCCAGTGATAGTAGTTGTGGCACTGGTGGTGGTTCTAATGGTGGTGCGATTGCCAGTGATGGTAGTTGTGGCACTGGTGGTGGTTCTAATGGTGGTGCCATTGCCAGTGATGGTAGTTGTGGCACTGGTGGTGGTACCAGTGGTGGCACTGGTGGTGGTACTAAAGGTGCTGCCAGTGGTGGTGATGGTAGTTGTGGCACTGGTGGTGGTACCAGTGGTGGTGATACCAGTGGTGGTGGTGCCAGTGATGGTAGTTGTGGCACTGGTGGTGGTACCAGTGGTGGTGATACCAGTGGTGGTGCCAGTGCCAGTGATGGTAGTTGTGGCACTGGTGGTGGTACTTATGGTGGGTGGTGGTGGTGGTGATGGTAGTTGTGGCACTGGTGGTGGTACCAGTGGTGGTGGTACCAGTGGTGGTGGTACCAGTGGTGGTGGTACCAGTGCCAGTGATGGTAGTTGTGGCACTGGTGGTGGTACTAATGGTGGGTGGCAGTGGTGCAGAACAAATTGTGCCAATATTGTTTAACTATATTTTAGGAAGTGTGAAATGTGTTGATGTTGAGAGAATTTATGTTGGTACTTTCATGACATCATTGGAAATGGCAGGAGTTTCATTAACATTATTACACCTTGATAATGAAAGAAAGAAATATTTGGGTAAGACATCATTTGTACCAGCAAATTAAACATTAACAGACGATACAACAGCAAAACAGAGTACACAACAAATTTTGCAATTGCTATATAGCATACGGTTTAAATTTGAAGTAGATTCAATTTAAATAAATGTTGATGTCTCTTCTGAAGCCTCAGTAAGTCTTTTTCTTTCTGCAGACAGTGAGACAACTGCCCCAGGATGGCCAAGTGTTTACGGGGATGAAAACGTGAAAGATCCATTGAATGTCTTTGAGCCGAAAAATGAACAAGAGGCGCCTAAAGAAAATCAAAAGGAATTGTCAGCTTTAGGTCAGCTTTAGTACTTTAACCTTTTGCTTCATGGCTTTCCCGGGACGCCGTCTTCCCTTGATGAGTGAAATCGTCTGGCATTAGACAGAATAAAAAGAGTAAAGTTGTTCCACAACAATGCAAGCGTGAAGGGGTTAAGTACTTTAGACTGGGAATGTCAAAATGCTTAGGATGTCGAAAAATGTAAAAAAAAAATACTGTTTCTAGCGTTACGTGTTAAATACAAAATAGTATTTCTTTAAAAGAATATTTAAACATTTTTCTAAGTATTTAAACATTTTTTTTCTTGTACGTATCGTGTTTAGGGCGTACGGTGTATAACTGTTTGTTAAAAATTGCTGATACGCTTGAGGAAAATGAAGAAATGTTGAATAGTTTGGATCGTTTAGCTGGAGATGGAGACTGTGGAACCACTTTGAAAAGAGCTGCTGTAGGTAAAGATAGAAGGAGTATACACCAGTAAAATTGTCTGGTGTTAGAGTAAAACAAGAAAGGGGTCATTTTTGGCCAGCTCAGGCAGTAATGGGTTAATCACTTGTTAACTCATTGCTACCTAGGATGTCTGAGGGTTCTTTCTTCGATGAGTAAAATCATCTGGTGTTAGACAGAGTAAAACAAGACAGGGACCGTTTTTGACTGACCAGCTCAGGTAGAAATGGGTTAATCACTTGTTAACTCATTGCTACCTAGGATGTCTGTGGGTTCTCTCTCTGATGACTAAAGTCGTCTCATCCAGGGGGCTCACGCGCAGATTGGTTGTTTTTTTTCAGTAACAAAGAAGATCCTTGGCTCTATTGATGACTGTGGTATACCATGCAACTCACCTTACGACGCACTTCTGTCACTTGCAAGCATAGTGGAAGAGAATATGGGTGGATCATCTGGAGCTGTATGTACACCAAATATCATGTTTTAGTTTTATTTTTATTTTTATAAATCAACCTTAAGGAACGGACATTTATTAGAGGGGGAGGGCTGGTGCAAATAGCTAGGGAGAGGGCTGGTGCAAATAGCTAGGGGGAAGGTCATTATTTTCTACGGAACCCAAATCACACCCAAATGTTAAACGTATTATTTACGTTATCTACTAAATTCACCTCGTGGTTCACATGGCGATTGGTCCTGTTTTTAATGTTTAACTGTGCGGTTCTTGTTCAAATGCAATTGATAGGCTGTGATTTTTATTACCGTAGAATCCCGAAAGTAGCGGCCCCCCTTACTTTCGGTTTTATCCGCTGTTGGGGGCTGCTACTTACGGGGGGCTGCTACTTACGGGGGGCTGCTACTTACGGGGGGCTGCTACTTACGGGGGGCTGCTACTTACGGGGGGCCGCTACTTACGGGGGGTCGCTACTTACGGGGGGCCGCTACTTACGGGGGGCCGCTACTTACGGGGGGCCGCTACTTACGGGGGGCCGCTACTTACGGGGGCCCGCTACTTACGGGGGGCCGCTACTTACGGGGGCCGCTACTTACGGGGGCCGCTACTTACGGGGGCCCGCTACTTACGGGGGGCCGCTACTTACGGGGGCCGCTACTTACGGGGGCCGCTACTTACGGGGACCGCTACTTACGGGGGCCGCTACTTACGGGGGCCGCTACTTACGGGGACCGCTACTTACGGGGGCCGCTACTTACGGGGGCCGCTACTTACGGGGGCCGCTACTTACGGGGGCCGCTACTTACGGGGGGCCGCTACTTTCGGGTGGTAAAATACGTTAACATACTGTGGGAATATTCTTCTTTGTTCTTTCCTATTTACCACATTTAATATGCTTTAGTTTTTCCTTATGCCATTTCAACTCTGACTGTTATACACTTTGGTACGTTGATAGTTGAAACTTTTTCGAGTTAATCAAGCGATGACTTGGGGGCCGCTACTTACGGGGGCCGCTACTTTCGGGGGGCCACTACTTTCTGAAATTTTGTAGACATCTCAAATTTGTCGCTACTTTCGGGGGCCCGCTACTTTCGGGGGAGGGAGGGGCGCTACTTTCGGGGGAGGGAGGGGCGCTACTTTCGGGGGAGGGAGGGGCGCTACTTTCGGGGGAGGGAGGGGCGCTACTTTCGGGGGAGGGAGGGGCGCTACTTTCGGGGGAGGGAGGGCCGCTACTTTCGGGGGAGGGAGGGCCGCTACTTTCGGGGGAGGGAGGGGCGCTACTTTCGGGGGAGGGAGGGCCGCTACTTTCGGGGGGGCCCGCTACTTTCGGGATTCTACGGTATGTTTGTTGTTTGAGTTAGAGATGAGCCAATCGCTAAAAAGTGCCCATAGCCCAATCGGCGGCCGATTAATCGGCCAAAGGCAAAGCTGATTACGTTACTGAGGAATTCACTGACATTCGTACTTTGGTAGTACTTTGCTGTCGCTTGACTCTGGGTTTTGCTTGACTCTGGGTTTTGCCGATTTGCGTGAAAATATGTTATTTAATTCGCGCGTTAGGACACTTCTCTCAAACTTCGGTTAATGTTATATATACGCAGAAATAAAAATGCATCAGACAAAATTCGGTTCTCTCGATTATTACTTGTTTATACTTATAAATTTCAAAACGCATGTTTTAGACTTTTAATGCTTATAAGACAATCAATTATTTTGAAGTTAGGACTGTTAGGTCCTTACTCTTAGCTCGTTAAAGCCTAGTTTCCATATAGTTGTAATTGTTGTGATTCAGTCGGCGACTGTCGCCGATCAAGTCTTACAACAATGACAACTTAATGGAAACGCTTGTTGTAATCCAATCGGCGACAGTCGGCGACTGTTGTAGAAGTTGAATCAAACGTCGCAAATAATAACAGAACATTATTTACACATGTAGGCGTTAGCTGTTTTTGTCAATGAATATTGCCGAGTTTTTTTTACCGGTGTCAAGAAATAAATCGCAATGTAAATAAAACGCTTCCAAATCCATGAACTAAAGAAGACAGCGAAGAAACGAGAAGACAGCGCTGATTTCAAGTGTTTTCGTAAGATGAAAAGCCGATTACGCGTTAATAATCGGCCGACTACCGATTATTGAAAAAAGGCCGATTATCGGCCGATTAATCGGGTTATCCGATTAATCTCGTGCATGTGACATACTGATACTTGACTCTGCGTTGGTAAATTGTCAACATTTGTGTTAACCTGTTAAAAGAAGCTAATAAACGAGAGAACAAAGAACAAAATTAATACATTTTAAGCGTTAAAGGTTAAAGAAAAGCCACAAAAAATATTGTTTTGACATCCTTTAACAAGTATTTCAACCGTACGACATTAAAATGTCGTAAAAAGGACTTCTCTTTGTTCCATTTAAGCTTTACAGTTTGTTCTTGTTGGCTGGAGTGGAGCAGATTAAGGATGATTTAACTCCATTGCACTGGTGTAAAGCTTTTGAGAGTAGTATTCAAGCCATCAAACGGTAATTACTGCCTGGGAATATCACTGAAATAAGTCAGTTTTTATTATGTAATAATATTAGTGTTTGTCCTCATACATAAATTTATTTATTTTTGGTACTTTTCCCCCCAAATGATCCATTAGATATGGCGGCGCTGAAGAAGGACACAGGACCATGGTAAGTCTTCCTTTCTATATTTATTTATTCATTTATTTATTTATTTATTTATTTATTTACTTATTTATTTATTTACTTACTTATTTACGTACCTATTTATTTATTTACTTATTTGCTTATTATTTATTTATTTGTGTGTTTATTTATTGTTTTCGATGTTTATTTTTACAGTTAGATGCCCTTTGCCCAGCGGTTGTTGCCTTCAGGAAAGCCCTAGAGTTAAGTAAGGATCCCAGGGAAGCTTTTCAGGACGCAGTTCAGGTATGTTTATCCAGAGTTTATTCATGACAACGCCAGATGGTTAGAACTTCGCCGTGGACAGGATTAGGCTATATTTACAGCAATTTTGTAGGGATAATCTGCAGGGTTATTTAGGTATAGGATTAGGGATTAAATATAGTGCCATAAATACAACCACAGCCTTCTTTTGAAATATTCCAGGTAATTTAGTTTGCTGTCGTCATCTTGGCTTTATACTTAAGGTCCCTATTGTGTAGTTTCTCCAGAGGTTTGGTCAAATAATTGTCGTCATTTCTTGCAGGCCGCTGACGAAGGTGCGAAGAAGACATCTAAAATGCAGGCTCAAGCTGGAAGAGCTAGTTATATTGGGTCAAGTATTTTATCTGAACCAGATCCAGGTGCTGTGGCAGTAGCTCTGTGGCTTAAGGCTATCGGGACAGCTCTGAAATGATCGAGAAATTTGTGGTTCTGGAAAATGAATTACGAGAAAATCAGAAATAATTAGACTAAAAAAATTAGAAATATATCAACGATTATTTAGTAAATTAGAGAATTAATTAGAGAAATAATTATTTTTTGAAAGTTGTTTAATAAATTATAGTTATTATCGATCAAATACGTAACGTAACGACCACCATTTTGGAAGGTTGAAAGATTCACAACAAGTTGTATAGGTCCATCTTGATTGTCCAGCACAACATTGTTTACGAAGTGCGACATAACATTGTTTACGCTTAGCAACACGATATTGTTTACAGTTGACAACACAACATTGTTTACAGTTGGCAGCGCAATTACGGTAGACAGCACAATATTCTTTACGGTTAGCAACACAGTTACGGTTGGCAACACAGCATTGTTCACAGTTGACAGCACAACATTGTTCACCGTTGACAACACAACATTGTTTACCGTTGACAACACAACATTGTTCACAGTTGATAGCAGAACATTATTCACAGTTGATAGCACAACATGCTTGTTTACAGTTGACAGCACAACATTGTTCACAGTTGATAGCACAACATTGTTTACCGTTGACAACACAACATTGTTTACCGTTGACAACACAACATTGTTCACAGTTGATAGCACAACATTGTTTACGTTTGGAAACACAACATTGTTCACAGTTGATAACACAACATTGGTTACGTAGGAAACACCACATTGTTTACGGAGTGCAGTGCAACATTGTTCACAGTTGACAACACAACATTGGTTACGTAGGAAACACGACATTGTTTACGGAGTGCAGTGCAACATTGTTCATGGCTGAATCATGCAGAACATTGTTCACGCTTGGCAGCACAACATTGTATTGAATATTGTTAACGCCTGTTGCTGGTATTGTATCGACTTTTAGAATAACACTTACAATAATACATTGATCTTATCGACTTCCTCATTTTGTATAGAAAAATATTTGATAAAACAACGTTGCTTAGCAACAATTTGCTGCTGTAGTTCACGTTCTGCTCAAGTTATGCTAGGAATATTCCTTTGAAAGTTTCAAACAACAATGCTGAGTGATTGTAGTATCATTAACTATCTACACGATATTGATACAGCAATGTATCTACTTGTTTATAGAACAAACTTCAATAGATGTTTTAAATACTTCATGTAAACATTTTTTTTTTACCCTGAAGACGTGTGTATGAGTTCGTGGGAAATTTTTTTTAAAATTGAACTTGATGGCACGTTGATTCCAGGAAATCACAGCTAAGTTGTCTGTTTAGCTAGGATTAGCTAGGATTATGCCACCTCGTTGTAATGGCTATGAATAGTCATATCCGCCGTTGTTATACCCTGATAACAGAGTGCCCTGTGACTACGGTTACTAGGATCTAAAACGTTAAAATATGTAATGTTTAGCTGTACTGCACGATTGAGACCTTTTGCAAGCTGTGTAGTTCATGCAGATTATCGCATTCGTGGAGATCAGCAGATAGAGTTGTTCTACAGCCTTCTCCGCAAGCGGACATGTGGGATTTGTGTGACACAAGGGGTAAACGCTAGGCGACGAATTTTACGGCATTCGTTCCCCTTTTTGCCGGAGAAAACAAAAGAGTTGCCTGCGGAGCAGGCTAGTTGTTCTACAGCCAAGCTTTTCATTTCCTTGCTTCAACTGTGTTTTTAAGGCGCTAGATAAACAAATGTTTTAGAGATTAAAGGTAGCCGATAGCACCGGAGGTTTGTTGCTATAGCAACTACACAAACTACGCTACTTGCACTGGCTCTGACAGTGAGTCTGCACACTTCAAGTAAGTTCTTCAGTTGGCTAAGGATTTGTTTACCAGAACTGACACCTTGTCTTGTGTCTAAATAAGGTCATACTCAGGAACAGAATTCGTTTGCCGTTGGTTGTTGGTTAATCGTAATGTCAACCATCTGTCGTTAGCGCTATCCGATTATCCAGCAATCAAACAATTATCAAGGCAATTAATATTCAGCAACATAAATAAACATGTAAATCTTAATATCGCAAAGCTAAGGCTTTTCTTGTGGAGAGCTGTGGTTGGTGAAAAAACAAACCTGGAATGAGATTGACTGTTTAAAGAACAAAAGACAAAGTTAATCTAGCCATAGCCATCTGTAGCTTTGAATAATTTGTTATAAGTAGGGCCTTATTCTAGTACTGTATATGATTATCCATGGTGTATTGGAGTGATCTAGAAGTGTTTATAGTATGGGATCTATAAAGAAGTACATACATTTTATTGTACAAGTAGAATAATCAAACTGCGATACACAATCGTCCACGCAAAACTCTGCGCATCTTGCGCGCAAACTGCAGTGGACACGCACAAAATTCTGCGCATTCTTGTGCGCAAACTGCAGTGTACAATCTTGCGCGCAAACTGCAGTATACAATCTTGCGTGCAAACTGCAGTAGACAATCTTGCGCGCAAACTGCAGTGGACAATCTTGCGCGCAAACTGCAGTATACAATCTTGCCCGCAAACTGCAGTATACAATCTTGCGCTTCTTGCGCGCAAGCCGTGTGTAAAAACAAAAGCCGCCATTACCTTTGCAAGCAAGTTGGTAGATAAGAAGCTTATCTCTGACCTTTACGTCATAAAGTCTTTTAACGATTTTCTCTAATTGTTACGGCTTACTGTCCGAACTGCCAGCACTTTACTTTAATGTATTAATGTAATCTTTCGTATAGCTAATACGACTAATCCGAGTTGACGTATAAAAATTTTAATGAAAGAAACTTTTAGTGAATGTGATATATGACCCAACCATGCAGGACCAGCTTGGGAAAAATTATTCAGAATTTAAAATCTCCAGATGGGAATCCCAAGATTAGTGTAGGCTACTACACGAAAGCAAAGATCTCTTCATTGTGTTGTTTTGTTGATTATTTCTTAGAATAGAAAATGTAGACTAACGCACTGACGACTCCACAGGAAGGCGTTTGGAATATGTGACCTCACTGATATCATGGTATTAGTTAATGGCGCACGTCAAAGTGGTACCGAGGTACGTAGTATATTCGCGTGCTTACAAGCATGTATTCTTTTGTAAATTATTCAATGTTCATTTAGTCGCATGTCGTGCACAGTGTCATGATAAAAAAATTGCTGTCGACAATACATGAGCCGGGGCTAGCCCGGTTAACGGGGCTCGCGCGATTGATTAGGATCTTACTGTGGTTTTAAAACTCGCATAAACTAAATTTACAAAGAAGAATTGGTTTAATTTAGATGTAAACAAATCTTAACGTTAATCCAAATATCCTTTTGCCGCCGAGGAAAGAAGTCAGCCTGGACTAGCGGGCTCATGTAGTCGGCACCTATAAAGTCCGCTAGCTAGAAACATTTGGGTTCAATCGCTCAACCGCGCTTTTTAAATATTCATAAAAGGAAAACAAAGGTTTGCATTATCAGAGCACTTTCAGTCATGTTTCAATATGTGTTGGACGCTACGCTTTGATTATGGAGACCAACTGACAGTCTATTATAACTATATGTAATACTCGTATACCATGCATTGTCACATTGTATAGCAAGTCTACACTGCAACTCTTTCAAGTTTCAACCCATCGTCCAGCTTGAACAACGTTGATTACATCATCGTGTTTCATACCGTCTAATGATCCATGCAACATTGAACAACATGGCGCTGACAAGCATATGAACAATGTTGTTAACAATATTGTTCAACCATGCGTGATTATCATAACATTGTTCAGTATCAGTGATGTAATAACTTGTTAACAAGTTGAAGCAAGCACTGTTGGTTGTTCTACCAATACAACAGTGAACAACGTTGTGAATGTTCCTTTATCAGCAAAATGGCCATTGAATCTATTGTTGCTTCACCTATACAACGTCGCCAAAAAAACATATTAGAGTTGTACACATGTCAAACAAGACAAACAAAAGTTAGACCACACACCACATATTGTAAGCACAACAACAATCAAAACTTGTGGTTGACTAATTGGCCATCAATCCTATAAAGAATTCATTCCGTTCATCAATTGTGAGGTTTATATAATTACGTAGAAACTGTGTGAAAATCATAAGTGTCAAGTGCAATGGACCTTTCGCAGGTCTTCTTTTCCCAGGGTTGTTTTTTTATTTGCAACAGTGTGTCCAGCGACACCTTCTGAAATCTCTGCAGTGAAACATTTTATAATACTGATTCTAGTGATGTAATGTCGCCGCGATTTTGAATGACAAATTAGCAATTTATAGTTCTATACTGCTTAGTAGTGACTTTCGTATATCGCCCGCACAACATTACGAACTCTTGAATATTACATGATAGCATGTAGTTAGTTGATCTACCCTAATATAACCGCCGCAAGCTCCCGAAATCTTAGTTATCTCAGGTTTTGCTTGGGCCAACAAACGATGAACGACATTGACCAAAGAATTGCTTTATCTTTACTTGCGCCCGCTTCTTATCTGTTCCGTTCTTGGTGTTTGAAAATTAACGGCCAGATGGCCAGGGCAAATTGCTGATAAATATCTCGAAACAACACGCTAAAATCACAGTTCTAATCCAAACAAAAACACACAGCGCTTGCAGTATGACTTTCCGTATGGAGAAAGAGCCGAGAACCCATTGCATGCTAGACTAGACTATGCCATATTTTTACGTACGTTTCTTTATTTTCCTCTCAACATTTCCTACCATTACAATGCGACATCATTTTAATTATTTTTCAAAGCAATTATATACACTATAAATACACTCTAACACAGCAGCGGACTAAAGCAGTTTTACTATGACGTCAAATTTTTGTCAGTTAAATAATAAGTCTCATATTGGTGAAAGCCGAGAAGTTCTTCATCGTTGTTCTTAATCCTTATATAAGAGTCTCTACAGCGTAATTATTAACGTGCTGAATGGCGTGCGCCTTATAGGTGTTGTAGTATATATGACTCTTGTTCAAATGAATGACCGCCAAGAGTGTCTTCTGATAACAATGTATTTTGATGTACATTAATGTTTCAACTCACGCTATGTCCTCTTGATAAGCTGTGACAACATGCAGAAATCAATGTCTGCTTGCGATAAGATTTTAAAAGAATTTCCGAATGGATATAATCATGACTCGAGGCCATCATTTGCTTTAATATTCAGTGCCAAGAAAATAAAAACCTGCATTATTTATTAAACATATACTAAATATACTCCTCTATAGTTATTTACTGTTTCATTATATAATTATACAGAATCTTTGTGCAGATAACTTCGTAACATGGGCTCTCTATTGTTCAAAAGAGGTGAATTGCCACTGAGTACGAGAGTTGCTCGAACTAATAGTTTTAAAATGCTATCATCGTCCGTGAGTTCAACTGGTAATTTGTGGTCGTTATCAGCAACCCTGACGTTGGCTCCATGGCGAAGTAAATAGCGGACTATCTCTATGTAGCCTTCACTAGCTGCGTAATGTAACGCCGTCCAACCTCCCCTTCCTTTCTTGTTGCAGTCTGCTCCAAGAGAAAGCAAGAGCTTCAGTCCTTCAAGATTGCCGTCAAACGCACATTGTTGTAAAGCGTTCAAACCTGACGCGTTCAGTTCATCAACGTCAAAACGTTCTGATGCTTCTTTCAACTTCTCCATAGTGCTGCCTTGATCAAGCGAAGTGGCGTATTCCCATACCAAAAGATCTATAGGCGAACTTCTTACTCTTCGTGCTTTCTTGTGCGAATTACTTGTCCCTACGCGTTTTGCCATGTCCTTCTGTAATTATACGATAAAAATTTCTTTAATGGCTCCCGGCTTCAGTACTGCTGGTTGGAGAGTGAATATGGAGTGTTGTTATCTGAAGAGGCCTACGAGGCTTTTATAAACAGCGCCTCCCCATTGTCGCTACTTGCGTCACACAGGCTTTGGCGTTCTTGATTACCACTTCAGATAAGGTATACTGTTTCACGCATCTGTTGACAGAACACGTGTGAGCGACAGATCAATTTACGGAACATCGCTGCAAAGGTTTTCTTTTTTCAAACTTCCTTTTCATCCTACTGCCACAAAGACCCCCCTTTGGTGATCACTAGGGCACTTATCCTGCCCAAGGAGGTCGGTAAGTAATTCCGTCAAATATAAGTAGTTTCACTTTGAAGACATCTTTTGGACATTCCTATCTGAAACGTTTGCTATGCCCCCTCAGGCAAGTTAATTATAGTTTCCCGCACGCGCGCATTTCGTGCATGGTTTAATATATGCCCTATAGCTCGTCCGAATATACCAGTGGAGACAATATAACAAGTCCTTCAAACTTAAACGCTTTCTAAACAAGTTAAACTATAAACAATGTCTTTACAAACTCTGGAATTATAAAAAGTATTTCTGCAGTGCATGCGTTTGCTGTTGTCTATATAGTCACACACACACGATTACGCAAGAAATTCCTTTTGTCAAAAATGATCACGCTATTTTTAATATTTTTAATATTTTTATCAATGACACAAGAAAAGTTAAGACTTTCTACAGCACCAGGCATGGTGTGTAGGCCCAGCAATGTGAATTGAAATTTAAGGTGCTGAACTGCCAAGATGTTTAGGTGCAACAGTTTCGAACGGAACCCTTCGCTCGGGGTATGAGGGGCGGCATTTAAAATATTCGGTGTTGCAGACGAAACAGTTTAACAAATAAATTCCCAGCGCAGTCAGGTATTAACGGTATACTCTGGCTTCGTTAAAAAAACTTTTAAGCCAGAGTATACGTTAAACTATGTTTAAAGCAGTTTAATTTTGTTCGTCAGTTCTTGTTGTACACGCCGCTGTTGGTCATGCAGTTGTTAACACTTCGAGAAAACTCTACAAAACTTTACAAACTTAAAGCTGAAAGACCAATGCTTGATTGCCTACAATATACTTATAACAGACAAAGTAGCACTTGTTACGTAAATCTTGGCCAATATAGACCACTTTCATAATGTCGATGCTTTAAATTATTCTTTTATGTGCATCTAAATGAGCCTTCTTGGTCTCGTTATGAAGCAAAGATTCTTTTGAATTGCAGACACACAAACGAGACCAGAAAGGCTTATTAAAATGTACATAAAAGAATATTCAGATTAGTCGCTATTATGAAAGTGGTCTATTGCCAATCAGTACGACCAATAATGCCGGTCACCGTTTCCTGCATGCACTGACTTTGTCAGCAAATTAGAAATACTCGGAAAGCCAAACGTATATTTTGCAAAACTGTAAATTCAGTCTCTTGGTTTCATCCTAGATCTCGCTTACTTGTTGTTTGGATTGTTGTCTACACCGTATCAAAACTCTAGACTTCCTGTTGTTTTAAGATAAAATTTTCCCTCTGTAAATTTGAGTAATGAATTTAAATATGAGATTGCATGCATATTATATATATAACAAAACAAAAAACAACAACAGCCGTTTTACAGCCGTTTTCCCCGCTTACGCGGGGGTTGGCCGGCGGCTGCCCACTGCAGTTTCCTCCACTTCTCTCTCTCTGGAGAATCCTCCCTTTTCAACCCACACTCTCTCATATCCCTTTCCTCGTCCTTCCTCGTCCTCTTGTACCTTCCACCTCGAGCGACATGCTCTTCTTCACCCAGTCACATATATATATATATATATATATATATATATATATATATATATATATATATATATATATATATATATATCGGACAAGATGTTCAGCTACAGCTCAAAGTTTTTTAAAAGCTTTATTAATAAAGTTTAAATTTTCGGCAGCATGCCACCGCCTTCTTTACTTCTGAAGAAGGCGGTGGCATGCTGCCGAAAATTTAAACTTTATTAATAAAGCTTTTAAAAAACTTTGAGCTGTAGCTGAACATCTTGTCCGATATATTAATGTGGTTGCAGTTGAGACGAGTTTGGTCCATTGTTATCTATATATATATATATATATATATATATATATATATATATATATATACTACAGTACATATACAGTACGTACATACATACATACATACATATGTATATATATATATATGTATGTATGTATGTATGTATGTATGTATGTACTGTATTTGTATAGAGAAATTGCGCATGCGTTGTCCGCTTTCGGGCCTCGTTTATCTTCAATCTCTCGCTCTCCATAATTGGAACTGAAGTATTTCTTGAATATTCAAGAACACTTGAAGAAAAACACTTCAAGTAAAGCTGTGCTCCCGCTATGTCGCCTTGAGACTTTAAGGTAGCGAGACTCTTTACTGCGCATATGATCATGTTTTCATTTTTTAAATTCTTTTTAGTCTGATACTTATCATGTAAAGTTCTCCAAACTCAATGGCAACTGACAGACGGTTCATGATAAATACCGCTCTTTACGTTGTTACGGATATTGATGACGCCATTTCACTGAGTTGCCAAGCGAAGATCATGTATATTAATATCAGTGAATGAAGTCTCCAGCAATCTCGCTTCCTTCTTCCTCTTTTTGGTTTGTCATGGGTTTACACCATCAAAGCTTCTTGCATTTCAGTCTTAAATTAGTATTCTATATATTTTAAATGTTCTTTTAACTTCTCTATACACTTTAATAGCGCTCATTTCAATTTCTCAAGACTTGGTGCTTAATTACTGGCAGCTGCCAGCTGGTTACTGACAATTTCCTTCTTTGTTGTTGATTCATCTCGAGCTATTTTTCCTATAGTTTCCAAGCAAACTGACAATGCATTTTCACAACTTTTATATAGACCATTTAAATAAGTACTGTATAGAATGCGCAATTTTCACCCTTTGACGTCAATTTCTTTTCAATTTTTCTTTTGAATGCTTTTCAATTTCGTTTATTGTCTTAGCTTGTGTATATTTTCAATAGAATTCAAAAGGCTGAAAATGACGTCAAGTGTGGAAAATGACGTACTCTTCACTTACTAAAAGGGTCTATAGCCAATAAGGGCTCTATTCAAGCTAGTCTGTGTATTTTGTTTTCAGATATCCTTATTATATTTCCTGACAACAGAGTGTCACGTCAGCTTATTATATTTAATTACAACAAGACATACTTGTCTCATTCAGTTGAATCTAGTTGCTTTGGGCCAATATTTCTTGACTTATTGAGACATTGCGGATGTAATTAACTGATGAGACTCGTGAGTAGCGCATGCATGGGTGCAGTTGCTTTAACAATACCTGATCTTATTACTGACTTCCTTTCAATATAATCAATAAACCATTCCTGCCTGAGCAGGCCAAAAACGCGGCCCTTTTATTAATTTCTTCTGTTAACACCTGACTATTTTACTGTCTATAAACGTTGAGTGCTGTATAGGCAGTGTTTTGAACAGAGCAAAGTGAAAAGATGGAAAACTGCTCAGATTTTTTTGTAATAAAAAAACACTTTGAGCCGAGCCCTATTCTCAGCAGTTTACCACCTTCTCACTTTGCTGTATTTTACTGTCTAAAACTCTAACGACATACTATTTTATTCAAACGATTTTACTTGCCAAAAGGGAGAGTGGGAGACCTTAATTGGCTTTGCCAGTATCAGTAGCTAGGCCTAGGTTAAATAGGTCAATTTGCTATGTATGCTATTTGCCTATTACGCAATTCTTTCACAATTTTTTTGAAGCCAACACAAAAATCCACAAATTGGAACGTGACTATAATCATTGCTATCACCATAAGCCGCGATCTTTGGCCTTGGTGGCTTTGCTCTATCATCAACAATCGTGCAGATGAGAGCCAGCCACCGTCCACAACCAGCCCATGCAATTTCGGGTTATACTTATGGCAAGTCTGGCAAGAGACTAAGGCTTTTAAAGAGATGTTGGTTTGTTTATAACTATATATTTGTGAATAACATCGACGATATTGAACCTTCAACACATTGGCAAGTTGGGCAAATGTGTTGAAAATATATATATTTGACAATGACCTGTGTGGGCGTGTTCGTTTAGAAAATGCCACATTTCCACTTAGTAGTTTAATCCTCATGAATGCACTTTTACAGTTTACTATATAATTTACGCCGTATCAGATATTATATTTACAATACATTGATCTCACTTGCAAATGCAAGGAAATAAATTTTCTCTTATAGCGGAAACAGAGTAATAAAGTTCACAGTAAATCCAAGTCTTAAATCAAGTCTCAAGTTAATTGAAGCAAGTCTAATTTAAGCGAAGTGACAAATCACTTTATATAACGTAATCAAAACAATTAAGACCATAGTTACAGCACGTCAGTTTCTAATCAACTTCTAATGCTTATAGCTATCTTCTAATGCCTATTAAATATATTTGGTTTCTTATAAGATTAACGTAGAATTGATTTGATGAGATGAGATTTCAAAGTCCATGTTATCGAGGAAGGAAAACATCTAGTTTTATTTTCTCGTTGGCGAACTTAACAACTGTCGAACCACTTGGTTCAGGAGATGTGACGCTATGTGGGGTAATTTTCGGTAGAATTTGATGTGTCTTGAGATTTTGATTCTGGAATCTTTGTTCTAAAACATCTTTGCAAGTGTATCTATTTGTCACCAAACATTTTGTAGCTGGCACTTCGAGCCGTTTTCCTCTGTTCTTGTCTAAATTTCTCTCCAGTAATCTTCTCCTTGATGTTATGAATCTTGTTTGATCGAATAAACTTGTCTTGTCGTGTTTCTTACCGTATTTTGTATCTCTGTTCGTTATTGCCATATGTGTTCCCATTGTGATCAATGGTTCATTCTTTCGTGATAGGACAAGGTTCATATAATTTCTAAATTTTCTAAGCTCTTTCGAATCCTTCATTGTTTCACAGTGTCGTGTGTTGTTACCAGCTCCAACAATAATCATTCTACAACAAGGACAAGATACCACTGTCTTTGCTGCGTTACTCATTCTCTTAGAATGGTCTTAAACTGATTCAAATCCAAAGATCCCACGAACGAAGACGTTTTCTCTCAAGTCTATGTCATCAAAAGTCAACTAGAGTGTTTCTTAGACTTGTCTGAGGCCCTGTTAGGGTAAATTCCGACAGCCGACATTGCGTTAAATCAGCGACATGCGAGAGCTAAAATGGCGACAAACGAAACCAAAGTTGACTAAAATTGCGACAGCGAATGGAGAGTAGTAAAAAAATGACAGCGAATCTTGTTTTTCTTAAAATTCGACAGCGACGCTGTGTTTTGTAGCTTTTTGAATACTGATCGAATCAGAGACCATCAGAGTCATCAGATGATTCAGATGCTCCCGTGGATGTTCAGATCAAAGATATCGATCAAATCACGGAAGCATTTAACTCGATTCCTGGTCAGCGGTAATTAAACTGAAAACACGCCACGAGAGGTCTACGAAAGGTTTACGGTGATTTACGATAATAGACACGTTCTGCTCTGTGGTTTTGAGCATTTTACAGTAAGTGCTTTGCGTTTTTAATTTGTTTTAAATCCCATGAAAGAGTACTAATTATAATCGTTAAGCATGGGTAAGCACAAGCGGCACAAAAAAGACAAAGAGGGAAAAGAAAAAAAGGTTAAGGTCAAGAAGAATAGGAAGAAATCGAAGAGAGAACGATCAACAAATAGCCCTGTCACTGTCAGCCCTGGTATGTACGAATTTAATATTCGCATGACAACAAATATATGCACTATTAGTGACATTAGTAGTCCTTTATAGTAGACCATAGTAGTTTATATTTAGTAGTCTAGTTAGTAGTTTATTGGTGACCATTAGTATTTAGTGAATTAGTATTATTTGGGTTAACAATTTTTTACATACATGTAACTACACGTTTTACATGCTTTTATGAATTTTATATTAGTTTATATGTAATTTATATAACCTTTTATTTAATTTAATTTAATTTATTTTTTTATTTTTAATATGATTGCTATGAACGTCATCAACAAATTCAATACGTGCAATTACATGACTTACATGTGTGCGATGTGTGAATGAAGCAAACCTAAATATTAAAAGTTATCTAAATACCCTTATAGTGATTATAGAATTATAACTGTAAGGACAGTGGTGTCAGTGGTAGGTTTTTTCCTGACATTGACTCCCAACAATGAACAACTACATAGTGTCCATAGTCAGGGAAGGCAAAGCCAGACAAATGCACTTTCAGAGAACTTGTAGGGACCAAATTTAATTTCCTTCATATTAAGAAGTATAACACCTGCTTGACCCTAGCAATTGTGACCAATTGTGCTCCTGACTTACTTATTGTGACCAAGCTTGGACTAACTGGGCAGGTTACCCAACACCTGTGGACAAGTATTCTTGGACCTTCTTGCAACTGATAGCCCATTAAGGCAAGAAAATGCTTTCGGCTAACCAGCTGGCAATGCAGGGTCACCACTCCCTGAGCCTTCAGTTCTGTTATTATCATTATCATTAATATTATTCATCAATGGATACTAATTTTCAGGGATTAGAATATTAATATAATATGACCTAATATCATATCAATATTTTCAGAGCAATTAAAAAGAAGAAAACGACGCCACCAACATGACCATTCAAAACAGGGCCCATACCAAAAGAAAAGAAAAAGAGAATCCTCTCCTTATTCAAGTGCAGCATCTACAATTAGCTGCTCGAGTTCTCTTTCTGATTTAACTGACAAGCCTTCTACTGAAGTGAGCAAGAGTCATAACTTTCAGCAGAGAACTATCACCCAGTTTGGGGTCAGCGTATGTGACTACTCTGCAGATCAAAGTCGGTTAAACACTGGTAGTGCCAGTGAAGTCAGTAGGTCTACTCCATTACAGGCAAATGATACATATCTGACATGTGATGCTATTGTTGAGGTTTACAAGTTTGGTCATAGTAAACAGTCCGGAACTAGAAATACCCTTGTAGCCCTACATGAAAGCCACAAGGATTTACATTCCCTCAAGTCAGATCTGCGCAAGAATTATGGATTGTTAACTGATGCTAAAAGGTGGCAGATTGGTGATTTTAACATAGAAATAGGAATATGTGACAATCGTGATGGTGCATCTAATGCTGGAAAGACTTACATTGCTAGTAGCCAAATGGAGTGGGAAAATCTGCGCACAAAGGTTTATAGTGGAATGGGGCAGTGCACTCTTCTAGGCAAGTAAAATTTAATAGTATGTTTTAGGTATTCTACTTTGAATGTATAACTGTCATAAATGGTGACACTAATATTACAACACCACGCAGAACCGACAGCTGACAATTTTAGTTTAGTAACGTGTGTCTTCATGTTTTAGTGCGGTTGCTTGAAATCCAATACAGATGCAACAGATTAACTAAAGACCCTACAAGTAAGCTTGGTAAAGTTTTGCGAGGACCCTACAAACGTGACGAGCGTGTTGTGAAAGACGAAGAACTCCTCAAGAAGCTTCGCGCATACACTGGTGACATTGGTAGGGTTGAAGATTTTACTTTTGAAAGACTTACGGAACAGCAACAACTACTTGAAAAATTCAAAAAAGGTAAGAAGTAAATAAAGTTTGTATATAAATCCCCCTCGCATCTTTATAAACAGCTATTTTACCAGACATGATGTGTGTTTACGAAAGGAGTTCATTCTAGAAATCAACAATTACCAGTATCAATGTGTAAATGTGGCGATAATTACTGTGAAGGAAAGCTACAAGAGTTTGTTTTTAGTCAGCCAAAATCTTATGGAAATATACATTCAAACAAATTCAGATAAGAACCAGGTTTAAATCAGTCATGACAACATTGCAGTCCAGGTGAAATACCACTGTTTCAATTTTGTATCTTGAGTTTAACTTGCATTTTTAGTTTTTAGTTTTTAAGATGACATGGAATTTCGGATTATCTGAATTTATTTTATTTTTTTCTCAATGATTAGTGGTTTTAATCAAGAGAAAATTGTTAATCATTTAATTGTCTTAATAATGTATGACATTATGACGATGTGTTGAGATCTAATACTCAATACTCTTGTACATTAGGTAACATAATGGTGAGTGGTACAAATATAATCTAATATACTTAATGTTTGTTTTTACTTTGCAGACGTACAAGTTAGTTTTCCTGGCTCACACGCGATAACTGAAATCCATGTGAAGTGTGGAAAGTGTGGTAGCATTCGAACGACCAACCGCTTAAGATACTATCAGCATTTTAAGGATAGTAAGTATATGAACTGTATTACTTTCTCTTCTTCTACTCCCAATAAATTGCTAATGTCTTCATTGCTGATTAGAACATTCTTACTCTTTGTTTTTTGTCAGATCACTGGGATAGTTGCAAGCCTGTGAAAAGTGGAGACATAAGAGACGTTTTCTCGAGAATGCAAATGTACCAAGCAACGTAAGAAAAGTTTCAACGTCTTTCAACAGCGGCCGATTTAAATCTTCTAGAGCCACTTGTTTTTTGTGTTACAAATTAATTGCTTTGTAAATGTAATTATCGAAGAGATTTGAAATTAAAGATCAATAAAGTCAATAAAGTGGATAAAGTTGTTTTATCTGTTTCATTTTTAAGAGAAAATGTGGAGAGTGAGGAACTTTGTGCAACCAACGATGATATATTAGACCATATTATTGATGAGGATATAACTGATGAGGGGAATGATACTGACAACATTGGCTTTATGTGAGTGATCGTTATTTACTGTTTCGTTTAAAACCATTGATTTTCGTTTAAAACCATTGATTTTTGAAGATTTTGGAGATTTTGTTCCATTGATGACTTAGATGATTACACAATTCCTTTTACAGATCATTAGATGACTTGGATCCGGTTGTTGTTGCACTGCAAAGAGAAATTCAAAGTGGAAACCTTCCGCGAAATCATATATTTTATAAGATGCTTGAAAACGCTTTAGAGTTTGCTCAAAAGTCAGGCGACCCTCGGAAGCAGTTTTGCCACAACAATGACGTTACATTATTCACCGAAACTCTCGCATTCCACGGCAAGGACAGAGTTATGAATTTGTTGCGTGGTCCAGGTTTCAAGGGACAGCAAAAAGGTGGGAAGTATAATTTCCAATGGAAAGATTGGAACCTTCCTTTTGTGCCATCCAAATCGACCAGAAACAAAGGAAAGGCAGGCTATACGACTAAGAGTGGTATCATCAAAAGTCTTTTAATAACTTTTCTGCTGATTGCACAGTCGGGAGAAAGCAATGTAGTTCCTTTACCGTCTTTAGTGGATTTTCCAAATCTTCGTACCATTCCAGTTAGTTTAGCTACCGATGGAATTGCTATTAAACCAGGCCTACAGTTTGATACACGCGTGAAAAACCTGGTGGGACTTCTTTTCCCAGTTGATCTTGACTATGTCAGGATGAATCCGTCTCCTGAACCAGAGACCCTTAAGACAGCATTTGTTACTGAAGTTAACTGTGAAATTGTCACCTCACTTGATAATCGATTATCCCTTCCTGTTGGATTAGAATACAGTGGAAAACGTGTCTCTGGAGAAGATAAAGCAGATACAATAATGAAATGGGTTAAGCAGCTGCAGATCTGTCTTCGATGTCTAATTCAATACATTCCAACAGACATGAACGTCATCGCCAATTTAGGAGAATCTTGCACAAGCCATTGTCCAGGTACATCGATTTACATATAGTATTATGCTATTCAACTTGAAAACTCACCGTCGTACATTTGGGAGATATTTCCTGAGCGAAACCAAAAAGCATAATGTTAGCTTATAATTTTAGAGCTCATATATAGATCTATATACGGTAGCTATATATCATTTTTTCTCTTTAGAATGCTTACAGACCCAAGAAGTTTGTCAAGCTTGTTATGAAAAGGGACACAGATTTATAGACAGTCCATTGCGCGCCTGTGACCACTGTCTGGAGTGTGGCTCCAAATGCGTGAAGCTGATGGTACTTGTGTGGACGGCTGATTGCGAGGAAAGTAACAAAAAGGCCATGGAACAGATTCTTAGCCTTTCTCAAAATGGTTCAATTGACAGGGATATGAAGTACCTAAATCCGGTTCCAGAAGCAGTTCATCTTGGAAAATGTTTCAAGTCAGCCTTCGCCAACTGGTTTTTGTACCACAGTGGTGAAAGATTTAATCTGTCAAATCTTCGCGTGCTTTATAATGATGTAGATGAAACCATTAAACGTCAGATGCACCAGGCAACGACACTCGACGCCATCCGAAATCGTGATAGAATGTCAGTTGAAAATTTGCTTGTTATAGCTAAACCATCTGTAAGAGACATTATTGGAAAAATTCCACGGGTTGTTCAGACCATAGTTCCTGAGATGTTCCGCTTATACAAGGGAAATTGCAAGGGAGTGCTGGAAAATCCCACGGGCGTCTGTGTCGCTGATCATGGTAGTCTTTTTATTACCGACAACAAAAGGTGCCGCCTGTTTCTGGCACGGCTTCACTATCCTGTTGATATCTCAGAAGTGTCAAAGTCACTAAAGAGTCCAAATGGTGTGACTTATTCTGGTGGAGTCGTCTTTGTTGCTGACACCGGTCATGGAAGGCTTGCTTACAAAGCTGTAGTTCCATCAGTATTTATTGAGCCCAAGAAAATGAAAGTTGAAGAGCTTCGTATGAAACTTAAAGAAGTAGATGTTCAAGTCCCCGAGGCTTCCAGGAAAAAGGTTTTGGTAGAAGCTCTAACCAAGTGGTTCCAGAACGAGAGAAAAAGGGTCAATTATTGTCTTTCTGACCTTAATAAACTGTCTCTGGATAAAGACCTCGTAAGTCCTCTGGCTGTGATTGCCGCCGCCAAAGATATGCTTATGGTGACTGACTGCAATTCCCACGGTGTTTACCAAGTGAACATTGTTAACAATGGCGCATATCTGCGAGGAAGTGTCAACTTACTTATGAAACTGCCCGTTAACTCACAGCCTTTTGGATTGGCCTTTGATGGAAGCAACTTGTATATTGGTGATTCAGGAAATGAAGGCGGTATTACAAAGTTCGACCTTGGGACTTCACAGGCTGTCCTGGTTGTGAAGAATGGTACACCCGACTGTCAGATCGTGCATGGACTCGAGTCCACCAGTGACAGAAGAATTATCTTTACCGACCGTGGCTCCCGTGTTGTCCGAGAACTATCGCAACCGTCACCCGCTGGCTCGAATGTAACAATTAGAATACTTGCTGGATCTGGCAAAGATGGCTCAAAAGATGGTTCAAGCCATTCTGCCTCCTTCTCCCAGCCAACAGCCTTGTGCGCCGAGGGAAAAACTATCTACGTCACTGACACCGCTGTTGGAGCTGTAAGAATGGTTACTCCTACCAACTCGTTATGCAAATTTCTCGAGCTGCTCGATGTACTATACAAGATGTTTGGGGTGCACTTGAAGGGAGTACAGGCGGAAGTGCGCACCATACATGAGGCACTGTCATCCCTGAATGACATTATTTCTTCTTGTGAACAGTGGGTCAACGAAGTGCAAAATCTCATTGGGAAGAAAGTTGCAACTCAAGGGCCCCAAGGAACGGTGTCATGGAAGAGTCTACGTAGCATGCATATTTTGAAGGAGTCCTTATCATCTCTAGGAAATTTTCTCAACGACGTCAATCCTGCTTTCCACAAGGATATTAAGTTAGCAGCAACTCTAACCCTTGTCGTAGAGAATTTCTTCAGCCAAATGCGTTCAAGAAATGACATGCCTACTGTAATTGAATTTGCCCACTTATTCGGCCCTACCATTCAAGAGTCATTAAAGCAGCTTACACACACTGGATTCCTGTACTATACCTCACCATCCTCGTACTACGAAGTACCAGAAGCGATGGAATATGCCTTTAGGGAACTGCCTTCAATTTCGTTCCCTCCGTCAGTAGAAATGACGAAAGAAGACCAAAAAGTGATGAGGGATTGGCGAGATAGCTTTGGAAAACCCGTACGTCAACGGACAGTGCGAAACCAAACAACTAAAGACAACGTCGGTACGCTGCCCTTGTTTGCTTATACAGCTGATGATCCCACACCGCAACCGATTAATTTCGCTGATGTACTCCAACCTAGGCCAGGAAATGAGGATAATACTGATAATCGACGTAGACCTGCTGATAAAAGCACTGGTGTCAATTTATTTCAAATGGACACGGTTGTAGTTGTGAAAGATCACATTCGTGGAGTTTCTGTAAGTGGTCCGTTCTTTGTGGGTGTCGTTATATCTGATGTCCCGGAGGACGAGCACAGTCCCTGTTTTGACATCAAGTTATTTGTACCTACGTTTGAAGATTGCTTGGAGTTCCAGTTTCACGGAGATGTGAACATTCATCGCGACAATGTATTACGAATAGTAGATGCAAATGATTTTGTGCAACAATCAACATCTTTAAAACTTTCTGAGAAATTCTACGAGGAACTGCTAAATGACCTTCGTAATGTGGAAGATCTTTTACCTGAAGCTCAAGACAGTCGTAGTAGTGACGAAGAATTTCAGGAGTCAGACGATGAACATATAAATGTATATGTCGAGTCCACACCTATACTACCGATGAGGACATCATCTGGTAGAACTGTGGTTCGTCCTAATCGCCTGGATCTGTAGACTAGTCAATGGAATACTTGTAAAGAGACTAAAAGTTATTAAACTTTGTTGAAATAAAAAGTTCTATCCTTTTTAGACTTTGCTTTTAGTATTATGTCTATTATGGTCTATTATGGCAACTGGCAATTCAGCCGAAATAACGACAAGGACATGACCAAGTCTTAAAATTGCGACACGACAAGTTTTGAAGTTCAGACTGGCGACATGTGCACCCCCCCTAACAGGGCCTCTTGTCTTGTTATCCCAACTACCTTGATATTTCATCTAATTGATTTAAGTTAATTCCGTTTGTTGACTTTAGCTTACTCTATGCATACCACATGAATTAAAATGAAATAGATGATCAAATTAAGGACGATTTAGCTGCAGTATCTTGCCTGATGTGTGCTTAGAATATTTATAGCTAATATCTAAAAATGAATACATGATCTGTTATAGCAATAGGTATTGATTTGCTTGGTACAACGTGACTGTTACCGGTCATGTGCTTGCCTGTGGACGAAGTCAACAACACCAAATTCCGAAAAGTTCATACAAGTCGGTAAAAATTTCCATTTAAATTTGAACATGGTTGGATGTGGTGGGTGTCAGTATAGTTAAGTTAAGTTGATAAAGTTAAGTTTAACTGATCGGTATTTCGTTACCAAACCGAACCTCAGGGGTTTATAACCGGTTCACTTTGCTCTAAGGGGTGGACCATTAGAAATCAAGGGAGGGGGGTGTGAAAAATATGTGTGCATGAATTTTTTTTTCAGCTCAAATTCCCTGCAGGACTTTTTTTTTCAGTGTGCAAGCTCTGCAGGAATTTTTTTTTTTATAGGGTTATTTAAGCGATACGCGAAAGGATGCCAGTCCAAAACTGACCACGTGGCACTTTATAAAAACAGCGAGATGTGGCCTACAAATACAAGTATAACTAGCGATCATATTAAAGTGGTGAATAGCGGCTTGCACGCTATTAAAAAGACGATGATGATAAATATCAGTGTTCAAAAGTGTTTCTCTGGAGGGTTTATAAAATTGAACCACTCAATAAAAAGTTGCACACATGGTCATAAGAAGCTTGATAAACTTAGGGGGGGCAACTCCCACGAGGCGCCACCATGGTTGGCGCCGAGCGTAAAAATTTTGAAAATTTGGAGTCTCTAGATCGTCGGAAATGGCATTTTCAGAGTCTTCTCTACCTCTTTCGTTAGGCCCTTTCATTAATTCTTTCATTATGATTTGTGAGTATGCTATCCGTCAGTCAGGATGGATTATTATTAATAATTGGCCGAAATTAATAATAAATCAATTTTTTTTTGGGGGGGGGGGGACTGAAAGCTATTCCGGGCCACCCTATAAAATATTGGGGGGGGGGGCAGTCCCCCGGCCCTCCTGCTTCCTACGCTCCTGGTTGCACAAACTCTGAATTCAAGTTTCGCTATTTCGAATTTATTTTGCATCCTCCTTAATTTTTATTTCACAATTTTTATTTTTTATTTGAGATAATTAATATAAATGAAATAAGGAAATTTTATATAACAATGAATAATAGATAGTTTGTAGTGTTTGAAACTACCTGAAGTTTCTAAATAGTATATTTGACTGTTTAATCAGTGAGCTTTTCCTTTTTATCATATGATAAATTACATAGTGCACTTTGCTTGCACGAATTTTTTTGTTGTTGTTGATCGTTTGCACGATTTTTTTTTCTTTATCATTTTCCTTGCGCGAATTTTTTTTTGGTAATTGTCACCCCCCCTCCCTTGATTTCTAATGGTCCACCCCTAAGTTGAAAATACTTTCGTCTGAATTTGAACACGGTTTTTGTAAATTAATTCGAGGGGCAAATCACTGATTTAAATCACGTACAACTTCAGAAAAATCACAAAAAATTATGAAAAAAATCAAAAAATCACGAGAAAAATAAAAAAATCATGAAAAAAATCAAAAAATCACGAGAAAAATAAAAAAATCATGAAAAAAATCACATGATTTTTTGATCACGTACACTTTTTCAGGAGTGATTTGCCCCTCGGATTAATTAACCGCAGTACTTACATTCTTGTAACGTTGGTCAATAGTCTGCCCTAACCTAATCCTAGGACTGCGTGTCTTTGATATTGATAAGACAGGCCAGAGAGCTGTCAACTACATGACAGTTTCAAAACCATTTATTGGGTATTAGTCGTCAACATATTTCATATACAATTATTATATATTAAGTATACAATTAATGGTTTCATTTCGGACATTAAATTTACCAACGCTGAGACTCAAAGTTTACCGACAACTCTCTACTAAGTTTCCGTTTACAGACCCACTGACTTCGTGGAAAAATGCTGCTCTGCATGCACGCAGGAGTTATAAGCGGAGTGACGTAGGTTTTTGCGCGTTTAGCAGTCGTTTAAGAAGTAACTCCTCCGTCTGTGCGTCATTTATGATCTGTTTCCGCGTCGCTTTTACTTTGTAAGTGACTCAGTCTTGTTGGGAGTTAGGCTTTACACGCTAACGTGGAAGTCACCTTGCTCTTGGCTCAAGGTCGCGGTGCATCCGCGCCTTGTCATTTAAAATCCTTTCCCAGACATAGCTTAACATACCATCATGACAACGGTTGTAGGCGGACACAGTCAGGCACATGTCCCGTGATTTAAATGAATAAATGATATAAAACGAAATGATATATCCCGTGATATAAAACTGAATTCGTTTCTTTGAAAACCGCTGCTGTGGACAGTAGAACTATACTAGCTTGTAAACGTTGTATTAAAACAAGCTGTCTTTGGTAGCTTTGTGGAGAGGAAAGTAGTCGGTGAGGAGAACGTTCTGGGGTCTGTGGGCGTGCCCTCAGGAAAAGTTAGATATCCTGGGGTCTCAGAAATGGCAACGCCATCGGACATAAACTTCAAAGGTTCCGACGCGAGTTGGACTTCTGGTTGTATTACTATTCTGTGGTCCAGTTATATAGCTCTAGGTCAGTGGGCCCCAAAGAAAATCATTAATTTGCCCCAGGCCCCACAATTTCTCTCGGCGGCGCTGACGATGAATACAGCCACAGAATACATGGATCGCGAATCTCGACTACGCATCAGAATGACGCGTTCTGAGTCGGGATAAAACTTATTTCAATTTATAACATTAGGTTGAGGAATTGAGTACAATGAGTTCAGAAATGTAAATGCAAATGCAAATGAAAACTGCAGCTTTGGCCTGATGTTATAAAGTTAATTAAGCTTTATCCCGACTCAGAACGCGTCATTCTGATGCGCAGTCGAGATTCGCGATCCATGTATGACAGAATAGACTTTTGTTGTCGAAACTGAACAGTCGCGCATGTCGCCTCGCGCATCTTGATTCCTCGCCATCCTGGCAAGTTCCCCCGGCAGTTTGGACCTTCAAAAGAAGGTTAAAACTGCCGGGGGAACTTGCCAGGATGGCGTAAAATATCGCGCCTGCTCATTGAAGAAATACGGACAAGTTTTCACTTGAGTCGGAATTCTAGTTGATCCTTATTCTGTGACTGGACTGAACTGCGTGTGCCCCACGAAAAAATGGCCCAAATACACGCCATCAGGTGCCATTTTGTTAGGTCTAAAATTAACCAATCAGCAAACCAGAAAATCAAAGATGGTGCCATTCAATTGGGGGCACTTCATGTAATACAAACTTGTGACGTCACATGGGTCCCCTGGGTTGGCTAAAAATGAAGTTAATGTTACTGATCTTTACACTTTCTGGGCTTCATGTTTTCTTACATCAAAAACTCAAAAATGTTAGGGGGCCCTTCTCAAGTTGGGGGCCCAGGGAAACTTTCCTCCCTAGCATCCCCCCTCCCCCTCTCAGCAGCCCTGTTCATCTTATTCACATGATTATGGTACACAATGTTTATTGAAATATTTTTTAAAAATGCATGTACAGTACAAATTTCTGGAGCATCTACACTCAAGAATGCTTCTCAAATTTCTTTACAAAGCATGTGTAAATTGTTAATGATTTTTTCCATTGGGACATTATTTTCCAATAGGTGATTGACCTTTGTGTCCGTTGGTTGCCGCAGCAAGAGAAATGCATTCATGCCAGCTTTTCTTGCAGCTTTGTAGTCTAGTTCCAAGTTATCTCCAACATGTACAGCTTCCACAGCATGTAGTTGAGCCAAGGAGAGAGCATGATTGAATATTTCAATTGAAGGTTTGTAATAAACTGTTTCTCTCGAGGTAACTATGAATGACAAGAACTCCTTCAGGTTAAGGACTTCCATAATCTTTGGTAGTCTTTCATCAAAGTTGGACACTACACCAAGTTTTACGCCTTTTTGATTTAACTCTTTTAATACTGGTACAACATCAGGGAATACATCCCAGTAACAACTCTGATTGAAATTATCATACAAGTCTGTAGAAATCTTCTCAAATATTGCTGGTTCGATATGATAGCAATCAAATGAACTCTTCACCACTTGCCTCCACCATTCTCTCGATGATATCCCTGCAGTCTGACCAAAATTAGGATGAATTGTGTTGAAGTGATGAAATGATTTTCTGAAGTTTGTCTCAAGTTTATGAGTATCAGCATTTATTCCATAAATCAAGGCAGCTTGGGCATATAATTCACCAACACTGCGATGTACTTTAAATAAGGTATTAGTCGCATCAAATGTGACCAGCTTTATTTTCGACATTTTGTGAAAGCACCCATGCACAATTAACCAGAACTTCTTTCTTAACCGAGGGTGTGGCTACACTTGCTTTTTTCCTTTATATTTCAGAGAACCCCGGTAGTCGATGTTTGGTTAGTAAATACTTGTGCTAAATAGGTTTCAACTTCTGTACTCTTGGTACTGTATTTTCCTTTACACCAGTATAAGCTAAATTACAGACTTAAACTATATAAACTAGAAAATATGAGACAAGTTACAAGAAGGCATTTGAAGGAAGCCAGTATTCTAGATAAATCTTGGAATCTTGAGTCCTTGACGCGCGGCTTGAGAGGCCTGGTGTCTAATGTGGAGCATGACTGAAAAGACGTCTGGAAGAGAAAGAAAATTTTTTATTTCGATAAACTATTATTATATTTCTTATTTAAAAAAATAGCATAGGAGCAAGTACGAGTGGATATTTCCGACGGAGAATCTTGTGATAGTATCAAGAAGGAAGCCTGGTTTATTTCAAGAGAGAAATAACGTTGAATAGCTCAGTAATTGGACTTGTAGTGAAGCAGTGTTGATCATGATGATGGTGGCTTTCTTGCATTATTATTGAAGTTTTTTCCACTATGGATGATGCTGAAGATGACAACTGGGTTCGTCTATTTGATGTTTCTAATCCACAAAAGACTCATGCAGGTTATACTGTGTACAGAGTCTCCTCAAAGGTAGAGTTTGCTAGTAGTTTATTATTCACGAAGTGTATATATATGTACCTTCATATTTTGGAATGCTTTACCGGTACATAACACAACACTACATCGTCCTGAATAAGAGCTAGTCTATAGGAATTGTTTGAAATATAATTAAATTAAAGGTAGTTTTAATAGTATAAATAGTAAAGAGGTTAAAAACGAATTTCTCCGTGTGGATAATCATTCTGAATGCCTGTTACAGTAAATTAAATCTGTTCATAGACCTAATTAAGTACAGAATACAGAATTTTCCGCCACTGATGTCAAATTCTTTTTCAATTTTCCTTTTCAGTTTCGTTTATTGTCTTAGGCATTTGTATATTTTCAATAGAATTCAAAAGAGTTTGAGTTCATTGGTGGAAAATGATGTATTTCTGTATGCTTAACTAACTGTTGCTTTATTTTAATTATTTACTGTATTAATCAAGTGTAGATAATTAGTTAAATGCCCTACTTTGATTTTTATTTGTTATTTATAATCTAGGTGTATCCAAAAGGTTTCCCAGAAGCAGCATCTGAGGTGCTCTATGTTTTATTCTCTCTATATTTTGAAAAAAATTGTTTGGTTTTCTGTATATTCAACTGCCACCCCAACAGTTAGCAGTCCTTGTGGAAAAAACCCCATTATATTGAGGAAAGAATAGTTTAGTTCATATTGCTTGACAATTTCTTGCTCAATTTAGTGAGTTTATTTAAAAAATGAGGTAACACTAACTGTGAGGGGAGGGGAGGGGAGGGGAGGGGAGGGGAGGGGAGGGGAGGGGTGAACTTGAATTGATGCGCATTAATGCTGTTTTATATTACAACTGTTCTGTATTGAACATTATTTTATGTATATTATATTAGGTTATCGTATTCAAGAGATATAGTGAAATACGTGCATTATACAAGGATCTGAAAATTATCTATGAAAGCAAAAGTGGGCAAAATAAACACTTTCCTCATTTTGCAAAGGCTCATTTCTTTAGTAAGTAATCACACAAAATTAATTATACATTGAATTAAGTTTGGGTAATGTCTGGCAGTCTGGCCAACGTATATAGAGTAGGAAAGATATACAAAGATATTTCTTATTTTATTGTGTAGGTCGGTTTGATGAGTCTGTGATAGAGGAAAGACAAAAACAGGCCTTAATGCTGTTGAATTTTGCTGGAAATATTTATTTTTTATTTACCAGTCAACCATTTGTCAAATTTTTTGAGGTTAGTGTGTTCTGTTGTCACCATTGTTCTGTTACCATTGCTGTCACCATTACTTACCCATTATTTGCCATTACTGTCACTGATGCTATCACCATGACTGTCACCACCACTGCCACCATCACTGCCACCATCACTGTCACCATAACTGTCACCACCAGTCACATCACTGCTGCCATCACTGTCGCTGTCACCATTACTGTCACTATAACTTCCACCATCACTGTCATCACTACTGCCACCACCACTGTCACCACCACTGCCATGATCACTGGCACCATCACTGTCACCATCACTGTCATCACCACTGCCATGATCACTGTCACCATCACTGTCACCATAACTTCCACCATCACTGTCATCACTACTGCCACCACCACTGTCACCACCACTGCCATGATCACTGTCACCATCACTGTCACCACCACTGCCATGATCACTGTCACCATCACTGTCACCATCACTGTCACCATCACTGTCACCACCAATGTCACCATCACTGTCACCACCACTGTCACCATCACTGTCACCATCACTGTCACCATCATTCACCACCACTGCCATGATCACTGTCACCACCACTGTCACCACCACTGTCACCATCACTGCCACCATGACTGTCACCACCACTGTCACCATCACTGTCACCATCACTGTCACTATCACTGTCACCACCACTGTCATGATCACTGTCACCATCAATGCACCACCACTGTCACCACCACTGTCACCACCACTGTCACCATCACTGTCACCATCACTGTTACCACCACTGCCACTATCACTGTCACCACCACTGTCATGATCACTGTCACCATCAATGCACCATCACTGTCACCACCACTGCCACCATCACTGTCACCATCACTGTCACCACCACTGTCACCATCACTGTTACCACCACATCACCATCACTGTCACCACCACCATCACCATCACTCACCATCACTGTCACCATCACTGTCACCATCACTGTCACCATCACTGTTGCCATCGCTGTTACCACCACTGTTACCACCACTGTTACCACCACTGTTACCACCACTGTCACCACCACTGTCACCACCACTGTCACCACCACTGTCACCATCACTGTCACCATCACTGTCACCATCACTCACCATCACTGTCACCACCACTGTCGTCACCACTGTCACCACCACTGTTACCACCACTGTTACCATCACTGTTACCATCACTGTTACCATCACTGTTACCACCACTGTCACCACCACTGTTACCATCACTGTTACCATCACTGTTACCATTACTGTCACCATTACTGTCACCATCACTGTTAACACCACTGTCACCATCACCGTCATCATTACTATCACCATCACTGTGTCTGTTACCACTGTCACCACCATCATCATTGGACTGCTTTATACTAGGGAGGTGTTGAACATGCCAGTAGAGCGTCCTCAAGAAACTCCAGTGATTCTGACCAACCATTGGATCCTGAAGAAGCAACGGAACCAGACTATTGTGAAATGCAACCCTGGACACCCCAGAGCTACTTCACAAACAATGGTGAAAATTCAGAACTAAATAGCTCAGATGAAGAAACCATTGAACCGAGAAACGATCCGACTGATCCCGATTTAACGTTAGATTTAAAAAACGACAACGTATGTTCGTCACCAATAGACAGCTCTAAGATAAACTGGTTAGCCCGAGCAATGTCAATGTGCAGTGAAGGTGATGACATTGAAACGTTAGCATCTGAAGCAGGTTGTGGAGAAAATGAGTTGAATAAACCAAAGGACAGTCCAGAAATTCTTGAAGCTCATGAACCTCAAGATGTACCAGCAGAAAGTTCTCAAACTAGCCAAGGAAATGTACTGGACCTTCTGCCTACTCTACTCGAGAGTTCAGAAGGTGAAGACGATGAAGATGTGTTTGTTGAGATCCTTTCAAATGATAAACCACAGCCTTGTCAACCTACGGGTAATAATAAGGACGTTCAAGAAGAATATGTTTACGCTAAGAATTTAACTGATGAGAAATCTCATCCAACTGACAACACAAGATATTCTGGAGAACACAATAATGTGACTAAAGTACAGAAAACACAAGACAAGGACAGGGTAGAGGAAAATATAGCACCTGAAAAAAGCAAGAAAGGGCTTCAGCAAGTTGGTCGTTTGGTTTCTAATATTGGTGTTTCATGGATTGACCCGAGAAAGAAAGATTACCTTTACGAAGCAGCACAAATAATTCAACAAGCGTTATATTGTGAAGCAAATGAAATGTACGAAGATGCTTTTAATAAATATAAGATATGTGTTGGGATTCTTTTGAAAGGCGTTCAACGTAAGTGTTATAGTTTAGATATTTCTTAACACTTTGAAGCCTGAAGACGAGTCTTTAGTATTTTATTCTGGCTAACGCCAGACGATTTTATTCAGCACATGGAGAGGTCCAGGCCCCAAAGTGTTAAAACCTATCTCTTTAACACTTTGAAGCTTGAAGACGAGTCTTCAGTATTTTATTCTGGCTAACGCCAGACGATTTTATTCAGCACAGAGAGAGGTCCAGGCCTCAACGTGTTAAAATAGGTGTGCCATTTTTTCAAGAAATGTTTTTATTCCTATACGTTTAGATGACAGTAATTCGAAAAGACGTGATGCAGTGAGACGAAAAACAGCTCAGTATTTACTGAAAGCAGAGTTTCTTGTCAATACATATCTCAAAATAGAAGATGGGAGCATGAGTGACTTGACAGTGAATGTACGAACATTATTCAGTCGTGTCTATATTAATAGTACTTTCTTATTTTAAAGTGCCCTGCCTAATGACAGGTTTCTGTCTAATGTTTTTTTATGGCTTCCTTGAAAATGCACTCAGTTGTTCAATAATTATTTTCTTTTTTAAGCCTCCAAACTCTTCTAAAGCTTTACAAGTTGAAAATTTAGGCAATCGACAGTTTAGTCAACTGACATTAAAGAGTCTAAAAGTTATTGGCGTTATCAGAAAGGTATTGTAAAAGAGAGAAGAAACGGACTGAATAAAATTGAAGTATCAGAAAATAAATAAATGAATGAATAAATAAATAAATGTATAAAATTGTTCTTTGTTCAGGTTATGTTAGTTCAATGTAGAGATTTAGAAGGAGTTTTTGTGGTTAAGGTATGATTTGTATCATTTCTTTTTCTTTCATTTCTCTACTTTTTAATTGTTTTTATTGGAAATGTTTTTGTTTTTTGTCCTATCAACAAGTTTTATCGTTATGCTTGAAAAGTACTTTTGTGCCTACTTTTTGACAAAAAGTGTGCGTACGACGTAATTTTTTTATGCAGCTTGATATTTTTTTTTCACTTATTAGGTTTTACATAAAACAAATGCTGTTCACAGAAATGTCAGACATGAAAGCAAACAAACTAATAAAGGCTTTTCCAAGAAATATGTAAGTATGGTAAACGAAGTGGTTGGTTGATTAGTTGGTTCGTTGGTTGATTGATTGATTGATTGATTGATTGATTGATTGATTGATTGATTGATTGATTGATTGATTGATTGATTGGTTGATTGATTGGTTGATTGGTTGGTTAGTTGGTTGGTTGGATGGTTGGATGGATGGTTGATTGATTGATTGATTGATTGATTGATTGATTGATTGATTAGCTAACTTAACGGAAAAACTTGCACATATAAAGTTGTGTGCTAATATTTGTAGGTTTTTTACTTGTTTTTCTCTTCTTTTGGTAGATCAACTCAGCTCATATGGTAAAATTATACAGACACTTTGACACAAGCAACAGTATTTTCTTACTTCTGGACTACGCAATCGGAGGAACGTTATGGAACTATGTAAACACCTTAAGAGAACAATCTAAAGTTACTGAACAAACTTCAGAACAAGAAATAAAGGAGGATGTGACCTCAAGTGAAAACATTCGTGAAGATATCGAGCACTCACGTGGCACAAAAACGAACTTAGCTCCATCAGACAATCTTGGAAATTCTGAATCAGATGTTTTAACGTCGTCAAATGATTTATGTCAAACGTCTGGAGCTACTTGTTTGGTTAACAAAAGGTCAACTGATAAGGAAACTAAAATCGAAACGTCAAAAGGAAAGGAACATTTTGACGAGAATTTAGCTGGTCTAAGTGACCCTGATGGAACGTTTAGAACGATAGATAATTTATCAATCGATGAAACTGATTTAAATACAACAACTCTTTCCTCAGAAACTGAGAAGAACTGCATTGTTGGTAATCAAGATCATGCGACTACTTGCGGTGACGTATTACATTATCTCGATCACGTGACTCAGGGTGATCATGTGACTGCAGAATGTGTTCAACGTTGGATAGCTGAACTGTTGGTGGCCATGGTCAGCGTGCATTCATGTGGGATTATTTTTAAGTAAATAATTTGAATATTTGCATTGTGACAAATAGTAATACAAGCGAGAATTTGGTAACCCCACGTTTATTTATTCCTGAGCACGTTTATTTATTCCTGAGCACGTTTATTTATTCCTGAGCACGTTTATTTATTCCTGAGCGCGTTTATTTACTCCTGAGCACGTTTATTTATTCCTGAGCACGTTTATTTATCCCTGAGCACGTTTATTTATTCCTGAGCACGTTTATTTATTCCTGAGCACGTTTATTTATTCCTGAGCACGTTTATTTATTCCTGAGCCTTCATGCTATTGATTCGGGCCTTCATCAGAGCAGTACTTTATGTAATATATCATACACGAGGAGGATTGTTTCATCAGGATATCCATAGTTAATAGAAAATATACATGGTTTGGAAGCTCACAAAAGTCATTGTTTTATGTTTTTGTTCACGTTTATGGAAATTTTTGCACTTTCACGGTTACTGAACATATTGTGTTTTCTGTACAATGAAGCAATCATCCAATAGCAAGGTTTGGGTTCAATCACTCAACTGTACTGTTTAAATATTAATAAACCTAAAACAAAGGATTTGGCACCTTCATGTACCTTTCAACATGAATCGTAGCTTGATTGTTAACCGCTTTGAAGTTTGCCGGGTTTCTAAACCATGTATATTTTCTATTAACTATGGGATATCCAAGCACAGAGACGTTTGTTGAAAACCGAGGCGAAGCCAAGATTTTTGAACAAACTTCGAGGTGTTTGGATTAAAGAAATACCAAATGGTTTTCCGTGTTTGGATACTCTGATCCTTTGGATACTATGATCCTTTGGATACTCTGATCCTTTGGATACTCTGATCCTTTGGATACTCTGATCCTTTGGATACTCTGATCCTTTGGATACTCTGATCCAAACACGCGGAAATTGCGAGACTGGAGAAAAGCGTAAGTCTAGCAATTTCCCAAGTGTTTGGATAAGAGTCTCCAAACACGGAAAAAAAACATTTGGTATTTCTTTTATAAAATAATCACAAGTGAATATGATATACTGTCCGACATTTTCAAAAACTCGTTTTGGCGGGAATTTTCCGTGTTTGGATACTCTGATCCAAACACGGTAATTGACCAATCAGGGCTCGCGTAGTATACATGTTATTTATAAATCCTGATGAAACACTCCTCCGAGTGTTTGATATGACATCTCAAACAAATCAGTATTCTAAGAGAAAATCGAGATGAAAGTTTTCTTAATTTATATAATTTCTTCCTCCGATATCCAAACACAGACACGGTACTGATTTCCTTTGTGTTATTAATGAGTTTGAGATGTAAAAATGAAAAATCTTTTTGTTCTGATGAAGGCCTGAGACAACAGGATAAAGGTTTAGCTCAAAATAATTAACGTGGTCTTACTACAAATTCTTGCTTCTATTATTATTTTTAATTATGTCATAAAGAAGAAGGCTCTGTCTTACTTTTTTTTACAATATTTCATTTTCTTTTTTATATGTTTTTTGAGACTGTTCTTGAAGCAAGTAGCTACAGGGAACTGAACGAAACTGATAGTTTCTGATTACTAATATGTTTTGCTATTATTCCAGGGATCTTAAACCGGCAAATGTGTTACTGGATGACAGTGGTCATGTTCTTCTATCGTATTTTGGAGTATGGGAAGAAGTGGATCATTCTGTCGATCCTGAAGCTGTGGAACATTTATACTGCGCTCCTGGTGAGATATTTTCTAAGTCTCTTTCTTCATCGTATTACAGCCCCAGTTTCGTTTTTGTTTCGGGAATGACATTTTTCAAAACCCTAAAAAAAAACACCATCCGGTTTAGTTTTCGTTCATGAACCACAATGTTGATTAGAGAAACTAATGTGAAATGTAAATAAATTTTTAAACATTTTGTTTAGAAATTTCCTGTGGTGAGAAAATTACTTTTGCGGCTGATTGGTGGAGTCTTGGTGTACTCAGCTATGAGTTAATTACTGGAAGGGTAAAGTTGGGTTTTCACGGATACGTTTCCATGTCTGTCTGTCTGTCTGTCTGTCTGTCTGTCTGTCTGTCTGTCTGTCTGTCTGTCTGTCTGTCTGTCTGTCTGTCTGTCTGTCTGTCTGTCTGTCTGTCTGTCTGTCTGTCTGTCTGTCTGTCTGTCTGTCTGTCTGTCTGTCTGTCTGTCTGTCTGTCTGTCTGTCTGTCGGTCTGTCGGTCGGTCGGTCGGTCGGTCGGTCGGTCGGTCGGTCGGTCGGTCTGTCTGTGTCGTTGCTTGATTACAGGACTTGGTAATTTATTAATTGGTTGATCTTCCTATTCCTAGTTCGTCTTCACTCTTGTCACTTCTTCTTTTTTTAGAGTTTTTCTTCCACTCATCCCTGGGGAATCCACTCCCATTCTTCCATTAACTTCCCCACAGATGATATTTCAGCTGAAGCTCGTTCTTTCCTAACAGAGGTACGTATTTTAGCCATACTCTTAGCGTTACAAAATTATCCTGCCTGTAATCTTTCAGTACAGACCAAGCTACGAGGGAACGAAGTTTGTGCTTAAAGACCAAAGGCAGGATAATTTTGCCGTAATGACCGACCAAAGAGACTAATGCGTTGCTTTTGTTTTTTTAGCTCATTTGCCATAACTCAGGCGAGAGGCTAGGTGAGTACTGTACATTGTACTAACTGAAGTAGAGCTGAAGACGGAGCACACACTGGCGGACGGATGCACTGGCGGACGGACGGATACACTGACGGATGGATGCACTGGCGGACGGACGGATGCACTAGCGGACGGATGCACTGGCGAACGGACGAATACACTAACGGACGGATGCACTGGCGGACGGACGGATACACTAACGGACGGATGCACTGGTACACTGGCGGACGGATGCACTAGCGGACGGATGCACTGGCGAACGAACGGATACACTGACGGACGGATACACTAACGGACGGATGCACTGACGGACGGATGCACTAGCGGACGGATGCACTAGCGGACGGATGCACTGGCGAACGGATGGATACACTGACGGACGGATACACTAACGGACGGATACACTGGCGGACGGATACACTGGCGAACGGATGCACTAACGGACGGATGTACTAGCGGACGGATGCACTGGCGAACGGACGGATACACTGACGGACGGATACACTAACGGACGGATGCACTGGCGGACGGATGCACTAGTGGACGGATGCACTGGCGAACGGACGGATACACTGACGGACGGACGGATGCACTAGCGGACGGATGCACTGACGGACGGATACACTAACGGACGGATGCACTGGTACACTAACGGACGGATACACTGACGGACGGACGGATGCACTAGCGGATGGATGCACTGGCGAACGGACGGATACACTGACGGACGGATACACTAACGGACGAATGCACTGACGGACGGACGGATGCACTAGCGGATGGATGCACTGGCGAACGGACGGATACACTGACGGACGGATACACTAACGAACGGATGCACTGGTACACTAACAGACGGATACACTAACGGACGGATGCACTGGTACACTAACGGACGGATACACTGACGGACGGACGGATGCACTAGCGGATGGATGCACTGGCGAACGGACGGATACACTGACGGACGGATACACTAACGGACGGATGCACTGACGGACGGACGGATGCACTAGCGGATGGATGCACTGGCGAACGGACGGATACACTGACGGACGGACGGATGCACTAGCGGACGGATGCACTGGAGGACGGACGAACGAACATTAGTAATTTCGAAATTACATTTTAGGGCCTGGTAACTGCGAGGTTCGCATTGCATTCTGGAACTGTTTCAGGGGTCACAAACCTCTCCCTCAAACAGCCCCATAATTCAATGCAGATTTCACTATCACCAGGTCTTTAAAACGCAATTTCAAAATGGTGGATAGACAGATTGATTTGTGTTCATTGTCTTTTATCATACGCTTGATGGTATTGTAGGAAGTGGAATGGATGGCGTTGAAGAGATCAAGTCTCATGCATTCTTTAAAGGAATTGACTGGCACAAAATATCAACACGAAGTTGACATGAGATTAGTCAGGTGATCTAATCTGACCGTGGGAAAAAAGCCTGGGACCGGGGAAACGCGAGTACTATATTGTAACATTGTAGATAGAAATATTTTTACAATGTCATTCTCATCAATATCTTGACTTAAGTTATAAATAATTGTATAGAATTAGTAAAATTTTGATGGGGATTTGCAAACATAAGAATAATTTATAGGACTGTCAGCTTGAAATTTGTAAAGTTTTGTTAGTTTTTGTTTTGTTTTGTTTTGTTTTGTTTTGTTTTGTTTTGTTTTGTTTTGTTTTGTTTTGTTTTGTTTTGGTTTGTTTTGTTTTGTTTTGTTTTGTTTTGTTTGTTTGTTTGTTTGTTTGTTTGTTTGTTTGTTTGTTTGTTTGTTTGTTTGTTTGTTACACGAAGAAATTTCTAGCTGCGCCAAGCGACGCACAATAGACGAATTTAATTCAGCGAATTTAATTATTTGAATTTTATTACACGAAACTGCGATGTATAACTCGCCGGATTAAATTCAACTCACGAATTAAATTCGTCTCGGTAATTAAATTCGGCAATTGAATTCTTCTATCAGTAAACACGGAAAACGCGACGATAATGCGTCTTCGAGTTACACGACGAAGTATCGTCACGTCGAATTAAATGTTTCTCTTCTGTCTTTGACAATTCGGCGCCATTTGGCGCCATTTTCAAGAAGTCGTTTTCAGGCTCTACGAGTCCAAGTAAACACAATTCAATTCGACTGAAATTCGACGTTCAACTCGACGTCGCATACTCGCATTTACGTTGCATTAAGGCGGTTTTCCACTAGGCGACATTTAATTGTCGACCGACTCGACATTTTTCTTTTGTCTTGGCCAATTAGTTCCACTCGAGAGCTTGCGAGACAAAAGAAAAGTGGGAAACCGCCTTAACCGACGAAGTTAATTCGAATTAAATTCGTCTGAATTAAATTAGTTTATTGTGCGACGGTTTGCGCAGGCCTGACTCGATTTGTTTCCAGTTGTAAGTACCTTAAAAATTCAGTCTGCCATCTGAGTTCTAGTGGCTCAATGGTTATATGGTCTGGCTATAGCAAGGTTACAGCTTTGAGCTGTGTAGGAATCAGAAATTTCCGAGTATTCCCTAAGGACAGCTTGTAGAGCAAGAACTAACAAAACTTTAATAACGAGACATCTAGATTTTAAATTCTAAAGTAATTATATTTATAATGTAAATATAATTATATAACAATTTATATAATTATGCTATTGATACTGCAAATAAAATTATATTTTATTTTATATTTCTTGTGTTGAAAACCTCAGTCTTTTTATCGGTAAGTGTTTGTAAATTATATATGTCGCACTGTAGCCGGTAAATTCTTCTAGAAGCTTCAGTACCTCCCTACTTTGGGGGGGGGAGGGAGGGAGGGAGGGAGGGAGGGAGGGAGGGAGGGAGGGAGGGAGGGAGGGAGGGAGCGAGCGAGGGAGCGAGCGAGGGAGGGAGGGAGGGAGGGAGGGAGGGAGGGAGGGAGGGAGGGAGGGAGGGAGGGAGAGAGAGAGAGAGAGAGGGAGAGAGAGAGAGAGGGAGGGAGGGAGAGAGGGGGGAGGGAGGGAGGGAGGGAGCGAGCGAGCGAGCGAGGGAGGGAGGGAGGGAGAGAGGGAGGGAGAGAAAGAGAGAGAGGGAGGGAGGGAGAGAGGGGGGAGGGAGGGAGGGAGGGAGGGAGGGAGGGAGGGAGGGAGGGAGGGAGGAACGGACGGACGAACGAACGAACGAACGAACGAACGAACGAACGAACGAACGAACGAACGAACGAACGAACGAACGAACGAACGAACGAACGAACGAACGAACGAACGAATGAATGAATGAATGAACAACTAAAGTTCTTCTATCCTAACTCGTTTACTTATGTTCTATTGATCTACCTTCTCTATATAACGTGTGCATGATAGTGATTTATTTCAACATGCGAAATGTTATGATACCTGTTGATGAAACGCAATTATAATAACCACAATATAAAATCCATCAAAACATTATATTTTGTCTTGTTTTAGATCTCTTTTCTACATCGCTTCATCAAAATATTTTGAAAAGACTAATGGACAGGTTGAAAGTTGGTTGTTTTTTAAAGTTTTTGTTGCCATACACAAGACAAGTTATTATTTTGTCACCGAAATATTTGCTTTTTTTTCTGTCTATTTTTTCCCGTTTATTTTGTACGTTCTAGGTTTTCTGAAATGGAGAAATCGCAAGTAAGGTATTTCTTGTTAGAAGATGAAGTACTTTATGTGTGCTATCGATGTTAATGGTATTATTAAACAAGTTTGTTTTGAAAACATTTTTAAATCACCTGTCAGTCAGGTGTGTTTACGGACAAGAAAATTAATAACATTAACAGCCATGCACGCACATCATGAGTGAGAACTCAAATTTAAGAAATCTTGATTCAATTTTTTAAAGGCCGATCATAGAAACGCCGTTCATGCAACCGTTGTTTACGATAACCGGCGCTTAATTAAACGAATTTTAAAATACATACAGGTGTCTTACGAAAAAGCTGACTATGTTAATCGACAAGTAAACAGTAATATTAAACAGTAATTCTTTTTAGAATTAAGACAAACATCGTATTAAGTAGTGGCGGAAACAATTTCAATATATGTAAGAAACATGCTCTATGCTTCTAGTGAAATCTTGTTTAGCTAACCATCACTGCAATTGGCCCTAAAAGTTTCTGTGTATTGTGTTTCTCAGTATCGAGGCAAATTTTACAGGTAATTTTGTTTTTTAACAGCAACCGTCTTGCGTTTTTTTTGTTTATATTAAAATTTAAAACAGCCAATAAGGATGAACTTCAAAAGGTGTGGTGCAGTCCGGTGTTCGTCTAACAGCTGTTTTTACCTCACTTTGTACTTTTCTCTTACGCAGTTCTGAACATTTAGTTTCGTAGCGCTTTGAGATGTGAAAGGCAACCATGTTTCGCATAGTTTTGTCCCGTTGCTTGTTCCTTGGGGTAATCTTGTATTTACAGGTAAGACTTTCTCATTATTGCCTTATAGTTTAAATTAAAAAAACTATATTAAGGGCCTAGCGAACCGTCACTCGTATTAATGACGCCGCGCCGCAATTTGTTTAAAGCTTGCCTGCGTCGTTCATGTGTCTATGCCACTCTGGGGACTTATACTACATTAAAGAGCATGAAATTCTGTACAACATATAAATTTTAAAAAATCGTATAGAATAGCGCCTGAGAAAATTGTGTTTATATCTGATGTAATCTGAAATATGCCACGCAACCCCAGTGATGCAGGCTACTTAATACCATATATGCTATCTTGATGATTTTTTTCGTTTTAGGTTTAGTTATAGAAGCTTTGTTACACGCTTAAGTATTGCCTGGTTTATATATATAAAGTATTTGCTATTCTCAAATCATTAATAATTCATGAACCGAAAACAAAGCAAATCAGTACCGAGAAGGAGGAGGTTTTGATATCGGAGGAAGAAATTACATAAATTAAGCCAACTTTCGCCTCGATTTTCTCTTAAAAAACTGTTTTGTTTGAGAAGCTATACGGAAGAGTGTTTCATCAGGAAATCCAAACACCTCGAAATTTGTTCAAAAACCTCGGCTTCGCCTCGGTTTTCAACAAAAGTCTCCGTGTTTGGAAATCTTGATGAAACACGCCTCCTCGTGTATGATATATAACTAAACAATCTGGTAATTTATGTACGTTAGAATACCTTTGAAAACTACAGAGGGATTGAAATTTATGCGCGAGCAACGCTTCAGCTAGCCTGGTTAACTACTAAAGACTTCTGCTTTCCTATTGGTTGAAATTTCGCGCGTTTTTAGTGGCTGAGTAAAACTGCAATCGTCATAAGTGGATTTAGCCCTGATGACGCGAGCATGAGATTAGTGGTTACCTGGCACCAGGCTACGCTTCAGCAAGAAAAACCGCTGAATGGCACCTGCACCGCTTACATTTATCGTAATTCTTAAACCAATTAGAACCCTGATTGTATCAAATATCGTTTTAATGCCATAAATGATGTAAATAATACAGTGTGGCCGTAATCGTTTTTTTAACGCTATTTTTCTAGTGTTCTTGGGCTGCAGCCTCAAGATACACTGGTCTTAAACTCAAAACCTCGGTTTCTAAGTCTCGTTCATCGTTGGTTTCTGGGTAAGATTGCTCTTTATATATTTCTGTTCTTGTTACCTGTGATTTAGTAGTTAAAGTGTTTATAAAGCCAAATATGATATTACTGCATATGGATTCTATTTAATGTGTATAGTTGAATGCCAAAATATTTTCTGACTTGAACTTTTATTTGTTGTTGTATTGAGGCATAATTTACATACGCAGTGTCCCGTTACAGCAGAAATATTACCCAATTCACATGTTAATGAATACTTGAATAGTATATTCTATATTTTATCTTCTTTTTTTCATTAAAATCATTACATACTGGAAATGAATCCTACATTACCATTTTGGAAATACAAACCTCAATATAACAAGAAATAAAAGTTCAAGTCAGAAAATATTTTGGCATTCAACTATTCACGTTACATGGAATCCATATCAGTAATATCTTATTTGAGTTTATAAGCAACTACTTTTCTTGAACTTTAGGGATAACGTAACGTTTACCATTAATGTTAAACATGTGGCTACCTCACGAGCAAAAGCAGTTGATATTGTTTTACGAATTGAGTTACCTATCTACCTGAGGTTCAACAATTATGATTCTGGTAGTGGGATTTCTCCAAGCAGCTCTGAAAATAAATCGTCGTCAATATTTACGTTCAAGGTTTGTTATTAGATACAAGAAGTGGGATAAGGTGGAGGTGAAATGAAGGGGTGGAGTAGAGTGGAGTGGAGTGTGGTGGAGTGGAGTGAGGTGGAGTGAAGGAAGTGAGGTGAAGTGAAGGGAGGTGAAGTGAAGTGAAGTGAAGTGAAGTGAAGTGAAGTGAAGTGAAGTGAAGTGAAGTGAAGTGAAGTGAAGTGAAGTGAAGTGAAGTGAAGTGAAGTGAAGTGAGGTGAGGTGAGGTGAGGTGAAGTGGAGTGGAGTGGAGTGAAGTGAAGTGAAGTGACGTGACGTGGAGTGGAGTGAAGTGAAGTGAAGTGTGAGGTGAGAAGTGAAGTGAAGTGGAGTGGAGTGGAGTGAAGTGAAGTGAAGTGTGAGGTGAGAAGTGAAGTGAAGTGAAGTGGAGGGGAGGGAAGTGAAGTGAAGTGGAGTGAAGTGAAGTGGAGTGAAGTGACGTGGAGTGACGTGGAGTGACGTGAAGTGAAGTGAAGTGAAGTGAAGTGAAGTGAAGTGAAGTGAAGTGAAGTGAAGTGAAGTGAAGTGAAGTGAAGTGAAGTGAAGTGAAGTGAAGTGTGAGGTGAGAAGTGAAGTGAAGTGACGTGGAGTGAAGTGAAGTGAAGTGAAGTGAAGTGAAGTGAAGTGAAGTGAAGTGAAGTGAAGTGAAGTGAAGTGAAGTGAAGTGAAGTGAAGTGAAGTGAAGTGAAGTGTAGTGTAGTGTAGTGTAGTGTAGTGTAGTGTAGTGTAGTGTAGTGTCAGGTGTCAAGTACGCCTCTCTTTAGCTCTGTTTATTTCTGCTTCGTTGGTTTTAATATTTGGTCCCCATTATGTAAATTTTGGATTGTTGGTTTGCTAAGTACTACGTGAACATTCTACATCAAGTTCTGGATCGATTGTTTAGTTTCCGTGGCTTTATTTTTGGATTATTTATTTGACCGTTTGGCCTGTGGCGTATCTGTTGTTCGTGATTTTGTACAAGTATTGTTTCTGCGTGTCACGATTATTTGGTGAGCCAAAATTTCACAGTTCGTTTGGTTTTGGTATTCCTATCCTGTTGTACAAGTTTCACCTCTGTTCGTGTAATCATTTTTGAATTATTTATCATTTCGTGTTTGACCGTTGGAGTTGTTTTGTCTCACTTGACGTCTCCTAGCAACAGTTATATTTGAATTTTCTCCGTCAATCCTGACTCCGCAGTTTGGTTATTCATACCAGTGTTGTTGTCATCGTCCCATTCTTTTATTGGTACTATTTTGGTTGATGCTCGTCTTATATATTTTGAATTTTACACAAGTTTGTATCGTGCCGTATAACCGTCAAATATTTATCAAGATCAACTGTCTCCTTCAGATTTCGCTATATATTTACCTCGAAATCTTCGCTTGGTTTTCATCAATTGTTCTTCCTACTGCTATTTTGGAATCGCTTAACATGTCTACAACTACTGCCTGATTTTGGTTTATTTTAGTACAAAAGTTCTTGTTGCATTTTTTATTTGATTGCAACACGGGTTTTCCCCGTGTGAAGTATCATATTTCCCATGTTACCTTCTTGAGTATTTTTCTGATTACGTCATGTCTTCTCCACGAACTATTCAAACATTTATTTGTCCTGACTGCAATTTTTCATCGTGTTCACAACCTGGCCTTTGCATTCATCGTACTAAAACTCATAAAATTACTGACACCTCTATTAAATCGGTCTCCGTAGTAAGATCATACCCTGAAGGAAAGAATTTTATTTGTTGTCTTTGCGGAAATACCCTCGTCAATTTTCCTAACCTTAAACGTCATTTTAAAAAGATTCATCCTGATACTCTTATTTTGGCATCTGCTCATTGCTCAATATGTGATATGGATTTTTCTAATGCGCAGGCTGTTAGTGTTCATTGCCAACGTTCACATGGTATTTCAAAAACTAACCCACATGTTCAATATCCTCAAAGTCCGACTCCAATAATGTCTCAGATTACTGCTGACCATAATGTTACATCTGGTGTTGCTACCCGCCGTTCAACTAGACCTGTTCGTAAAAAATGTTCTTCCAAACAACGATCTTCGACCTGTACAGATAAATCCTCTTTCCCATCCTCTGTCCAACTACGGTCAAGTCCACTTGATGATCCTATCTTGGTCCCAAACAAGTCATCTTCATCACCAGAACTCCGTGATTCGTGTTCTCGCCACTTATCCCATTCTCCCATCAATCCCGTTATAGATTCAACTCATCATATACCTCATGTCTCCAATTTGGTCTTCTCTTCTTCCACACAACCACCGACATCACATGATCCTGAGTCGGATCCTGTCCTTTCATCAACTACTTCGCTTACCGCCTTCCTCGATAAATCAATTGAATGTTCCCCTTCCACCATCATTCAGCATCAGACTTCCTCCGCCAATTCTCAACAAACATTGAATTGTCTCAGTTCTTTGCTTGGTCTTAACAAACCTCTTCCATCACCCCGAACTGAACAAGCCTCAAACTCCTTATCGCGTTTCATTCGTGAATGCAATAATATTTCTCCTTCTGTTCCTCAACGAGCTCCCAAAACAGTTGGTTTACCTTCTTCACCTATTTCTTCATCAGAAGTCTCTTCCATCCTAACTGCTGTTAACGATTCATCCCGATCCTCGCCTCCTGCTCCGAGTCCTTCTCCTAGACGTTACCAAAGACCAACAGCTGCTAGATTCTTTTCTCCCTGGTCATCTCCACAACCTCCTCGTCGTTCACCTAACGTTGCCCAATCAGATGTCGATGACCTAATTAATTCGACTTTACATTCTTCTGCTGAGATACCTACTCATTCTTCATCATCGCACCTCACTCCGCTATCTTCCTTTACCTCTGACAACGTTGAAAGTCCTTCGACAAATACCTGTTCAACTTCTGAGTCGCGATCTCTTCCTGTTAATGATTCTTTACCTTCTCCTAACATGCATGATGATGATTTCACACAATCTCAAAATTCACCATCGCCCATTCCTTCAGAATCACGCTTGAAGAGAAATGCTTTTCGTGAAAAATGGACAACTGCCTTCTCCGGGGACATTCCGTGGTCGGACTTTTGCACCCTCTGTGACGAATTTGCCGTTGAATCTCGAACTCTCGCTTTAGAAATCGCTGCAGAATCTTCATCTTCTTTTCGTCGTCCAAAACCTCTTCCTCGTCGTGATCGTCCATCTGGCCGCCGTCCTGCTTTCCGTCATCGACCGCTTTTATCCAATCCCGCCGAAGCACAACGCATTCAAACTTTATATCGTCATTCTAAGAAAAGAGCTGCTCGGAAAATCCTCTCTCCTAACAGTCCTTTCTACACTGGATCAACAGATAAAGCAGAATCTTTCTTTAGAAATACATTTTCCTTTCGTCAATGTGACACTACATCCCTTCAAGACAAATTAAAAGATCTCGTTACACCTGCTCCGAGCGATGACTTCCTCTTTTCATCTCCTTGTTGTGATGAAATCCGTCGGAAACTCTTCTCTGCCGCCAATACCTCTCCTGGGCCTGATCGCGTGGAATATCGTCACTTGAAAAGCATTGACCCATCCTGCTCTATCCTTTCTCTCCTATTCCAACACTGTTTCAAGCAACGTGATGTTCCTCCAGCCTGGAAATCTGCGACTACGGTGCTCATCTATAAGAAAGGTAGCACAGACGATCCTTCCAACTTTAGACCCATCGCCTTAATGTCGTGCCTCTACAAGTTAGTTATGGGAGTTATCGCCAAACGACTAACATCATGGGCCATTGATCACGATCTTTTATCCAATGAACAAAAGAGTGCACGTCCCAGTGAAGGTTGTTATGAACATACCTTTCTCCTCCAGTCCATCGTAGGTGATGCCCGACGCAATCGGAAAAATGCTTTTGTCGCTTGGCTTGATCTTCGCAATGCTTTTGGAAGTATCCCTCATTCTGCTATTACCTCTACCCTTTCCCATATTGGAGTACCACAACCACTAATTGAAATGATCACCAATTCTTATTCTGGAGCCACCACCAAAATACGTACCCCCACCAGTTTGACCTCTGATATACCAGTTTTATCAGGTGTCAAGCAAGGTTGTCCGTTAAGCCCAATCATTTTCAATTTGACCATCGACATCATTCTACGTGCAATTAAACAAAAAGCTTCAGACATTGGTCCTGCTAAACATCACGGTATACCTGTCTCTGTCTTTGCTTATGCTGATGATCTTGTCATAATCTCCAGAAATAAAGACCGACTCCAGAAACTCTTAGATGCTGCTTCTTCTACTGCGACAACCCTTGGTTTATCCTTCAGACCTGATAAGTGCGCCTCTATCAGCCTCACCTGTTCCAGATCTAATCATTCTGAATCTTCTTTTGAACTTAATGAATTCATCGTCCAGAATAATTCCATTCCTCCACTTGATCGTGAACATCCTTACAAATACCTTGGCGTTCCTATTGGCCTAATCCATGACCCAGATAACATCTCTGATTTGGTTCAAAACCTTTCACGTGATCTGGTCAATATTGAGAAATCCCTTTTAGCTCCTTGGCAGAAGTTAGACATGATTCGTACCTTTCTTCAACCTTCTTTAACATTCGCCCTTCGTGCTGGATACCCGAAAAAAGAACATCTTCGTGAATATCGTTCAACTCTCGTTTCTACCATCCGCAGAATATGTTCTCTACCATCTCGAGCTTCTGCTTCCTACATCTTCGCTCATAAACGCGCTGGTGGTCTTGGCCTCGTCGATCCAATCTTTGAAGCTGATGTTCAAGCTATAATTCATTCGGTTAAGATTCTATCGACCTCCGACCCGACTGTAATTCACATTGCTAATGCTGAATTAAACGAAACCGTTCGACATGCCTCCCGATCTAATCCTACTTCTGCTCTGAAATCCAACTACCTGTCCAGCCTTCCTGATGATCGTTTAAACAACATACACTACCGCATTCAATCGTTGTGGACCCGAGTCCGCAAATCCACTCGCAACCTTGGTATTGAAGTTAAATTCAATGACAATGGTCTTCCTGTCCTTTCGTCGCAAAACTCCGGTACTGTTCTTGCTAAAGAAGCCAGTCGTTTTTTGCATTTTCACGTCCAAGATCGATTCGCTTCTACACTATTTGCTCTTCCTGATCAAGGAAAAGTTGCTCGGGCGCTTACTACTGACACCTTCGCCAATGGATCTACTTGGCAGTACAACGGCTTCAACATACGTTTTAGAGACTGGCGTTTTATCCATCGTGCTCGACTCAATTGCCTTCCACTTAATAATGTGAAGAGTCGGTGGTCTAATGCCAGCCCAAAATGTCGCCGTTGTACTTCAGACGAAACCCTTCCTCACGTCTTGTGTCACTGTCTTCCTAACATGCCAAGTATTCTTCGCAGACACAACACCATAGTAGACCGTATCACCAACGCCGTTCAACATGGTACCATTACTACCGACAAACAAGTTCGTGCCGCCAACTCACGTTTACGTCCTGACATTATTGTTGAAGAGGATAACAAAGTTCTTATAATTGATGTTTGTTGCCCCTTTAATAATAATGCTGAAGCCCTTCATGATGCTGAACAACGGAAAATCAATAAATATGAAGGGCTGAAGCAATTTTTCATTGGTCAAGGCAAGCAATGTGAGGTCTTTGGTTTTGTGGTTGGTGCTCTCGGCTCCTGGCATCCTCCAAATGAAAATGTTTTACGGCACCTTGGAATGTCCAAAAGATACCGTTCCTTGTTCAGAAAACTTTGTTGCACTGACGCAATTCAAGGCTCGACAAACATTTACCGGGAACATCTTGGCATCACAGAAGATGTCTTAGAAGTAGAAGTTGATCCTGAGTAAACTGTTCATATATTGACTCGTATCAATAGTGTTATGTTAGAACTTTATTTTTGAACTTCTTTAAACATTTTAACCTTCAAATTTTCTTTAAGAAGTTACTTATCTCATGTATATAATTATCTATATTTTTATGACCATTAATGGCACTTATTGTTATCTCGAAGGACTTAATCAAGGCCCATCACCTGTAAATTTTAATTTGTAATAAAAATCAATAGTGTAGTGTAGTGTAGTGTAGTGTAGTGTAGTGTAGTGTAGTGTAGTGTAGTGTAGTGTAGTGTAGTGTAGTGTAGTGTAGTGTAGTGTAGTGTAGTGTAGTGTAGTGTAGTGTAGTGTAGTGTAGTGTAGTGTAGTGTAGTGTAGTGTGTAGTAGTGTAGTGTAGTGTAGTGTAGTGTAGTGTAGTGTAGTGTAGTGTAGTGTAGTGTAGTGTAGTGTAGTGTAGTGTAGTGTAGTGTAGTGTAGTGTAGTGTAGTGTAGTGTAGTGTAGTGACGTGACGTGGAGTGACGTGGAGTGACGTGGAGTGACGTGGAGTGAAGTGGAGTGAAGTGGAGTGGAGTGAAGTGAGGCGAGGTGAGGTGAAGTGAAGTGAAGTGGAGTGAAGTGGAGTGGAGTGGAGTGAAGTGAAGTGAAGTGTGAGGTGAGAAGTGAGGTGAAGTGAAGGGGAGGTGAGGGAAGGGTGGGGAGGTGAAATAAGTGAAGTGAACACTGCTGTTCAAATTCATATTTTTGTGCTATCCTATATTTTGTTTAGTTTAATGAAATCAAGCTTGAAAAACAGATTGACATGTCACTTGTGACAGACGTAGATCCGTACTTTATGGATGGAAGACGTCAAACGATTTACGTTTCAGCTGTTCTTGATTTCTGGTATTATGGTGAAGATGGTCCCTGTGCGCGACCCGCATCTCATTTCAATGCTAAACATGAAAACGAACTTCTAAGTGTGAACTTCTTTGCAACGCAAGGTACTTGGATTATTTCATTCTTGCTAACACTAGACTACTTTATCCGGAGTGTAAAAAAAGTAGGGAGATGCGTGGGAAGTGTTTTATTAAATAGGTCAAAGTGAAAAGGTGATGAAGTGCCGAGAATAATTTTGATTAAAGAAATACAAAATGGTTTTCCATGCTTGGATACTCTGATCCAAACACGCGGGAAATTGCGAGACTGGAGAAAAGCGTAACAAAACACGAGCCGTAGGCAAGTGTTTTTAGCTTTTCGAAAGTCGAGCAATTTCCCAAGTGTTTGGATAAGAGTCTCCGAACACGGAAAAAAACATTTGGTATTTCTTTTATAAAATAATCGCATGTGACTATGATATACTGTCCGACATTTTCAAAATATCGTTTTGGCGGGAATTTTCCGTGTTTGGCTACTCTGATCCAAACACGGCAATTAACCAATCAGGGCTTGTGTAGTATACATGTTATTTTATAAAACGAAATACTGACGTTTCGAGCAGAGCCCATCATCATCGGAGGCTTGTCGGTAAAAGGCTGATATTTTTTATTAGTGAAGTGAATCGTCTCACCAATGAAAGGAGTTAGTGTACTGTCGAACTGCTGGAGTGTCCTTGTTATGGTAACATAGATATATGTCGGGTCTTTTGATGTATCCATTTGTTCGTTATTAATGTTTTCAGTTTGAGTTGGTAAAGTTTTTTCGTATGTTTTTGCTGTACAAGCTGTCGTAAGTTAAGACTAGTTCCCAGGCGTATATATATCGAAAACAACCTGGGTCTATCATCTCAGTTCCAGTGGCTCAATGGTGAGGGCGTCCGGCTGGCATTCGGAAGGTTGTGGGTTCGAGTCCCGTCTGGAGCTCAGAGTTGTTCTCTGAGTTTAACTTACGACAGCTTGTAGAGCAAAAACATATGAAAAAAACTTTATCTCCGTGATACGTACTTGTATAACTTTGTCATCAGTTTGTTTGTGTCTTTTTTAGCTTGTGAACAGCCGTTGCACGCTACTCTTGGTTTGCGGAATCATCATTATTTTGCATCGTCTATTTCTTCCGCTGGTGAAGCTTATCGCGCTTCGCTGTCTAACGCTGGAGCCTGGGTGCCAGCTAATTCTTTCTCGTCAGACCGGAATCAGTTCATAGAGATCAATTTCAAAAGATTGGTCAAAGTTACTAAAGTAAGCGGGGAGTTAGCAATTAGGGACCTTACGAAGTAGGACGGCAACTTCAATGACGACGTCTTTTGAACAAAAGAATTCTAGTTGCGAAACAAAAAAATGAATAATTTTTCATCAATCTCAACACCGTCCTTGTTCTTTATACAACGCCACTTAGAGCATTTTCACGTCTTCAGGACAACGTCAAATCACCAAAATATGAGACCTGTTGCTTAAGATTGATTTCAATACAGACACTACAATCATTTTACCAGTTGCTTAGTTTGCTGGCTATTTGCTCATGGCCCAATTGCTTACAGTTACTTTGCTTGCTAACCAATGGCACCTACCTCCAAACAACGCATATTCTGCAGTTAAATTTAATTTAAAAAATTATGTTGCTTTTTAATCGCCGTCATCGTTCTAGCATCGTAAGGTCCCTATTGTACGCCAGAAACTTTTACTTAGGAAAGATTTTGTAATTCTAAAGAAAATATGCTGCAAATTTTTGCAGCGATTATTGTTTAGAAAAGTAGAGAGCTACGTTGGCAGTGGTTTTGATATTATTATTTTAATTACTATTATTATTAATTAATTAATTTCAGATTGCAACTCGTGGTATGACAAATCCGTTTCTGGCATTTGTTCGCTCCTATCATTTGTACCATAGCAAGAATCTTATTGAATGGTCAGGCTATCGAGAAAAACATCAACTTAAAGTAAAGTATTTTAGTGGTGGTCCTATGTAATTAATAATGGTGGTGGGGTCATGGTGATCATCGTGGTGATGGTGACCATGGTGGTGATGGTCAGTGGTGATGGTCATGGTGATCATCGTGGTGATGGTGATCATGGTGGTGATGGTCAGTGGTGATGGTCATGGTGATCATCGTGGTGATGGTGATCGTGGTGGTGATGGTGAGTGGTGATGGTCATGGTGGTGATGTTGATGGTGGTGATGGGCATGGTCATGGTGGTGATGGTCATGGTGGTGATGGTCATGGTCATGGTGGTGATGGTCATGGTGGTGATGGTCATGGTGGTGATGGTCATGGTGGTGATGTTGATGGTGGTGATGATCATGGTCATGGTGGTGATGGTCATGGTGGTGATGGTCATGGTCATGGTGGTGATGGTCATGGTGGTGATGGTCATGGTGGTGATGGTCATGGTGGTGATGGTCATGGTGGTGATGGTCATGGTGGTGATGGTCATGGTGGTGATGGTCATGGTGGTGATGTTGATGGTGGTGATGGTCATGGTCATGGTGGTGATGGTCATGGTGGTGATGGTCATGGTCATGGTGGTGATGGTCATGGTCATGGTGGTGATGGTCATGGTGGTGATGTTGATGGTGGTGATGTTCATGGTCATGGTGGTGATGGTCATGGTGGTGATGGTCATGGTCATGGTGGTGATGGTCATGGTGGTGATGGTCATGGTGGTGATGGTCATGGTGGTGATGGTCATGGTGGTGATGGTCATGGTGGTGATGTTCATGGTGGTGATGGTCATGGTGGTGATGGTGATGGTGGTGATGGTCATGGTGGTGATGGTCATGGTCATGGTGGTGATGGTCATGGTGGTGATGGTCATGGTGGTGATGGTCATGGTGGTGATGGCCATGGTGGTGATGGTCATGGTGGTGATGGTCATGGTGGTGATGGCCATGGTGGTGATGGTCATGGTGGTGATGGTCATGGTGGTGATGGCCATGGTGGTGATGGCCATGGTGGTGATGGTCATGGTGGTGATGTTCATGGTGGTGATGTTCATGGTGGTGATGGTCATGGTGGTGATGGTCATGGTGGTGATGGTCATGGTGGTGATGTTCATGGTGGTGATGGTCATGGTGGTGATGGTCATGGTGGTCATGGTCATGGTGGTGATGGTCATGGTCATGGTGATGATGGTCATGGTGGTGATGGTCATGGTGGTGATGGTCATGGTGGTGATGGCCATGGTGGTGATGGTCATGGTGGTGATGGTCATGGTGGTGATGGCCATGGTGGTGATGGTCATGGTGGTGATGGTCATGGTGGTGATGGCCATGGTGGTGATGGCCATGGTGGTGATGGTCATGGTGGTGATGTTCATGGTGGTGATGTTCATGGTGGTGATGGTCATGGTGGTGATGGTCATGGTGGTGATGGTCATGGTGGTGATGTTCATGGTGGTGATGGTCATGGTGGTGATGGTCATGGTGGTGATGGTCATGGTGGTGATGTTGATGGTGGTGATGGTCATGGTCATGGTGGTGATGTTGATGGTGGTGATGGTCATGGTCATGGTGGTGATGGTCATGGTGGTGATGGTCATGGTGGTGATGTTCATGGTGGTGATGGTCATGGTGGTGATGGTCATGGTGGTGATGGTCATGGTGGTGATGGTCATGGTCATGGTGGTGATGGTCATGGTGGTGATGGTCATGGTGGTGATGTTCATGGTGGTGATGTTCATGGTCATGGTCATGGTGGTGATGGTCATGGTCATAGTGATGGTGGTGTGGTGTGGTCATGGTCATGGTGATGGTCATGGTGATGGTGGTTATGACCATCATATTCATAATAATAATCAATTTTAGGTTTAGCTAAATATTCTAATGGTTCTTGATTCGTTTTTCTTTTTCAGTTATTCACTGGCAACTCTGATGGAACACATTTTGTTTTTACTTACATTCCTTTACCAATAACTGCAAAATACGTTCGCGTTGTACCAAGAACATGGAAACTGAGGCAAGCAATGGAGCTTGAAGTTTATGGCTGTCCTGCTCATCCTCTGCCAAAATTGAGTACGTTTTTTGTAAATATTGAAAACTTCTTAATCGAGTGTGAGCTTTGTATGGGAAAGTATATTTGCGCGAGGGTCTTGTATGGAGTCTGGGAAAGCATATTTGCCTGAGTGTTTTATACTGACCTAGCAACAAAGGAGCAAGGAGCTATAATACTGCTGGCTACGGACCTTATAAATAAGGAATTTATTATATAGTTGAGTCATTTTATTTTTAAATTTTGACACTGTTTTCGTCTTTGAAGTTTGCTTTTATCTTACCTGTTCAGTGTTAGTTTTCTCGTGTCGCTTCTTGTTTACGCCAGTTCGGCTTTTGTTTGTCGTGCTTTAGGTAAACAGCTTTAAAGAAAAGCAGCAATAATGTTCCAACACATTTTATTGGTCGAAATATTTAAATGAAAAGACTTAGTTCTCTTTTGTTTTGATTCAAATCACGTCAGAAATTTTCCCGCCAAAAATTTACAAGTCCGAGAAAAAAGCGTTAGGTTGATATCCTAACTCATTCCTGTCCGAGGGCTTTCCCAGAGGTGAATAAAATCGTCTGGCGTTAGCCAGAATAAAATACTAAAGACCGATTCGGACAGGAAAGAGTAAAGGCCGCTCAGCGATCAATTTCAGCATGAATTTTTGTTTTGTTTTTTTCAGGTGATTTTTGTCCTCTTTTTGATTTTGAGAGCAGTTTAGATGGTTGGGCGAAGACAGGAGAAGCATTTAATAACCAGCCGACGCTTGGCGACAATCTCCGATCACGGACAGGACAATCTGCGAACATTCAGGGCCAAGGTTGGGTAGCAACTGCTGAAAATCGCATGAGATCTTATATGTTCCCAGGGGGGAGGCAAGGTAATGATCCTATAGGAACCACTACATCTCCAAAGTTCCTCATTGCTGCATCCAAATTATACTTTCTGATTGGTGGAACAGCAGATGCTGCAAAGGCGCGTGCTGAGCTGTTAGTTGACAGTACTGTTGTACGAACGGCCAGCGGTGTAAATGAAGCGATGACCGAACAAGAGTGGAATGTTCGAGAATTTCTTGGGAAGGAGGCAAGGCTACGGTTGGTGGACGCCGCAACAGATGGTCATATTAATTTTGATGCTTTGAGAATTGACTGCCATCTTGATGGAGATGGTAAGTTGTCAGGTTATGTACGAAATGTTATGCGTCGTGCGGAGGGAGGGAGGGAGGGAGGGAGGGAGGGAGGGAGGGAGGGAGGGAGGGAGGGAGGGAGGGAGGGAGGGAGGGAGGGAGGGAGGGAGGGAGGGAAGGAGGGAGGGCGGGTGGGCGGGCGGGGAGGGGAGGGGAGGGAGGAAGGAAGGAAGGAAGGAAGGAAGGAAGGAAGGAAGGAAGGAAGGAAGGAAGGAAGGAAGGAAGGAAGGAAGGAAGGAAGGAAGGAAGGAAGGAAGGAAGGAAGGAAGGAAGGAAGGAGGGAAGGAGGGAAGGAGGGAAGGAAGGAAGGAAGGAAGGAAGGAAGGAAGGAAGGAAGGAAGGAAGGAAGGAAGGAAGGAAGGAAGGAAGGAGGGAGGGAAGGAGGGAGGGAGGGAGGGAGGGAGGGAGGGAGGGAATGAAGGAAGGAACGAAGGAATGAAGGAATGAAGGTCGGATGGACTAATAATATTTCGTGGAGGGAGGGAGGGAGGGAGGGGAGGGGAGGGGAGGGGAGGGGAGGGGAGGGAAGGGAAGGAGGGAAGGAATGAATGAATGAATGAATGAAGGTCGGATGGACTAATAATGTTTCGTTTTTTCAACGTAGTTTTTTGTATTTTTAGCTGAAAATATTACTTTGCCAAGTCGGTCTGTGTTATTAAATCCTTCCACTCATTCTTTCTACGTCTGCGATTCAACACATATGAGGTAACGAACCTATTTAATAACCTAAATAACCTCAATTCCGTGTAGACACCAAATATATAAGAATCTTATTGGGCTAACTTAGAAACTTCGTGGCTCTAATAGGCAGATATTGATTGTCTCATACTTTTGTCTAATTTTCCAGATACAAGGGTAACACAAGATGCAGAATGACAAATAATGTGGGAAATTGGTTTGGTAAGTTTTACTCAAATTTTAAAGTTGATTAGTAGAATACTTGGCTTATGCTTGCTAAAAAAATGATTTTATTCTTTCATTATTGGGTTTTCAGTATCTTAGTACTGTCACGCTCAATAAATAAATGAAGTCGCTTTAACTCCTTGGCGCCCGAGAACTCTTCTCCCCTTGACGAGTAAAATGACAAGAGAAAACGACTTTACTCATGTAATACCATCATCGCGTCGGATTCTTTTGTTCTCCAAGGGAATGTAAACCTTTAAACCTCGTATTTCCCTCATTGCTCATGCAAGAGGGAAATTTTTCCTTTGTCTTCTAATTTTCCCGTGCATGTTGATGAGGGAAAATTAGAAGACAAAGAAATCCTTTGTCTTCTTCTAAATTTCCCGCTTGCATATATTTCCCCTCATCAACATGCACAACCGTGTAAATTTCCTGTCTGTAAGATTCTCAAAGTTTTCCTCGACGATCATAATATTACAAACTAATACCATGACTTTTCGGGAAATTAGCGATTAAATTTCCCCTTTGCCTCTGGAAGATTTGTAAAAGTCCTCGGGAATTGTAATCGCTAATTTCCCACAAGTCATGTTATTACTTATAATAAGTTTGTTTTTGTCTTCAGACATACCAGACGTTCTTGGTCTTCTTGGAGTTGACACATCCTCCAACCAACTATATGCTGTGTCAGATGATAAACACGTGTTAGTAAGTTTAACTGCAACTGGTCAGAACTGGCGATATATTAAAAGATATGAATGGGAAGAAACCAAGCAGAAACCAACCATGCTTTTTGGCAGGGAGGTTAATAGAACATCCGCAATGGACGGAGCAGCTAGTGAAACTCTTGTGCAACTGCAGGACAACAATGGAGAGAAATGGAGAGGTTCTCACTTTTATTATTTCTCTATTTTAATACGTAAATACTTTAGTATTTTCAAGTTTCGACTTGGTAAAAGCTTTCTGTCTATTTATCCAACTTTTTTATCACTTTTCCGCTCGTTTGTTCTCCGTTCAATGCTCTTCGCTTTCTTTGCTTTGTTTGTTTGTTTGTTTGTTTGTTTGTTTGTTTGTTTGTTTGTTTGTTTGTTTGTTTGTTTGTTTGTTTGTTTGTTTGTTTGTTTGTTTGTTTGTTTGTTTGTTTGTTTGTTTGTTTGTTTGTTTGTTTGTTTGTTTGTTTGTTTGTTTGTTTGTTCATTCGTCCGTCCGTCCGTCTGTCTGTCTGTCTGTCTGTCTGTCTGTCTGTCTGTCTGTCTGTCTGTCTGTCTGTCTGTCTGTCTGCTTGTCTGCTTGTCTGTCCGTCTGTCCGTCTGTCCGTCTGTCCGTCCGTCCGTCCGTCCGTCCGTCCGTCCGTCCGTCTGTCCGTCTGTCCGTCTGTCCGTCTGTCCGTCTGTCCGTCTGTCCGTCTGTCCGTCTGTCCGTCCGTCCGTCTGTCCGTCTGTCCGTCTGTCCGTCTGTCCTGTCTGTCTGTCTGTCTGTCTGTCTGTCTGTCTGTCTGTCTGTCTGTCTGTCTGTCTGTCTGTCTGTCTGTTTGTTTGTCTGTCTGTCTGTCTGTCTGTCTGTCTGTTCGTTCATGATGTTCAGTAATCCTTTTTGTTGCAGCAACATCATTCGGAATCAGTTTTAAAGGAGTAGGCAACGTCTGGATACCCATTGCTTCATGGTATTGTCAAGGTAAACGATGACAAACAAGACACACGATCTGTATTAGGAACCTTTCACGTTATGTATTTGCAGGCTTATTAGTGTTTCTTATGTTGATAATTTCAGATATTTCCGACGATCCGTGCATCAGTGAACCATGTCAGCACAGTGCCAAGTGTGAAAACCCATCTCCAAGGCAATACCAGTGTATTTGTGTGCCTGGATACACGGGGGTCGATTGTGAGCAAGGTATATTCATTATTAAATATACAGATCAGAGGTCAATATAATCCTGAAAACTTGGTCTGACATTATGTCAGACCAACCCACGTTTTGGTCGGACATGATCGGACACTAATTATTTCTAGAACTCAAAAGAGAAAAGTTGTACATACATTGCATTGTAACAACCACAACCGTATGCATAATGGTCAACACAATATCAACAGAACAACAACTCAGTCACAGTATAATATAAAATACTTATACTAATACATGACAAAAAAATATTAACAGGTACTATTATAGTTTAATAGTTTGGTATTATTATTCATGTCTGGATCGAGACAAAGTCTAAGACCTAATTGTTGTAAACATTAAGACATACTTAACAAAATTAAAAACTCTGCGTTGTCGTGAAGACAGCGCATTAAATCGAGCATTCGCTACATATTGATTTGCGAAAAAACGTCTTTCTTTGCATGTGTAACAGATTAGTAAGAGATTGCGTTTTGGTTTTGCGAGAATGAGGGAGAAATTAGTCAAATTAATGCGGCAAAATGGTCGGCCATAATGTCCGTGCAGAGCAATCAGTAGACGGCCATATCAGCGTTTTGCTCGGAAAATGGCCGATGGCCGACTGTTATATTGCACACTGATACAGATACTAACGACAGAGTTCATACGGTCTTTAAAAATCTTGGAATGTCCTTGAATTTATTTGGGAAATTTTTATGATGGTTATATGGATGGCAGTGATTATTGCAGTATATTATGCATGTGATATATCATATACGAGAAACCGTTTGTTATCGGATTTGAAAACACCGAGAGGTGTCTTGAAAAAACCAGACGATAGCCAAGTTTTTTAGCACACGTCTAGGTGTTGTTAAATCAGATCAACTGTTTCAGGAGTGTATAAGTGAAGTAATACGAGCAACAAATTGCTGCAACATTGTTGCGTTGCAAGTTGAATAGCGTTGTTGCACGTATTACCACCCACCTTAAACATTGTCACGCAACAATGATTTTGTTGCAAGTTGAATCAGCATGTTGCAGCAAGTAGAACTGGAGTCTACTTTTTTCAACACATTTTTTCAACTTGCAACAAAATCATTGTTGTGTGATAATGTTTAAGGTGGGTGGTAATACGTGCAACAATGCTTTTCAACTTGCAACTCAACAAAGTTGCGTTGAAAGTTGAAGAAAAATGTTGTCCGTATTACCTCAGCTTATGGTGTAGCTTCGCAAACGAATCAGTGGGTGGTTGGTGGCGCAGTGGTTAGCGCACGTGCCTTTCACCTCTGCGACCCGGGTTCAATTCCTGTTCTCAGCAGTTATCTGATTAAAATTTCACCTTGGCCGCATATGAGAAGAGTGCTTCCAGTTTGACTCTACCAAACATCGCAGGTTTCCTCCGGGTACTCCGGTTTCCTCCTGTAAAAACACTGGACCAATCAGGGATGACCCTTACTGGACCTCTAGGGAGAACAGTTAGCTTTTAACTGGTAGAGATATCCAGTATAAATAAGATTAGTTTAGTTTTAGTTTTAGTTTATTTAAAGAGAAATTTGAGGTCAAAGTTTACCAAAATCATTGAATCATATTTGTGTTTTTCTAGATATTGATGATTGTGTTGGCCATGATTGTCTCAATGGTGCTTCATGTCTTGATGGGAAGAACATGTTTGCTTGCCTATGCAAGTATGGTTATGCTGGCAAAAAGTGCGAAATAGGTTAGCAAACTGGATCTATAGTGTTACGGTCTAGGACCACGATCAATCAATCAATCAATCAATCAAATTTATTTGCACAAAATATCAGATTACAATTATAAAAAGGAAAAAGATACAAGCATAATTATTGTGAAATTAAAATAAAGAGAAAATAAACTATGGAGAAGATTACGACGTGCTGGGACGGCCAAAGTAGCTAATGCTTTCGAGTTGGCCTCCCATATAAAAGATGTAAATATATAAATGTTGCAAATCAGTATTGACAAGATAGACATTTAAGGAAAGTATTTTGCTTAGACAAAGTTTTAGTTTTACTTATAATTTGTGAATCAACACCTTAAATTTGATTCTGATTTGATAATAGAAACTTTTTATATGACTTTTTGAATGAAAAAAATGGCAAAGATTTTATACCAATTGGAAAAAGATTTTATACCAATTGGGGGTTGAAACCCCACGTGGGGGTTGCTACTGAGTTTTCTATTTATAATTGTCATTTTCCAACTGCACTGTTGAGACTATTCTTATATTTTGGTAGAGCTTTCAGCTTGTCGAAATTCTCCGTGTTTGAATGGAGGAATTTGTGTCGATATGGGCTCTGGCGACTTTACATGCAATTGTCTAAGTGATTATCGTGGCTCCTCTGGCGACTTTACATGCAATTGTCTAAGTGATTATCGTGGCTCTTATTGCGAAATAGGTGAGCCTCTTTTTGGAGGAAAGGAGTGATGTGAGGAAGGGTAATAAATAGAAGGTGGAAGACATGACTGGATGGAAATATAGATAAAAGGAAGGAGGTAGAGAGAGAGGAAGGTGTGAATGGAGAGAAATAAACATAGACGGAAGGAGGGAGGGAGGGAGGAAGGGAGGGAGGTAAGGAGGGGAGGGAGAGACGGAGGGAGGGAGGGAGGGAGGGAGGGAAGGAAGGAAGGAAGGAAGGAAGGAAGGAAGGAAGGAAGGAAGGAAGGAAGGAAGGAAGGAAGGAAGGAAGGAAATGGCGAATTTGCGGAAGCGGCATGTTGGTGAAGGAGGGTCGTTACAGTGTCTTCAATTAGTTTTCCGAGCTAGTTACTTTTGACAATTAAATAAAGTGGGAAAGAGTGGAATGGGGGACCTGTCGGAAATAACTGTAATTATTCTAATTTTTAATTTGTACCGTTTTAGTTAATGATCCGTGCGAGCATTCCTCGTGTGTCAATGGTGCTACTTGTATATTAGAAGGTGGGAACGCACAGTGTGTGTGTCCGAGAGGCTTTTATGGAACAACGTGCAGTGGTGGTAAGAAATGTATATTTTTGGTAATTTGTTGTCGACTTAAATTAGTAATACGATATTGGTAGAAAAACAATTGTGATGATGATAGTGTTATAATTTTGGTGGTGGAAGTGGTGGTGATGGTGAGGGTGATAATAATTTTGGTAGTGGTGGTGGTCACTGGTGGTGAGTGGTAGTAGTAATGATAATGATGACGGTTATGATGGTTGGTAATAGTTGTAGTGGTTGTGTCGATGGTGATGATGGTGATAGGGATGGTCATCACCATCAGTCCATCACCATCATCACCATCTGTCCATTACAGATGGTGATGGACCGATGGTGATGGACGGTGATACCCTGAGGGTGATGGAGATGGTGGTTTTGTGATGAACCCATGGTGATGGTGATAGATTGATGGTGATGGACCGATGGTGATGGACGGTGATACCCTGTGGGTGATGGTGATGGTGGTTTTGATAGTGATGGTAGTGATGATGGTGATGAACCCATGGTGATGGTGATAGATTGATGGTGATGGACCGATGGTGATGGACGGTGATACCCTGTGGGTGATGGTGATGGTGGTTTTGATAGTGATGGTAGTGATGGTAGTGATGATGGTGATGAACCCATGGTGATGGTGATAGATTGAGGTGATGGACCGATGGTGATGGACGGTGATACCCTGAGGGTGATGGTGATGGTGATGGTGGTTTTGATAGTGATGGTGGTGATGATGGTGATGAATATATGGTGATGGTGATAGATTGATGGTGATGGACCGATGGTGATGGATGGTGATACCCTGAGGGTGATGGTGATGGTGGTTTTGATAGTGATGATAGTGATGATGGTGATGAACCCATGGTGATGGTGATAGATTGATGGTGATGGTGATAGATTGATGGCGATGGATCGATGGTGATGGACGGTGATACCCTGAGGGTGATGGTGATGGTGGTTTTTATAGTGATGGTGGTGATGATGGTGATGAACCCATGGTGATGGTGATAGATTGATGGTGATGGACCGATAGTGATGGACGGTGATACCCTGAGGGTGATGGTGATGGTGGTTTTTATAGTGATGGTGGTGATGATGGTGATGAACTCATGGTGATGATGATAGACTGGTGGTGATGGACCGATGGTGATGTGGTCATGATGATGATAATGGTGATAGTGATAGTGATTGTAATGGGGATGGTCATCATATTATAATCCTACCAATGTTTTCTCTTTATTGTTTTTCTTCAGTTCGTCACAGTAATTTTGATGTTCTGTCGACTGCAACTGTGCAGGAAACTAATTCCTACCTAGTCATTAAAGCTAAAATACCAAGCGATGGCCGGTCGCTGTCAGAGACCTGGTGCCGAGATTACGACAAACTCTGTGAATCTTACAGTGGCAGACGTGCCACGGGCCTAGGTGCGTCTTACCAGCCTCTCTTAGAGCACGCTAGTTGCCAAGAAAATTACTTCTCCGTTATGGACTCCGCGGATGTTTTAGGAGGAACCCCAAACGAGAAAGTCGCTGAACTTGCTCAAAGAGCTGGTTTTTCAACAGCTACGTCCAGCAACTCGTTTGCGTTTAAATCATGCAGTCATTGTTCAGATACATTACCTGAAACTGATTGTGATGAATCATTATCATGCATTAACAAGGCAGTGCCAAATAGCGAGGTCTTTACTGTCTGTATTGACCCTGATACTAATTTTGAAGTGCGTTGGAAACTGTGGACACAGTATTCTGGAGTTCGGCTTCTTGTCTTAGCTGTGAAGCCTACAGGCTCTTACTCTAAATCTGCAACATGGTGTCGAGACTATGAAAAACTGTGCACAAGTTTTGGTCTTAGGCCAATTGGCTCTATGGATTCTTGTCGAGCTGAGTATAATTCTATCACACACAGTGGTATGACCTACACTAAGATAAGAGAAATTGGCAAACATAGTTACCCTACAAACCATGGTTTTATTTTCCAGGACTGTGACTATTGTTCCGACTATATTCGCGGTACCTATAATGCCTTGAGATATATGAGATATGATTATTACACATTCAAAACTGCATGCGCTCATCCAAATGGAATTGGTTTCAAAGTCCTAGCTGAGAAAGCGATTAACTACAATGGCGCCGATTACTTGGTTATCAAAGCCCAGCTTCCGTTGGGTGGAAGAGCGAATGGATCAAACTGGTGCAATGATTATCAATTATTATGTCAATCATATGGAAAGCAACCTGTCGGATGTGGAAGTTGCCGTGTCAAGTACAAGTCAAAGGAATCTACCTATCTTGGCTGTCCTGTGTCGACTGACAAAATTAAGGCGGTCGCGAACGCAGCGGGATTTTCCGAAGCAACGACGAGTAACTCTTTTGGCTTGAACGACTGCAATGCGTGTTCCCAGACTATCTCAGATAGTGAGTGTCGTGAAGAAGATCTTATCTGTCTAAAGCAAGATAATGTCCATAGAATTGTGTATACTGTTTGTATTGGGGCCCCTGGTGCTCTGGATGCTATTGAAACGAGGTCGACAATATATAAATCCACCCCATATCTTGTTATTGAGACGGAGTTTCCAAGTAATGGTAAATATCGCTTGAAAAACTGGTGCGAAGAATACCAGGTGTTGTGTGAGAATTATGGTGGCAAACCTACAGGATGTGGTGCGGCTCATGTTGGTGATCCCTTGTACTCGTCGTGTCGAGACACCTATGGTTCTGTAATGGACAATGATAATCTTGGTTGTGGTAATTCCTCGACCGTATATGACGTTGTAACAGCAGCGGGTTTCTCGCATGCATATTCCTACAACACGTTTGCCTTCAACCAGTGTTCTACCACTGATTGTACAACTTCTGTAACCTACAACTGTCAAGAAAACTGTGTGTGCCATCCGTCACTGAGCTGTGTGGGGACCCAGGTGGAGTATTATAATCGCTACGCTTATGCTGTTTGTGTCAGCGCCCACAGCGCATTCGAAGTCCTAGACACCATAGAAACAATTTACAAGAACGATGACGTCTTGGTCGTGAAAGCACGTTTGCCTGCAGGCGGCGTGGCTAAACACGAGGACTGGTGCGAGGATTATAGACGCTTATGTTTGTCCTACTGGCGCAGACCTACAGGTTGTGGAAAGTCGTACTCTAACCAGATGGAATACATCACATGTCGTTCTCGGTATCAGTCGGTGATGCCCGAAGGTGACGATTATGATTGCCCACCAAATAATGACGTGAGTACGATAGCTAAATCTGTTGGTTTTACTTCTGCTAATTCCGCGAATTCATTTGCTTTCTCCAAGTGTACAAATGCATGTGTGAAAATCTTAACTGCTGGTAATTCTTTTATCGATATCACTGTTCCCAATCGCGAAGTCTACACCATATGTTCTAGCTCAAACAGCAACTTCAAGGTGATGTCGAACCAGCATACCACATTTAACGGAGGACATTATTTATTCGTTGAAGCAAAAGTGCCATCAGATTTTCAATCCAGACACGTGGACTGGTGTACAGATTACGAACGAATGTGCGGATCTTATGGCCTCTTACCTGTTGGTCACCATAGCTTTGAAGGTTCGTTTAGTTTTTCGAGCTGTATAAAAAAACACCACGCTGTAAACACGATGCGTGTCGAGGCAACGTTCGAAACTGAAGTGATGGTTTTGGGTTCATTGCTCGGCTATAGTCGAGCTGGTCATTCTAATACATTTACCCTGAGAGAAGAGTGTAACAAAGGTTGCCATAGTGACATGACACTGTTTTATTCAGACAGTCGCCCAGCGCTTTATTATCTTCATGAATATTCAATAAGCGAGGCAAATTATCAGGTGTACACTGTATGCGCATCGTCCGACAGTAATTTTTATGTTCTTTCAACCAGAAGCCTCGTCCACAATGGGCGAAACTACTTGGTTATCATGGCTTCACTACCAAGCCACGGTGAGTCGAAATACGAGAGCTGGTGTAAAGATTACGAACGACTTTGTCGAACCTTCAAAATGAGACCAACAGGCTGCGGTAAGTCCTACCAGTGGTCTTCAAAGTACAGGTCATGTGTGGAACAATTTCAGTCTGCAATGGTCGACGACAGCCCAGTCGGGTGTAATTCAAGTGAAAATGTATCCTCCTTGGCGAACCAAGCTGGATTTCCTTCGGCACATCCCAATAATTCATTTGTGTTTCATCAATGTTCCGAAGATGGTTCCTGTCCTAGGAAATTAACAAGGAATTGTCCTGAATCTCTATCTTGCCTTACCAGTGAATCAGATATCGTGTACACTGTATGCACGGACTCCACCAGTGCTTTTATTGTTGAAAACGTGCAGGACTCGCGTGATCGTGGCCTACCGTTACTTCTAATTGGTACCAGTTTCCCGACCGTGATCGAACCACAAAATAAGAACTGGTGTATAGATTATCAAAAGCTATGTGAATCATTTGCTGCACGACCTGTAAGTTGTGGCTCCGAAACTAAACACAGATATAAAACGTGTTCCAGTGATTACAACGCTGTGGGCCTTATTGAAGACGTTCAACGTTGTAATGCCGATGGCGTTAATGATATACATCATCTTCAAGATGTCGCAAGAGATCTCACTCAAGGTCAGTACTTTAAGTTCCACATGTGCTCAGATCAGAAATGTGAGATGCAAATGCCGTCTGGACAGTGCCATGAATCGCTTTACTGTTTGGATGATAGAACGGACCTATTCCTTTATACCGTGTGTTCGCGATCTTCCAATAATTTTGAAGTCTTGAAAACAAAGTCTCTGAGTCATGGCGAGTTTGACGATATTCTCGTTATCAAGGCCCGCGTTCCGAGCAATGGACGATCTTTATACGATACTTGGTGCGATGATTATGAGAAAGTATGCTCAATGTATGGCAAGAGACCTTTGGCTTGTCCGTTGCGTACGGACTATTTAGGCGAATCACGGTACCGTAGCTGTAGCGACGAGTATAACGCATACATGATGAGTAATTCGTCTTTGACATGTCCACTCAACGACTTTGTTGCCACTATTTCGAAACTAGCAGACTATTCTCATGTTTCTGCAGAGAACTCGCTTGCTCTTTCGACTTGTTCTTCCTGCTCCAATACCTTGAAGTTAGTAGTTCAATCAAATTCATCATTCTTGTCTGCTGACTCTATTTGTCCTCTGAATTCGGTTTGTTCCGAATGGCCGTTAAATGTTTCCACAAGAGTCTACATGCTTTGTGTTAAACCTCCTGCAGTATCATCGTTTGTCGTAGAAGAGAGAAGACAAGTCCGTCACGAAGGCAGAAAGTTCACCGTCTTCCGTCTCACCGCTCCTGCTGATGGTGTGTCGGGGATTGGTAACTGGTGTAGCGATTATCAGAAATTGTGTGAGTCTGTATCGATGAGACCTATTACTTGTGGAAGTAAACACACACATGTAAAAAAACACCGCGATTGCCGACTGAACTATAATGCCATTATGCCTCGAGACTTCTCGTGTTCGCCCAAAACCGACATTGATAGGGTTGTTAAAGCAGCCGGTTTTAATGGCCACAGTTTTGGATTGTACGACTGTATGGATTGCGGTGCTAGCTTGCTCGGGAGTAATGGTTTACATCACATTGCGAACACCCAGAAATATCTATATACTGCCTGTACAAATTCAGACAGCGGCTTCAACGTGATTCAAAAGCGTAGTGTTGTTGTTGCTGGTACATCGTTTGTGGTTCTTAAAGCTCAATTGCCTGTACACATGCTTTCCTCTCACGAGAACTGGTGCAAGGACTACCAAATGATGTGTGAATCATACGGCAAAAGACCCCTATCTTGTCCCGGGGTTAGCATGTGTCAATCAAGCTTCAATGCATTAGCCGTAGATTCCGTTAAATGTGATGATGATAATAATTTAGATAATATTCCCCAATTAGCTGGGTTCACTGAAGCAAACAAGGACAATACATTTGTTCTTCATTCGTGTGAGGTCAACAAGTGCAAACCACGTATCCCTGCCGCCGCATCCAATGGAGCCCTGGGCACTATTAATTCCACTGTCGAAAACCTGGAGGTATATACGATGTGTATTAGTTCAACTACGGCTTACGATGTCATTGCTACGAAACAATACAAGCCTTCTTCTGCTAGTTACTTACTTGTACGAGTTAAACTACCCAACCACGCAACCTCGAGGTTTTACTCGTGGTGTCACGACTACCGACAATTGTGTAGTGAGTATGGCTACAGACCACTCGCGTGTTACAACGGGAGATGCGTTGATTTTCATAATGCGGTATACCTCACACAGCACGCATGCCCAGTAGCGACTGAGATATCTAATATTGCATCAAATGCTGGTATGGATCACGTGACGGATGAGACAAATTTTGCGTATTCTTCAGACTGTTTTTCTGACGTATGCAAGAAGGTTGCGACTACTGCTAATTGTACGACAAAGGGAAAATACCCGATAAACTGTTACGATGACTCGTTAAACTCTGGTGAGTTTACAACAGTGTGTGTTACAGTTAGTAATACTCAGTTCCCGGCTCTTGACGCCAGAAAGGTTACCTACTCGGGGAGGAAATACGTAGTCGTGCGCACACAAAAACTAGCAAGAACCTCGGTGCAAAGTAACTGGTGTTACGATTACAGAAACCTTTGTCTTTCATTTCGTATGCGTCCACTTGCCTGCGCGGCAAAATACTCAGGCAATCCCTGGTATCATTATTGTAATCGTAAATATTCGGCTGTTTCCATGGAGAACGTTGATCACGGATGCCCCTTAAATGAGTTTGTGGCCGACCTTGCAAAGTTAGCCGGGTTTACAACAGCAACTCCGTTGAACTCGTTTGCGTTTCATAACTGCAGCGGTCTTCACTGCACCAGAGTTGCTCGTCAAGAAGAATGTCACGAAGCATTGTACTGTATGAACACTATTGGTAACCATGGTGATTTGTATACGGCCTGCACGGGCTCAGACAGTGCTTTCCAAGTGATACATTATAAAACGGGGGTGTCGTATAGCAGCATTGCTTATGATGTTTTTAAAGTCGCGGTTTACGAAAATCAGGTGTCGTTGCATGAAGACTGGTGCCATGATTACCGGAGATTGTGTCAGTCGATGTACAGGATCCCTGTGCAATGTTATGATTCTAGTCAGCAGACAGATGTATGTGCTGATTCATACGGTGCTTATATAAAGATCCCGTGTGGAAACACCGCAAAGAATATTGCCGTTAAAGCTGGCTACTCTGCTAATGCAGGTAACACTTTTGTCATGTACAAATGTTCTGCTTGTCCAAGGAAAATTGCTAAAACTTGCTCTGGTAGTAGTTTAAAATGTGCACGTTCAGGTTACATGTATACCATTTGTGCTAAGCAACCCGCGATTGCCGGAAAGAAACTAGCGCCACTACAAACCCGATCATTGACTTACGGCTATAGAAGATACTTGGTTGTTCAAACTCATCTAGTAAACTATCAATCATTTAACTGGAAAAACGATTACATCAAGCTGTGCGGATTTTTTGGGTATATTCCTATAGGATGTGGCAAAACTGCGTGTGATGGTAGTTCTTATTTGCGCGACTGCCTTTCTTACACTATTTTATCATCCAAAGGAGACGATTTTAGTTGTCCTCCATCACGGACTATTGCGGTGCTAGCGCGCCAAGCTGGATTTTATGAGGCAAACGGGATGAATTCGTTTGCTTTCTACGAATGTGGCCGTTACGTAGGTTCATCGTATTCTGGTATATCCCTATCTCATTTGTGTTTCTCCCGTGTCTACTGTCTTCAGCGGTATCCCCGTATGGGCATCCTTCATACGATGTGCGCCAAGCCAACTCCACCACAGGTGGGTTTCGATATTCTTGACAAAAAAACAGTCACGTTTCTTAATACAAAATATCTTGCACTTAAACTAAAGATTAACCTTGATGGTATTTCATCGTCGGATAACTGGTGTCAGGACTACCGTGACTTGTGTCGAACGTTCAACATGGTTCCAACTGGATGCGGGAGTGAACAAGAAAACAGTGCCCCTTACTCGATGTGTAAGACCAAATACAATTCGTTTATGTCTTACAGCAATGCTCTGAAATGTGGAAGTGCTAATGTACCTTCTGCTATTGTACGCCGAGCTGGCTTTCCGGATGCGAACACTGCTAATACATTTGTCTTCAATCGATGTGATGGGTGTGTGAAAACTTTAAAGCCATCGACTGCAGGTTGTGACTCTGCTCTTTATTGCCTGTATTCGAGCGTGTGGGAGAAACAAGCATATACTTTATGCGTTGAACGTCAACATGGCTTTGAAGTTCTTAGTAAGAAAAAGACAAGTTATGACAATACGGACTATGTTGTGATTGAAGCAGCTTTACCAAATGATAACCGAGCACTGTTAGATACTTGGTGTCAGGATTACCAAAAGTTGTGTTACTCGTTTGGTCAATTTCCTGTCGCTTGTTCCATCAACGTCCATACGCCAGACGTGCGGAAATTTGCTGAGACCTACGG